>JAWWEN010000001.1:6491935-6511268 GCA_035582955.1 Sycophila texana | reverse complement strand
GTATTGGTCATTTTTTGATTCCTGGTGTCGGTTCTGAGAAAATCGACCGTCCCGGTACTTTTTGGACACCCTGTATACACTTCTTGGCTCGGGTAAACAGTCTGACATCTCGGCGCGTGGCGCAGCCTTGAGCCTCGGCGGTCGGAGAGAAAAAAAGAAGAAGAAGCCGATCCCGAGTCTTCGAGGAATCGGTCAAGTTCTTAGAAGCTAGAGGAGGCGCCTTGTTTTTGGGACCAGGTGTGCTTCACCACGGGGACTTTTGATTCTGTGAGTCATGACTTCGAAGAAGCGAAGGGTTCTTCGAGGGCCCGATTCGCACGGGATCGGCTTGATTGCCGATTCACATGCTGGAATAGCCAGAGGTCCACACGTGGCTATACTTCATTGTCGATGCCGAATTATGAGAAGGCAACGGGGGAATAACAATTTGCCGATTAGTTTGTATTATCGGCTATGGGCTATTACTGAAATACCCGACTTTAAAGTTGCTCAGGTAAAAACTGGATACTCGGAGTTTGAGTTTTGAGGGGATCGTCGATTTGCGTGTCAAGCTGATTTTTTAGCTGTTTAATTAAGTGATAAAATGTAGGTTAATAAATATTTCATTATTAAACAAGTACCGATTAAATATAGTGTAAAAACGTATGTAAGTCATTGCCACTTTTTAAGGAGATCATTAAAAACAACTTGAATATCTTAATTCATAATAATAAATTAGTATTATTTATAAAACTAGAACCCAACTATAATTCTTCAAAAATAAACATACTTTTTTTTAGAAAAGTGCCACGTGCGATCTTAAAAGAAAAGTATCTCCGAACCACACTAAATGTTCTCAACTAAATTCACGACTAAAAAAAAAAAAAAGAAGAGAGGAAGAATTCAACAGCATGCGAAGTCACGATTCCAAAGCCGCGGAACCTTCGATTCAGAGTCCCGCGCTTATCGCGATCCGAACAATGTAGAGACGGCTACAGCTGGACCGTTGGATCGTAAAAAAAAAAAGGAAGGGACGAGAGGGGGAAAAGTGCCGGCGGTCTCGCAAAAATGCGGTGCGCGGGATTCGAGGTCAGGACGCTCCGCAGCCATCCGCAAAAAGGAGCCGGCAAAGGAAGAGCGCTCGGGTCTGACCTTGTCGCTCCACATACATATCCCTTCCGCTCTTTGCCTTCCTTTTTTTTTATTTTTATTTTTTGAACGCGTGTCGCTATCTCGTCATTCGTCAAAATTCGGACTCTCACACAACCGTTTCATACTGATTTTCGGCTATTCCCGAGGTGTACTTTGCTTTTTTGTCAAGAATTTTGTTTAAAGAGGATGGTGGGAAATTGTAGATAATATTTTTCAACGAAATTTGTTGGTTGGAGGGTATAAGTACTTAATAACTCTGCAGAGTAATCTGCAGAGATTTTATTTATTTGACGCCTGAAAAATAAATTGAATCCGCAAGAAAATATATAATTCTGTGATAGTTTTAACTTATAAAAAATAAGATTTTTTTTTTTAATTCTAATTTATTGAAATAAAACTCTGTTATTTTATAGTATACTAGAAACATAATTTACACAAAAATTTAAATACTTCACTAAAATAAAGAATCTATAAAAATTTCTGATATTAATCGAGCATTCACTTTGCGATTGTTGCAGGGAAACAAGGAAAAGATGGCCCGGATGAGAAAAAAGACGCGGATGGCGAGCTGTGGGGCAACGTTGAGGCCCAAGCCGCCTTCCTCGGGCCCAACCTCTGGGACAAGACATTGCCCTACGATGCCGACCTGAAGGTATTGAACCATGTATGTACACAGACGCGAGACGGTAAGCCTCGAAAGAGAAGCTTGCAGAGGAATTTATTATTTTTGCAAAGAGAACGATTTTTTGGCTCATTTACTACTCACTTTGTTTTTTTTTTTTTTTTTTTTGCGTTGATTTTTTGTTTGTTTGATTCATCGTTTCGTTTATAGACACCTGCATCGACTGCATTTTTACCTTTTGTTGGTTTCTTTTCTTTTCGTACAAGTGCAAAAGGTTCAATAGACACTACATATAGTTTAATTATTTTGTTTACAATTCAATCACAATTAAACCTGTTTAGAACACTTGTCTGCATTGGGTAGATAATTTTTATTTTATTTTTGTGTATGTGTATAGCGATTTTGTGGAATTACAAAACCTTTTTGATTTTTACGATGATAAGTACGTACGACCTTTTGCTGATGTATTAATTTGAAAGATTTCATTAATTTGTTGAAAACTAAAGATTTTAAACGTTTTTTTTTTCTTTTGCATCTTGAAAATGTTTGCGAGATTAACACGTTTTGCCACTTAACATTTGGTCTATGCATTGAAAATTATTACGAGTGCCATTTGGGATTTGTATCGTCTGCATGATATTTTTGAGAGTAAAGGATATTTACTGTTTTGTACTGTTCAGTTTAATTAATAATATAATTCAGAAATATTTTTGTTTTATTCACTTTTGAATTTACACCGAGAGCACACTATTTTATTCAAAAGTCTACAACGGACACGTATTTCTCACACATAACAAATTATTATACACCGAATCTTGCATTTTTACAAAGAATAAGTTTTGTTTAAAACTCGCAATTTGCAAACAGTACAGATTCTTCCAACATGGGAACTAAAATCGCACATAAAATAAAATTACATTATATATAGCGAACGGAGTAACGTCTGGAAGAGTGAAAGTGCAATGACCTAAGGACTTTCTGCCGCGGTCGTCTAGGAACTAGAAATTGATTCATAAACATTAAATTCATTTGTGTACTCACTTTCTACAAAAGACTAGTTTTATTCGTTATTTAATTATTTAAAACAAAAATCAATAAAACGATAAAAGAATTACGTAAAGTTTGTATACGTAATACTCAAATGTTCATAATAATCAGAGGCTCTTTGCAGACAAAATTTCTTTAATTTTCCTCGTAAATATAATCAAAATCGTTAAATTATAATTGTTAATCGTAAAATATCGCAAATAAATTAAATTTAATGTTTATTACTTCTGTATCGAAATAATTTAAAATATCGCAGTAGAAGAGCGAAAAGACACTTGCTTAGCGTAAAAATGTTGATAATGTTTATAGCGGCTAAATTTTTTCTTTTTGTTTATTAATTATTATAATTATTTCTCATAAATAGAGTACTTCTCACTCGAACACACTATAAAATCGTAACATTAAACAATAAAAAATCGTAATCACACTATCGTGCTGCAATTAAATGCATATAAAATAAATGAATATACCAATTTAAAAAAAAAAACTATATCTTAAAAAAAAGGTCTAAATCTTAAAAAAAATGATCTAAATCTCATAAAAAAAATCTCTAAATCTTAAAGAGAAAGATCTAAATCTGCAAAAAAAAAGATCTAAATCTTAAGAAAAAAAGAATCTCCCCAAAAATCGAAAGACAAGAAAATTCCAGTGGTTCGCTGCAAGCGCGTACTGCAGAAAGCAGCAGCAGCAGCAGCCGCTGGCTGGCGGCGAACGAAAGCGGGAAACGTGCGGCGCGCTCGCGACGTGGGGGCTCGCGGCCGGTCACTTTCTCCGTCACGGCTCGGCGAGAACGAGGAAGTTCGCGGAAGGTTTTCGGTGAGCCGACGCCGCCGATTTTTCCCTCCTCCGGCGAGCGCGCCGACCTCTCTTCCTCGGTCTCTCCTCGTCGCTCGGCCCGCCAGGAGTCAGCGCGCGGCGACCGAGGACGAGGGTAGGGGGAGGGGCCGAGGGGAGGAGGGGCGGAGGGGAAAAAACGGAGAGGCGAGCGTGACGCGTAAATCTGGCGATAATCGGGCTGCCACCTTTCTCTCTCGCGCGCCGCGCGACTTTCTCCTCGCGAACTCGCGCGCGCTCGAAAATATGCTGCGCTGGCTTTCTTCGGGGATTTTAGAATTTATCGGAGGTTCGAGCGGGTGGTGGTATGATTTTTTTAGGCTGGTTTAATCGCTTTACGGAAGGAAAGGGTTGTGAAGGGATGAAAGAGAGGTACTTCAAAATTTAGGATACTTTTTGGTATATCCTTTTATATGGTAGTAAATTTTTCATTTAATTCAATTAAAGATTATTCTGAGACCATTACTGGTGCGCATTTTAATGTTCAATCAGTCTAATATAAATTTTCCATATATTTAGAGGATCTTAAAATCTTTGAAATAGTATGCGAATGTTTCTAAAAAATTTTTTATATATAAATTGTTCTAAATATTATATTCATTTGATCTTTTATTTTTTTATTTTTATAGTTTTTAATCACTTTTTGTATTAATGTTTTGATTAGTTGAGTAATTTAATAATATACAAGGTTGACAGTTTTGCAATTTACTCACTTATTTATTTACAATTAATTAATCTATCTTACTTTGAAAGGAGAGAAATAAATTTTCTTCACCGTGTAACAAGAAAATTAACTAATCTAAGTAATTTTTAACAACTAATTCTTTTTATGTAGAAACCACTTATAAAAAGCTCAAACATTATTCATTTATATTACCGATAAATTTTCTCTTAATTGTTCATATTCAAAGGCAAATAAAAAAAAATTATCGAGTCGTTCGTACTACTACACACGTACCTTCTCCGATCGGCCAAGCTGAAAATACAAATTTATAATTCCGCGCCGAAAGACGAAAAAAAAAGCGCACTACCAGTTTTCTCGAACTCATGTGCCGATAAGTATCCGAAAAAAAGCCGAGATATAAACGGCAAGTTCATAAACACTCAAAACACGCCTCGCAAACACGTCGTTAAAATCGAAATCATTAAAAGATACCGAAACTATCTATTGCGCGCATAAATCATAAATCCAGCCTCGATTTATCTCGCGTGAGCGCGCGCAAAAAAAAATTAAACGCGCTGACAGCCGAACCGGTAGACCACGCGACACGCCGGTTTTCGCAGGTGGAGACAATGCGCAGCCTTTTTCATCGTCGCGAAAACAAAGAGCGACGCGCGCCACGGCGACAAAAAAAAGCGCAATTCACCAGCGAGCGATCGACTGTTACTGCGCGTCGAAGATCGCGTTTTTTTTTTTGCGAGTGAGACTTCCTCGACCTTGACTGATTTTTTTTCTTTTCGCACCGAGCGGCTCCGCGAAAATGGCGAGGGCGAGGGAATTTTTCGCCTTCTGTTGTTTTTTTTTTTTTTAAACCGTCGCGGGAAAACCTGCGCCGAAGGACACGAACGATAATTGATGCGTGATGGCTGACGCGAACGAGATGCGAGCAGCGGCTGTCTCTTTCTCGATTAATCGATCGGGTTTTTGTAGCGCACTGCGTCAGTTTTTTTTTTTTTTTTTTTAAGTGTTTGGGTGCGTACTCTTGAGATGGAATGTTTTAAATTGATATACATGTACATTTGCAATAAATTAATACTTCTTTATGAGTTTGGCAAAATTTCTTTTTGAATATTCAGAACATTCAGAACTTCAATGTTTGAAATTTAATTAATTTATTGTAATTTTTCAATAAACAGTCACTAATTTAATTTATTTTATTTCATTTCTCTTAATTGAGCAATCTTATGTATGTCATTTCATATTATGACGTACGCATCTAAAATCATTTTTTTATGTTCAAAGATTGACGGTAAAATTAGTGAAAATTTTTTATTCTCTACTCTAATTATACGTGCTGCTTAACGTAAAATGCAAATGAGTTTAATTAATTTCATAAATTCTTATAATTGAACGCACGTGAAATAAAATTTGGTGAACTTGATATCCCACTTAAGTTACATTAATCAAATTAAAATTCACTTCAAAAGTCATTTATGTCACATTTATGCAAACACAGTGTGTAACCTTTTTCTTCGCTTTCCCTTCAATAGAAAAAAAGCGTTATCACCTATTAATCAATGCGACACCATATACCGCGGCGCTAAACCTACTTACTCCGAACTTAAAAAAATTTTACAACCTCCTCTCGGTAAAAAAAAAAAAAAAAAAATTGTCGCGAGCAAAAAAAAAGAGCAGACGTGCTTATATAGCAGCGACGAGCGGAAACGGCGCCTGGCCTTGGCGGGATTTTCGAAAATCGCGCCGCCGGTCCCCCAGATTGCCGGCAATTAAAAGCCGAGCCGGCGATTTTTCCCTACCGTCTTGATAATTGCACTCCATATCCTTCGTGCTACGCCCGGCGAAGCCTTAACCCAATAACTCGCCACTCCAGTGTTTTCCGAGCCGAGCTTCCTACAATTTTTTTTTCTATTTCGTAGCCGCGTCACCGCCTACTTCAGGATGCGCCGCGCGATCGCCGGATATGCGATGTTTGCTCCGACGTTATCAGAAATTTTCGTTTTTTTTTTTTTTTTTTAAGTTTTGATGCGCCGGAATAGTTATTACACAACAAGGGAGGTAAAATAAGAATTGCCTTAGATCGCAAGTAAATTGTGACAAACGTGCGATCTGAGGCATTCTTTTTTACTTCCCATATAGTATATACTATTTTTCACTACAACTGTGTCAAAATTGCTACATTCTCCGTACGGTGCAAGGAGGGAATGTAGTACTTTCGACGCGGGCGTAGAAAAAAAACATTTTGCATTAAAAATTACTCTTGCCTTTACTTAAGAGAGCGTAGTGTAGAGAAGTAACAAATTTCAAGATATTTATGTATTTTAAATTTAACTACGGTCAGATAAACATAATTAAATTTAATTATGTTAAGTAATCATTTATAAGAAATTTTACTGGATTTAGAGTGAAATTTGCTAGAAACTTTACTTTATTATTCTTGTTTGTTTACGCTTTGATATAAACGACTAGTGTGTGGGTACTTATTATCAACTAAATTAAATTAAATATTTATAAAAAATGTAGATTACATAAAATGGTAAGCAAATTAATGAAATAAGTCAAGAAAATTAATTAATCTATTGTACAAAACGTAATGATAATATCATAATGTAACGTTATATTTGCATGCGAACAAATGATGTGGTTAAACGCTAAAGGGTTTCATAAACATCGCATATGGTATATCATCAACACTCATAAATTGAATAAAATTCAGAGCAACATAAATAAAATGACAAATCTTTGCATAATAAATAAATGGACTACTCTTACTTAATTTTAATTATTATTTTTGCAAACTATTTTCTAGTAAATTTGTGTACTCTAAATGCGAAGACTATATTCTCTTCTGCACCAATTGTAAAGCGTACGAAAGTTTCACATTTTCAATAAGTATTGGAATTTTACTTTTGCTAGAAAAAACGATTGAAAATTTAATAATTTTAATTAACTAAGACGTTTCGCTATTACGTGTCTTCAGCTAAAATATATGGAGCTTACTCGTAGGCTTAAATCTCATTTTTTTAAATTAATTAATTAATTTTTTTTTTTTTTTGCACGAAACATCAAACTCATGCACTGTGAAACCGCCACATCGACATACAAACCAACCATATCAGTAGGAGGGTTACCCTGCGATATTCCGCAATGCAAGCCCAGCTCGTATTTCGGGGTTTCTCGCGTAACCACTTCGTCATCCTTTTGGTACCTTTACATTTCGAACTCATCACTCTTCATTGAATCGAGGCAGATCATTGAAATTTCGGATGGAAGAAGATCGTATACCTCTACTTGATCGACTGTTATCGAAGAATATTTTAATTTTCTTGAACAATATTTAATTTCTTGAACAACATGTTTAACCAAGTATTTTTATACTTGTTATTCCTCAAGATAAATACCAGATAGTACAAATGAAGAAATATAAATTTAAATTTAAATTACCGATTACTCGTAACTCATAAATTTTTTAATGACTCTTA
The DNA here is from genome assembly GCA_035582955.1 of Sycophila texana. Lineage (NCBI taxonomy): Eukaryota > Metazoa > Arthropoda > Insecta > Hymenoptera > Eurytomidae > Sycophila > Sycophila texana. Next base: position 6,503,473 of record JAWWEN010000001.1, on the reverse strand, counting down.
GCAAACAAAAACAGATTTTAGTATTTTTATTTTGGCGCGAAGCTCTGATATGAGAAAAACTAATCCATTTAGGTAATCGATGACAATTTTTTTTTTCGTACTACACTTTTTTATTCGCTAATTGTGTAAGTTGTACAGTCGGTTATATAAAATAGAACAAATTCGCTTCTCTACGCATTCGAATGAAACGATAGCAGTCCAATCGAGTAGAGGAAGATTCCGTCGTTTTCCACTTTCCGAAGCCACGAAAACTTCACCTCTAAAATTTGCAAGAGTGAAAAGTTTCTCACCATCCGGTAATTGGCTCGAGCGGGAAATTTATTAATTTATTCAGAATGCATTCCAATAACTCAACTCCCCTCGGGCCTATCACCAATTTATCACACATGTCGCACGATTAAAAACAGAAAAACATGCTTGAGCGAAAGTTGCCATGAAAACTTCATGCCGACTTTCCTCACCCCTCACCTCACCATTATACCCTGTCCCCCTTTTTCTAAAGTTGAATTAGCGAAAAATACCTCTAAATGCGCTAAAAATCAGTAAAATGTGTTCTACTAAATCATACATCAGTGGCCGTCACATTTCACTAATTTTTACCGTATAAAAAAAGCTTACTCAAGTAGGAAACAAAACTATATAACTTTTAGTGAAAAATAAAAGATCCAATGAAGATAAAAAAATAAACGATGCATCACAATCATAGTCCTTTTTTGTATTTTAATTAAATTCAAAATCATGATTTGGGATTACATTGATAATCTCGAATCATCCTCAAAATCCAAGAGAACAAAACGATCTCCTATATTATTATAATCTTACGACTTAATTCGAATTTAACATCAAGAAGTGCCATTGACTTTGATAAACCGTCAATTTTTTTATCCATCCTCATTTGCCCTTTACTTTTTTTTTACACCGAGAGCTTCATCGCTAATCCAACTTTAGGACGCCCACCCCCCTCCATCGCATGAAAAGCTAAATCAGCATGGCGCTTTATAGCGCCGAGGTATATAAAAATGAAAAAACGTAAAAGACTAAAAGTGTACTCGGCTTCTCCAGTACGTGGATCTGGACGAGTTCCTGTCGGAGAACGGCATCCCAGTGGACGGGGTGGCCGGCGGCGGTGGCCAGGCGGCGATGCAGGCCGGACAGCTGCACAAGATCGGCAACGGCGACGGCTCGACGGGGGGCGGCGGTGGCGGTGGCGGGCACCAGGGCCCCGCGGGCCTCCACCTCGAGCCCGTGACGAAGCGCGAGCGCTCGCCTTCGCCCAGCGAGTGCTGCTCGCCCGACACCCTCAACCCACCCTCGCCCGCTGACTCCAGTGAGTTTGCCCATCTTCATCCTTCTTCGCTGCGCGCCTTTATCTCTCTACCCTCTGAATATGAAAGTAGTGAAAATTTACTCTTTGACGTTGTAAGTCGTGCACTTATTGGGAAGAGTGAACCGACTTATAAAGTTGAAAGAGTGAATAGTCACTCTTTCGTATTAAATTTCACTCTTTCGTATTTAGATAGTAAATATAAATAAGCGAAATTTACTTGGAATAAGTGAATATACACTGAGCGCTAAAACTGCTAGAGTGAAATTTGACTCTTTTTTTTTAGAGTCTTTCTAGAGCTAATACATTCATAGAGAATTAACTTTGAAATTTACTTTAGTGGAGTGAAATAATCACTTTACCCGAGTAGAGTGACTTAATTTCACTCTGATAGAGTAGAATTTTTTAGATTATTATGGTCTACCGTTTCACTCTACATTTGAGTGAAAAAATTACTCTACTTTACTCCACGTGATAAGTGTATATTCCACTTATTCGACTGTTATTCGAACATTCGAAGTGAATTTCACTTATTCGTATTTAGAGCGATTGACTCTTACACTCGGAAGAGAAAGATTTGATCAGATTCTTCACTCTACCTTATTGTAAAATTATAAGAGTCGTCTTCGTAAACGTGAGCTGTGGATTCTTTACTCTTTTATGCAGATTAATTCGACGGATGTGGCAGTCTGATTATTAATATTAATATTTATTAAAATTAACGTTTACATCGCAAAAGAGCTTTTAATTTTTTTAAAAAGCTCCAAAATATGAACAAAAAAATCAGTAATTAACTGCTAATCATCCATGATTTTTTTCAAAAGAATTTCAATTTATTAATGAGTTTCGGTACTAGAAAAATAATTTCTTTAAAAAATTTATAACTTATCAGACTGTCCACATTATTCTCCTCACCAACAAAAATCAGCAAGCAAATTAAAAGATTATTCGACTGACAACTTTTTGGAATTCAAATGAAAGTATAAACAAAACTGTTTTCTCTGCTGTCCGTAAACTTTAACGTAATCTACTCACGTCCCAGACGCAACATTGCAAAACTGCATCGAAAAAAAAAAGGTACAATACAGAATTCATAAACGGAATACACGCGCGCGTTGTTAGTTTTATAACGTAGGAAGTTGTGGTGATGCAATTTATAACCGGCAAAGAATTGTGCTATGTAATTTAACTTTACACTCAACTGGTGGCTGTATACAGATTTTTTTGTCCCCTCTGAAATATTTCGAATCGCTACATTCCCAGGGAATGTGTGTATACTTGGAAAGTGGCATTACTCACCGGATTCTCCGTAGAAAGTGTGTTCGAAAATAGACTGGCGTCCGTAATTTATGTTCCTTTATTTTACACGGTGGCTTTTATCGAACGATTCGCGATAAGCGCAGGCGAGATTTATTAAATTAATCGCGGCGCCGCGGAAAATTTTTGAATCCAGGGAGGGAAAAGGGCAGTATAGAAAACTCCAGTGCCAGTTTGATCAATCGCCTTTGAATTTCAAAAAGTACCTTTTATATATTGATTTCGCCGTAATTACAGCAGTTTTTTTTTTTTGAAAATTTTATTAGAAATTAAAACACGAAAATAGCCGAGATCGGTAAGAAAAAATCGGTAGTAACATGAATTTCTACTTTACCAACTGCTTATTTCTTGTTTTCTTTATTTATTTATTCAAATTACCTCTTTGGTGAAAAGTGTATCAAACTGTATATAAAATTTTCTTTTTTTTTTTTGCAAAAATTAAATACTTTGCTTTTAAGCTAATTGTAAATTTCAACGATGACTCTTTGATCACCGCAATAGTTTATTCACCGTACGAAATTAATTTATAAATTTGCCTATTAATATAATTAAATTAAAATAAATTATAATTTAAAAAAAAAATATATTATAAGAAATTCTTGTTTCTACCGCGGCGTGGAGTTTATTAATGCACCTGAGAGTAAAAAAACCGCACCGCAACTAACGTTGAGTCGTTACGAATTCCTGCGTATGGTGTCGTGCCGCCAGACTCGGGGGACTCGTCACGAATACAATATGGCTTGTCTCTTGTAGCGCTTTCGATGGCCTCGTCGGGGCGGGATTTCGACCCCCGGACCCGCGCCTTCTCCGACGAAGAGCTCAAGCCCCAGCCGATGATCAAGAAGTCACGGAAGCAGGTGAGACAACTCATTTAACTTCATATACTTTTTTTTTAACTGCGTCACAAATCACATAAAAATAAAACACCGAAAAATATAATACATTAAAAATAATTATAATACTTACGTTCATTATCTGCAAGTTTATATTATTTAATTATTGAGAATAAAAGTAATTTTTTTTTTTTTTCAATAATGTTAAATAGGTAGAATACTCGAATGAAAAATAAGTGAAAAATAAGTTGAAAATTGTTCGTTGAAAAATAAGTGAGTTTATCAGTTTATCTCGCTTAAAAATAGGATTTCTCGATAAGTTTATAGTGTATCGTGACAAATAATGTTAAGCGTTGGTTTGATAATAACTTTTTCATATTCTTTTCTTTCTAAGATACGCATTACAATTTTCAATGTAAGTTTTATGAACATAACTCGAGACCACAATCAAAATGATTACATTGGTAATTAGTATAAAAACTAATTACCAATTACTCACCCTAATTTACAATAATTTCGATTTATCTAACCAATCTACTCTTATTATTAATGCAACATGTTATCATTTAGACTTTCACAAATCACTGCAGAATCAAGATTAAGCAGTCGTATGTAATTATGTCAACGTAAAAATCGTAACTTACAGACATTCTAAAAAAAAAAAAAAAAAAAAGTATTTACGAAAGTTACAGTACAATTTTACTAACTGTTAATTGCCTCATTAATCGATCCAAACAAATTTTTGCACATTCCATTTTCTTTGGCAAAAAACTCCATGGGTACACTGACCTCTTTTTAAAATTTAATAAAAAATATAGAACACCTCCTGTCACTCAATGTCCATAAGCGAAGGGTGCACATCAAGGGCGATTAAATTGACGACGGTACAATTGTTGCAGTTCGTTCCCGATGACTTGAAAGATGACAAATACTGGGCCCGCCGCAGAAAGAACAATATGGCAGCGAAGCGCTCGAGGGATGCGCGCCGCATGAAGGAGAACCAGATAGCCCTGCGAGCCGGCTTCCTCGAGAAAGAGGTAATAGTTCTGCAATTGTTTATTTCTTTAAATTTTGTTGGTTTAATAAAAGAATTTAAGAAAATATGGGATATAACCCTATTTACGTATGAGATGCATATTTTTAATTATTGTACATAGAGAAGTGATTTGCACTTTAACATTATTTATTTTTTGTTGTTGTTGTAATTTTTTATTTATTTAAAAATGATTTTTCCAGAAAGTACTGAATAGTTGAACGATTTTAGTAACAAAATAAAACGTGGAGATATTTTTAAATATTTAGAAAAAAAATCTTTGAAGTTTTTCTAACGTCTTACCATGCCGGGATATTACTACTTACTCGTGTTATTTGGCAACGATTTACGAAGAGAGTGCTTGAGATTTGAACAAATTTAGTAAGAAATTAAAGCGAGAAAATAATTTTAATTTTCTGGATAAAACATTGAAGTTTTTCAATGTCTTACCATGCCGGTCTGTTACTACTTACTCGTGTTAATAAGCCGCGATCTACGACGAGAGTGCTTGAGATTTTAACGAATTTAGTAAAAGATTAAAGCGTGAAAATATTTTTAATTCTCTAGAAAAAAACATTGAAGTATTTCTAATGGCGTACCATGTCTGGCTGTTACTACTTAAACGTATTATTTAACTACGGTTTATGAAGAGTGTGCTTGAGATTTGAACGAATTTAGTAAAAGATTAAAGCGTGAAAATATTTTTAATTCTCTAGAAAAAAACATTGAAATATTTCTAATGGCGTACCATACCTGGCTGTTACTACTTAAACGTATTATTTGGCTACGATTTATGAAGAGTATGCTTTAAATTTGAACGAATTTAGTAAATATTAAAGTGTGAAAATATTTTTAATTCTCTACAAAAAAACATTAACGTATTTCTAATGGCGTACCATGTCTGGCTGTTACTACTTAAACGTATTATTTAACTACGATTTATGAAGAATGTGCTTGAAATTTGAACGTATTTAGTAAAAGATTAAAGCGTGAGATTAATTTTAATTCTCTAAAAAAAGAATTGAAGTATTTCTAATAATGTACCATACCTGGCTGTTACTACTTAAACGTATTATTTGGCTACGGTTTACGAAAAGTGTGCTTGAAATTTGAACGAATTTAGTAAAAGATTAAAGCGTGAAAATATTTTTAATTCTCTAGAAACAAACATTGAAGTATTTCTAATGGCATACCATGCCTGGCTGTTACTACTTCCAGTCGGATTTCGCACTTATACCTATTCAAATTATCTTTATAATTTATTAAAAAAAATTGACAATTAATTTCTACAAAAACATCCACCGCATAATTCTATTCTAATCCAATCTAAACTTTTGCAGAATATGGGCCTGCGACAGGAGCTGGATCGGTTAAAGAACGAGAATATGCTGCTGCGAGACAAGCTGAGCAAGTACACGGACGTGTAACCGCGGCGGCGGCCGAGCTGACAGACGAGAAACAGATGACACCCACTCTCCCCCGATCCCCCCCCCCCCCATCCCCACTCCCTTGAGCGATCCTACCTGCACGTGCAGGTAGCCAAAAAAAAAATCGACCGATGGAACGAGGCGAAAGGAACAAGAGGCGCGTCAATCGGCTGCACACACCAACACACATACACACACGTGTAAAATCACACTCACCACTGCGACACGCGTCACCATCTCTCTCTTTCTCTCTCTCTATCTCTCTGTCTTTTCTCAATCTGTACCGTCTCTCTCTCTCTCTCTCTCTCTCTTTCTATAAGGACAACGCGAGTCCAAGGGTCGCGTGCGTCTCTCTCTCTCTCTCTCTCGGTCCGATCCCTTTTTTCTGCCTCGCGAGCAACTATGGCAACAGCGACGAGGCGAAAAAAACGCAAAGGGATCGGACGCAGTGCAATAAATTCGCGGAGGGTTCGGCGGAGCCCGACACCCTCCCTCGACGCAAGGCGACGCGTCCACCTTTATCTTCCGTTGTTTCGCACGCACTTCCATCACGCAGACCACCAACCACCTCGTCTTCTTTTTTCTATTAGGTTTTAATCTTTTTCAAAGGAAAAGGAACTCCTTGAACCTACTCCCTCCCTACCCCCCTCCCCTCATCTCCCACTCGTCCGATTCCCCGCTCCCTTACCCTCAATTGTACATAGTTATATGTATAGTTAGATTACACGAGAAAAGTATATATATATTATATATAAAAATATAAATACAAGAAACAAGTGAAATGATATCGATAATATCATGTACAATGATAGTACGAACAACTGAAGAAAGCAAACAAAAAGACAACACTTGAGCGCAGAGAGAGATATATATTGTTTAATCGTATACATCAAATTGTACGCGTCTTGCGCTTTGCAGAAGTGAGTAAATTATCATCTCAATGATTTAAAGATTTGAAAAGTGAAAAGATAAAAAAAAAAAAAGAATTACGACGATTTTTATCGACGACGATGATATTGTTTATTGTAGAGGGTTCAGCAGCTCGACTTACAAAACGAGAATAACTATATCGTGGAGGTGATGAAAAAGCTATTATTATTATCATTGTTGACAAATGTATATTCGGCCGAACTCTCGCGGCACCGCTCGAAGCTCGAGCGATTTGTATAAATTTATTATTTTTTTTTTTTCTTATACCGGTGTCTTCTTGTACCCTACCTTCTTCTTCTTTTTTTTTTGTTGGCATACGAAGTATAATTAAGTGTTTTTATTAATCTTAACGTATATTAAAAAAAGATAATTATATATTGAGAGAATTAAACGAAGGTGTTACTCGCCAATGGATTTTCATTCGTAGAGCCGCTGGTGACATTTCTCTTTTGTTTGTTGTGCGCAAGACGAAAGCAAATTTATATTGTTGTAAAGAAATGAATAAATTTTATTGTAGCCCGAGGCGGACGCACGCGCATGCGACACTCGCTGTACGCTGAAATTTTCGTTAGTTTCCATCTGCGAGGAAAAGAGCGATCGAATTTTACGAGAAATTTTTACAAACAAAACGAAATTAATAATTGTCGATAATCATGTGAAAAATTACCTGTTACACCTCGACGGTACGACGCCGAAGCGCTGCTTGTACACACTATACCGCGCACCTTGGTTCATGGAGTTCATTTTTTTTATTTACCGAGTCCGAGGCGTATGTAGATTTAATCATGTTTTTTTTTTTGTTCGCAGTGCGCTCGCGCACGTAGGGCCTATGCAGAAATATTTTGTAAGAAAAAAAAATACAAATGCAATACGTAATAAATCACTACGTAAAATCAGTGAAATTTCCTTCGATGTTTCTTGATGTCTTCTTCTTTTTTTAACTCACACTCAAGAGTAATTAATAAATAAACGATGGTCAGCATCGAGTCTCGGGAGAAAGAGGCGAACCTTTGATTCTAAAAAAAATTCAAAGCGTCTCGATGATACAAAAAAAAGAAAAGCGAAAAAAGAGGACAAAGCATCCGAAAGAAGAGGAAATGAGAGACGATCCTCTTCGTTGTCTCGGGCCTCTCGCTGAACATCCTCGAGCCTAAACCTCGTTTCTCTCGACTATTGGGACTTGAACGCACTGCCTTTTGACGACGTTTCTTTTACTCGTTGACGATGTAAATATTTTTTCGACGTAACGTGGTTCGGACAACGAAGAGAATCGCCGGCTAACGTCGACAACGTGTGCATGAGGATATATCTTATTAAAAAAAAAAAAATCGAAGTTCGCTTTTTTCCTTCAAAAGCCTCGAGTCGTCCACGCGTTGATGGTTAAAAAAATTATTTTCTCCTCCCAGCGACTTTTTATTGTGTACCGGCCGCGCGCAAAAAACTAGGCTCACTCCACTTCGCACCTCATCGCCGCAATTTAATAATGTATATCTCTCGCGTCCCTCGTTCGTTAATTTTTTTACGACAGTGAAATCAAATTTTAAGAAAAATAAAAAGAAAAAAAGAGGGATAAGACGCTTTGTTAAAACGAAAAAAATAAAACAAAAGAAAGGAACGCAAGGAAGAGAAAAAACTTTTTTGTCCTTTCGCAATTTCGTTCGCACTCTCGCACGGACAGACATACACACACCCACGTATAAACTTTCTTTCTCTCTCTTTCGCGAGGATTACACACGAGAAAGCCTCGAGATCATCGTTTGTACATGAAATAAAATGAGAGAGGATATAATAAGAGTAAAAGCGTACGCGACGTGCGCGTACATAAATAAATATATATTGCCTGTTAGTTGTTATTTTAATATTAGCTAATTAAAAAAAAAAACTTTTGCAGAGGATTTTAAAGGGAAATGCGTGTGCGTATACCGTATATCATAGGAAAAGTATCTTTTCTCTCTCTCTCTCTCTTAATTTTTTTTTAGTACTTCTCAGTTGGTTGATTTTATCGTAACCTAAGTTTTTTAATTAGCTATTATTCGAATATGTGATCGACGTGTCCACTACTTACGGAGGTACCTGTACACGAATGAATATCACGATCGAATCGGTTCTTCGAAACGCTATATTCACTCTCTTTTTTTTTGTTTCACTTTCACTTCATCTTCTTTTTTTTTTTTTTTTTTTTTTGTTCTTTCTATTCGCGTAAAGACATATCTCTAATTCTTTTCTTTTCTTTTCTTTTTTTAAGTTTTTAGATGTTTATTGTTTGTTTATTCGGCGTTCAGGACGAGCGGCTCCTTCGAGTTTTATACGCGGGGATCATTTTTTTCCCGCTCACCTCGAAGGACCTTTCAGCGATCGCGTGTACATTTTATTTCCTCCTTGAACTTTACTCGCCATTTTTTGTTTTGTTTTGTTGTTTCTCAGCACACCTGTCGATCGAAAGATCATCGCGCGGACATCAGCCTTTTTTTTTAAAAAAAAAAAAACTTTATTAAGAAAATTTTTCGGGGTACAGTGAATAGAGCGAAGAGGAGAGACATTTTTTATTGTCGAGATATTTTCGTGATCAAATGAAGAAAAAAACTTACATAAAAATTGTTGCAAAAAAAAAAAATGTAAGCGAGCCACTCGTGCATATACCTATTTTTCGACGCAAGCTTGCGTGAACCTATTTATAGGTGACAATTGACCCCAGAAACGATAATAAATGAAAAGAGGCGATTCGTTTCGCGAGAACGGAGGAAACGACGAGTAATATGGAAGAAAAAATGGCGAGCGTTCCCAGGGATTTATCGATCGTTTCTTCTTTTATCCTTGTTTTTTTTCCTTCTTTCATCTTTTTTTTTCTATTTTGTAAAATGTAACTGTATAGAAGTTGATGAACGAAAAAAACGAGGATTTATATTAAAAATGTATGCAAAACAATAAGCGAAAAAAATCATTATTATTAATTATTATTAATTATCATTATATTATTATTATATAGCGAGAGTGACAAGTAATTAAAAAAAAAATCAGCAGATCCTAGACGATTAATAAATAAAATAATAATTGTAGAGGCAGAGCTTCACACGAAAATAAAAAACAAGAAATAAAACAAAGCAAGCAGTGGTATATTATCGAGATAAAGTTTTATTAAGCGACAGAGTTTTAAGAAAATGGATTTATAAACTTAAGCGCAGATCTTAAACAAAAAAACGCAAAATGTAATATGTAATAATGTAGATAAAATGATGTATGTCGAGAGGATAAGCGAACTTTAAAGCAAAACTAAAAAAAAAATGTTATACATTGCGAAATGAGTGAGGTGCATGCAAATAAAAAAATAAATAAGGAACACTCGATCACAGAAAATAAAAAAAAAATTGTATTAACAATAAAATGCCGTCACTTCGTTTTACAATAATATCATCCGATCCAATTGTTTTCTCTTTCTTTCACGTAAAAGCTGTAAGTGGTTAAGATTTAAAGAAAAAAAACAACGTCGGCAAATTAATTTGCAAATAGCAATTGGGTTCGTCTTGATCATTTTTCTCCACCAGAAAAAAAAAGGCGTTTTAACTAAACAGAGTAAATAAAAAATGGCGTTATTGAATAAAAAGAAATCCTGAATAAAAAAACAAAGGCGCGATTAAGCAAAATGAAACAGTGAATCAAGAATGACCACCAAACACAAAGGAACCTAATACTGTATCACATTTCGAGAAATATATGTATTTGTTATTGTTTTAATTGAAACATCGCATGTTCTTTCTAATTTGCCTGATAATCCTATTCTGCAATCCTCAACAATTTTTCAAAAATATGAAATATATTTAACTGTATATATCTATAGTACCTATATGTGATTTGAAGATCAATGCAATTTACACACGCCACTGTCAGTATTGCTGCCTACGTGAAGGGGCTTATCGACAATATTCGCACAAGTTAACTTTTCAATATTAGAAGAAGGAATATTAATTAGGTTTTGATTAATTAATTCTTATTGAATTAAGAGGAAAAAAAATGCTTATTAATTAATTATTTTAATTTTCAATTAATTGTTAATTAATTCTTATTTATTTCTGTGTAACTTCAGTAAGTCTTATTAATCTAAAGCAAGAATTATTCAAGGAATTATAATTCTTATTCAAAACGAAGCAATTAGAAAATTCACTTTACATATGCATCAAACTATATTTTTAATAACAGAAAAACATGAGACGAGAAGGCAAATCCTCGAAGAAAATCAAAATTCTTTGCAAGCATTGCAAGATTCGCTCAGAACCTCTATAGTTACGCATTCTCAATGAAAAAAACAATTTTTTTTAATACGCATAATTATCAATAACGTGAAATATCAATTGTTTTCTTTTTACGAATATGAATTTTTATTACATTTTGTCTTTATCTTGACGCAGATTTAATGCAAGCAATCAATTAACTTTCGCAGATTTTCAGATCGATAACAATAAATGTATTTAATCAGTGTAAATACTATCGAAAATGAATGAAAGTTTATTTTATTTTATAAATCAGCAATATCAACTCAACAAGATAACTGAGCTTTTATAATTAATCTAACACTTATACCGTATCGAATACTTTTATAATAATCTTACTAGGAGAGTACCTGACCTCCGGATCACGGAATTTGTTGAAACTTTGAGGGCTGATTTCTTATATGAAAAT
>JAWWEN010000001.1:6463447-6491835 GCA_035582955.1 Sycophila texana | reverse complement strand
CGTATACTATTTTTCGCCATGAGAGCCGCAAAATCAAGTTGAACACGCGATTTTGAGGTTAGAATGGCGAAAAATTACTATATCTTGTAGTAAGTAAAATTTACTGTAATATAAATGAAAATTTACAACATTGTTAAATAAATAAAGTACGATAATTTTTTCAGAATGCCAGTCTGTAACCATTTTCCCAGACAGTATAGTATACTACTTTTTACTATATAGATATTTCGCTCAGTGTTCTCTGAAAAAAAATTTGGTAATTTTAAGTAATAAATATTTACTTCAATAGTACATAAATATTTCTTTGAATAAACTAAATATTTCTTTAAAAGTAAATGAATTTATTTGTTTCTAAATAAATTTAATAGTTTCTAAAAAATAATTTCTTGATTTAAAGAAATATTTAACAAGTACTATTGAAGTAAATAAATATATTCTTAAAATTATCATTTTTTTCTCTGACTGAACCAAATGATTTAAGTAATACAATTTTTCACGCACCAGCTGAACAACTTTTATCAAGCCCTATATAGACCGGGCACGTGAATAATAAAAAAAAAGTTTGAATACATTCGTAAGACGGTCGGCGAGCCGACGTAAGAGGCCGAGGGTGTCGCGTGACGGATTAATAGGCCGAGTTGGGTGGACTAGGCGCTCGCGAACCGGGCATATTAGATGACCGTATAATAAAACGCAGCACTCGTGACTGCGCACGCTACTCGCCAACTTGAAGAATGATCGATGGCCCGATCAATCGGGGCTTCTCTTCTTTTTCCTCTTAAAGTTCCGTTCCGCGGTGGAAATCGTCGATGCGACTGCACTGGATAAAACCGAATACTCGCACTGCAGTTGCGTCCAAAATTGGTCGCAAGTTGCAAGTAGTATTATTGTTGAATTGTATAAATAACAAGGAAAAGCTGTTACGATGCGTCGGTGAAAAGTTCATTACTGTCTGCCGTCGACGGTTTAAAATATTATGTGCATCCCGAGTAAAAAAAAAATTAAGTTAAGATAAAGTTTACGCGAAGTTCGTGTCTGGATTAAGTTCATACAAAATTGATGAGAAAATTTTACGAACTTTAGATTCAGTTTGTACAGAAATTCAATAAAATTTTTTGAGTTCTTATGAGCAGATATTAGATAGCAGATACTCTTACCTATTATGAGCAGATTTTATTAATTTTGTATTTACTTTTTTAAATGTTTAAATGAAGAATGTTAATAGAAAATGAAATGATAATCATTATTAAGAACTTTATTATGATTTTTAAATGACATTTCGTCAAACTTCTAAAAAACATATTTGACTGCTTTGGAAAATTCTCACTGGCCATGTTAATCTGATCTTAATCCAAACATGAACCTTCGTATATAAATTTTATCCTAAACTTAATTTTAGTAATCTTTTCAATTCGCAGCTTATAAAGATCCTCCAATCAGCGGACGCCGATTTAACGTGTACTAGTCGTAAAATATTTTTCTAATGTATATTAGCTCTTCAAGTAAAGATAATTCTATTTGTGTTTTGAGTATTTTTATCACACGCCTGAAGGAAGCAGAGATCTTTGTAGTTTAACAGTTTTTTTATTTTCGACCTTTCAATGCTTTCATAGTTTAGTTCTAAAATTAGTATTAAAATCTAAGGTTATTAACAGACAGCTCAAAAATAAATATTTAGTTCTTTCTCTAAGACACGTACTTAATTTAACATTAATTTTAGTCGTATAGCTGAAGAATTTAAACGAATTATTGTATTTACTTATTTATTTAAGGATTTATGAGTTATTTATAGTATAATTACCTCAGAATAAGAAATATCAGTGCAACTCAATTAACTTGCAATTGAAAGAATGTATATTTAATTGCATGATTATTACTGCTATTTGACAAATGCATATTTAATGCATCTAAATTGTAGACCAATTATAAATAAATTAAATTTATCTAATTTATAAAATTATCTGTATAGATAATTTTATAAAAGACACTTTTAATACCCCTTCGACCCTTTCAGACCTGAATTATTTTTATAACAAAAAAGTTCCATAAATATTTCCACATGATTTAAGGTTACTTTTTGAATAATTTTTTCAATTTTTAAAACTCGTGCTCTTCTTACTACAACTCAACCATGAAGAGATATAACATTATCTCCACAATTCTATTATAATCAATACAAATTAAAAAAATTGTTTGATCAAGACAATCTTATCTACAAACAATAATTTGAATTATGTTAATTAATTATGTTTTTTTATATAATACCCTCTAAATATGAAAGATTGAAAATTCACTTTTTGACGTTATAGTCGTTCACTTATTGCGAAAAGTGAACTTATAACGTCGTTCGAATAAGTGAATATACACTTATACAAACACTGAAAAAAAGTTAGTAAATTAAATAAAATATTTTTTTAACTAGTGCCAGGTAAATCGTTAAAGAAAGTTTCCTCAATTAATTAAATATTTGGTTGAAACTGTACTAAGTAAAGTTACTTCAATGAAATATTTAGTTGATTCGACAAAATATTCATGTTCATTCAATGAAGCCATTTACTTGGCACTATACGTATTCAAATATTTTGTTCAATTTACTAATTTTTTGTTCTCAGTGAAGAGAACTTCACTTATTCATATTTAGAAGCTTCACTATTTTACATCGAATTTCACTCTATACTCTACATTTCTTACATTTCACATAGTACGTTCGCATACGCTAAATTAACTATGAAAAAAAAAAAAAACTAATCTCCCATTATTTTTTCCAGCGTGGTGATGATGTCAGCGAGCTCGTCGCCGACGCTGCAGTCGGTGCCGTCGGCCGGCTACGTGGAGCTGCCGGACGAGCCGCGGCCCGGCAAGATCACCCCCTCGACGAACTCGTCGCCGTCGCCGCGCGCCTCCAAGGCGGACTCGCCGCACGCGGGCCACAGCAGCAGCCCCGAGGTCGAGGAGGCGATCGAGGAGGCCGTACCCATCGTCCGCTCGACCCTACCCTCGCCGGAGCCGCGGCCGCCCGTCGAGCGTAACGGCTACAAGGAGCACGACCGCGTCGACGCGGCGGTGGCCCTGCACAAGCCCAAGTCGCCGGCGCAGCGCGACGTCGACGACGACAGCTGCCTCATCAAGTGCGTCTACTTCACGCAGCAGTGCTGCGAGTGCAGGATAGTCTAGGCGAGCGTGGGGCTCTGTGATAAGCGACGCGCGACCCCCACTCGACTTCGCGCGCTCCGTTTGCGACTCGCGGCGATGATTTTATTTTTCTATCTTTTTTTTTTATCATTATTATTATTATTAAACGATAGAGCGACAAAATTTAAAGACTTTCGCGCGAAACGCATGTGCGCAGGGCAGGACGATGCTTTAGGTGTGTGTGTGTGCCCGTAGGCGAATTTTTCCGGAAAAGGTAACCGTAGAGTACAATAATTTGCGGGGTAACACTGCACCCCTGCCATAAGTAGTTTTTTTTTTTTTTTTTTTTTTTTTGGACACTTGGAAAACTGCCTTATTCCGATATCAAAAGGGAAAGAGATGGAAGGTGTACACGTAACGCCGAATTCATTCGAGCGATTAAAAGCGACGAGACCATGATTGACGTTGACTTGATGGAAGTACTGAGAAATCTTTAATTGTTGGTTGATGAACGATTCATGGTAAATGCATTCGATGATTTGCCGGTGTGTTTTTTTTTTTTTTTAAGTTACGAAACTTAAGGATTACAATAGTGTAAATTTCAATTTATGCATACGAATTTCATTAAATTTAAGGTGTATAAATTAATTGATTATCTTTGAGCTTCGAAGGAATCTTCGTTAATTGGTAGGATTATGATATATATTTAAAGAAAAAAAAGACGCGCATCAAAAATCCCCGAGAAGCAATAATAAGACTAAAGCTGAGCAAAACGGATATACGTATATTTGATAAGACGATTTTCTAATTGTACGTAACAATCGTTGATCTTCGATTATTTAGTTTAAAAACTATACATTTTTAAAAAGCGAAAAAGGAGTCCTTATATATTGATTACAGAAAATTTTGTAACAAAAAACCAACAAAAACAAAAAAATCAAAAAAACTTTTTTCATAATATTATATACAAAAAAAAAAATGTTTAAATTATTATTAACATTAACTAATATCATTAATTATTCTGCGATAATGATCGTAAGCAAAGATCGAAGATCGATGAGAAAAATAAAAACGTATGGCAAAAAAATATGGAGATTAAAAAAAGAAAAACTCATTCTAGATATATTATATTTATCTAATGTACATAAACATCGACTATCGACAATAAGAGCAGAAAGAATCAAGAAATCGCGCGCGTCAGCTGTGATCTTTCGCGAAGCGCGTTGACGAGTACATATCAAACGAGACATTCCCCAAGAAAGTACAACAAGCTTGAAAAAAAGAAATAAATCCGAGTAAGAAGAATTTATTCTTTGCATACGATCGACGACTGAAAACAGTGATAATAAAAAGAAAATTGTCAATTGTAAATTTTTTTAAGGCGATCGCCCCGATTTCGTAATGACACTTGATGCGATAAACGTAAGTTCGATAGCGCGGTAACATTTTATGTTCGGCAAACGTCAGGCTTTCGCTCCATTACACGTACACGATGTAAGTAGAAAAGTTGCAATTTTGTAAATTTTCAAGATGAAAAGAAAAAGTTTATATTTTATGGACGAGAAGCGAGCTCCTTCTCATGGTATGCGTGATTTACGAGGTACAACTTTACGAACAAGTATTTTGAACGAGGTTTAACGATAAGTAAGCGCTAGTATTTTTTTTCTCTTCGCATGTAATACTACTTTAATTAATACTGCATAAACAATCTTTAGGGGCTGATGACTATTCACTCTTATCGAGAGGTTGAATTGCTTCTCTTCAATTTTTTTTTTTTGTAAATGTACAGAGCTAAGTGACAATTAAAGTGCAATTTGTTTTACAATTTTTTCGCGTTTTCATCTACACTTCTTGGATCCTCCTATCCTTATTTCATTAAATTTCCTATTTAAGTAAAGCTAAACATTTAAAGTTGTTTAAAATGGTAACAATGAAATGAATACATTCAGTTTTATTTTACATTTCTTTTTTTTTTATTGACATATTTTTTCACTCGTTCAACAATTTATAATTAAGTTGGCATTGAGACATGGCTGAAAGCATTAATGTGTTTGCAAAATCTAAAATATTACAATAGTCTACTTAGACCCACGTCTCAAAGGCTTCACGTTGTACACGTTAAATAAAATAATTTACAAATAAATCACGAAGTACACTGTTTTTCGTAAGGTAAGTGAGATTCCTTTCCATTCAGATTCTCGTATTAAAATCGTTGAATGATTACATTTTTTCCAGAAAAAAATAACAATACCAATATTGTACGTAAAAAATACGTATCTCAAACAATGTGCGGTAATATCTTATAGTTAATTTAAAAAAATTTATTTGGAATTAAAAATTTCAAGCTTTGTATAAATTAAAAAAATCTACGACTTGATTTGAATATCTATTACGCTGTAAAATTACCAAGTAAATCTAGTAAAATAATTATATAAAATTATATCAGCTTGTTATATATTTACAATAGTCGATGATTTGAGAAATCAGCAGATTATTTGTATACAAATGGTTTATTACATTTTATGTATAGAAATTTAGGATCGTTAGGCCATTCCTATACAATTACAAAATAATTTCACGAGTGCAATGTACAAACTATACTTAGTGAAGATTCTCCCTCAATTCTTTTCGCCCGCTTTTTTAGCTACAAGACTAGAAGATTATTCGACTATAATACACAATTCACTCTGGAACACTCGCGCAATCTAAATCTTAACAATAAAAATTATTAACCAAACGATGACAGTTTCTTCTTTAATTATCCAATAAATTAAGCCAATTATTAATTATCACTAAATTATGGAATTTTAGTTGCTAGAAGTTTACGCTAGGAAAACTTATCACGCTTTATTCCTTTGCTAATCATGACGTTTATGATATAAAATACCTATAATATCAATGCATAAGAAGCTAAACCCACGCACATGAAAGGTACAAGAAAATTATTTAAAAAAAAATGCAAAATTCAAATATTGCTTTATAAGTACCGTAACGTGCTCAAAAGTTTAGTGTTTTATAAAAATGTCTCTTTCCAAACTACAATATTTTCGTTTTGTGTACAGCTACAAATTGACCTTGTCTTGCTCAATGTTTTTTGCGATTAGTAATTATGGTATATCCGTTTCTACCTACTCCTGTCAATCACGTACATAAATATGCTCTACACTGACTTAATGATTTTTTTACATTGTCTACTTCAAAAAATCTCGTTCAAACTAAACGAATCATCCGATTTTCATATCGTTGAAACTCTTATTTATATATTATTTATAATATATGCTATCTAAATGCAAAATTTCTATCACAAAATCTAATTGGAATATTTCACGGGCGCATCATTTTATCTTCATTTATTGTACGAATGATAGTCCCTTCAATATAGGAACATTTTTTATGATTCATAAATGGGCAGTGGATGGCCCTCAGAATTGAATACCCACTTATCCAAATCTATTAGCTGTCTTGTGTCGTCGAACAATAAGTAGAGATACTTTAAAGTTTCAGCGAACCAGAAACTCTCAGTCATGTCACGAGGGCGAGTATTGTAAATATTCTTAACATTACCAATACTCGTGTATCCGTTTTCTACTTTTGTATAATTTTCGAATGCCTGTAGAAACATATAATATTAATTGCCAATATTTTTTTCATATACTAAAAAGTTTTCAGTTAAATATTTAGGACAGAATGCAATTATAATTGATGGCTACTCGTTTAAAAGAAGAACTTACTTGAAATATCTGCCAGCCCCAATTTTGGTAAGTTTTATTGCCCGTAAAGTACCACATGTAGTATAAACTTTCAATAAACTCGGGCCGCAGGAGATTGTGCGCATCATTCGTTTTCACGTACATATCTTTCTGATTTTCATCATCAATTTTCTGTAATATTTAAAAAACTCTTAAAATGATGAAAAAGCAAAATTCATAAAAGTAAATTAAAGTTAATTGTACCTGTACGTTGAAGTAAGTGATTTCTGGCGCAAGTCCAGTTGGTTGTATAGTATAAGTTATATAGCATGTTTTGAGTAATTCAGACGCGAGATTCATATGTTCAGTAGGCATACCAAAGTGCACACCTAGTGCTAAAGTCCCACTCAAGTAGCACGTCAAATGGTCCTACACAATAATAATTCCATTTATTATTAAACGCATTCTTAAAGATTAAATATTGCAACTACTCGAATTCTTACCATTTTTGGTTTCATATCTCTCGAAGCACCTAACAGTTCTGCTATAAACAAATGTTTATTAACAGCAGTCTTTTTCACCAAGTGTTTTTGTGTACCTGCTATCCCCAGCAAATAATCATCTTTTAAGCTGAAAGAAAAATTATCAATGTGAGTAAAAACTTCAGTGAATAAATATTAATAAAGTAAAATAACAAAATTGCAAATATCGAAGTTCCTTTCTACTCACTAATCAATGTTCTTGCCGGTTTGAATCCATTGTTTCAGGAGGTATTCATAGTAGCTGTCGCCTCTGGCACCGAGGGTGATAACCGCGTACTCACGGAAAAGGCCGGTGTTGGCATTGATGAAAATCGGCACAAGACCGTCGTACTTTTCCAGTCGGTGTACGTGCTCCGAAACTTTGGCAGCGGCAGTCTCAAAGCGCAACTGCTGTGAACTTCGGCCCAGATCACGAAACTCAAGCTGGATTGATGTGATCTCGCTGGTGCTGCTATCGGGACCCCACTTGGGCGGATGAGCGCTGCGAGTGCCCAGGTTTACGTCAGAGAAAGGCACGCTCGAATGCGTTGAAAACGCCGGAAGCATTCGGTCACCAAGATCAATCTGCAGGAATTAATTTTTTGTCAGTATAAGCATGAAATAAAAAATGAGAATGAAAAATGTCTACGTCAACAGGAGTTAGTAGATAGTAGATATGTGATAGTATTAGGCGCTTTTTACATGATTCATAGAGTGTTTTTTGTAGAGTTGTGCAAGCCGAGTTGAAGACCCAGCCCATCGAGTATTCAAAAGTTCAGTTTTTTTGGACGTTTCAAAATTGTCGATTCATTTTGAAATTAGCAATTCAAATACGAATTTTAAAAAACTATTCACTATTTTGTGTTGTGTACATTAGGTTTATAAATTGATAAGTAATTATTTAATAAACATTAAATGTGATGTTAATATGTGAAAGAAAAAGAAAACACTAAAAAAAAGGAAAATTATTGCAAAAAGAAATGTGAATAAAGTGATCTTACAGCTTTCTCAAGGAACATTTTATCTCCAGACAGATGGTAAGCTGCAAGTAACCCTCCAAGTACTCTTATAGTAACTTCAAATAAATTAACATCTCTATTTTGGGTAAATGATAAACTGTTTTGAACCCAATTTCTTGCTTCTTGAAATTCTGTAAATAATTAAAATTTATATTATTTACTTTACTATGTATTTTATGAGTCCACCTAGGAAATTCAAGAAGACATACGCTAATAAAGTAGTGAGTGTGTTGAGCTATTAAAAATA
Source organism: Sycophila texana (assembly GCA_035582955.1). Classification (NCBI taxonomy): domain Eukaryota; kingdom Metazoa; phylum Arthropoda; class Insecta; order Hymenoptera; family Eurytomidae; genus Sycophila; species Sycophila texana. The sequence goes on along the minus strand of JAWWEN010000001.1, from coordinate 6,483,227 downwards.
ATTTTCAGATAATCCAAGTACTAAAAAAAGATAACAGTCTAAAAGATTATACATAGACAGATTTCTTTCTATCTATATAGATATGTAGACCTCTTTAGTTAATATTTGTTTCTTTTTATGTTTAAATTATCAAATTTTTTTAATAGCTTTTTAATAGATTTTCTCTTATTTTTATTTAATTAATCTTATTTTATTTACTATACCTTCATTAAGTCCCATCATGTACATAGTATCCAATGCATCAACAATAGTTAATCCAAGTCCAAACCATTCATGATAGCCTTTTGATATAGGTTTAATATTATCGTGACCCCAAGCATATTTTTTGTAACCATTCCAAGAATGTTTGAAAGCTTTAATAATTGCCTTTTGTCTATCATTTTGAGGACCTGTCAAAAAAATAATATTTCTGTTAATACACACATTTTCATAAAACTGTACAGTTAGGAAATGAGAACGACAGAGAAACAAAAGCTCTTTAAGAAACCATGAATGCTCTACTGCTATTTGTTACTTTTAGCTAATCAACTTATTTTAATACCATTAAATTTAAGTGCTTGAGGCTTATGTTGTGGTGGTTCTCCAATCTGATCATCATCCACTTGGTTGGCTTCTGGCTGGAACTCAGGCTCGTCTATTACCTCAACGTTATTTCCTCCACCAGCACCATCAATTTCTCCTTCAACATGATCCACATTTTCTATCACCATTTCATTGGATTTCTAGGTGACAAAAATAAAAATAGATGAAACAAAAATAAGTTTATAATTGCAGATAAAAAAATAAATACATAATTCCACAACAAAAAAATCGTGTAACAAGTACCTTATCGATTTTAGGATGTTTCTGCACAAACTTTGCACTATCATAATCGCTCTCATCAACTGCAGCTGCATTGGGTGACTTTCCAGGTAATAAGTAAATCATAAGAATTAAAAGCGCTATCACAGTGAAGTAGAAGATGTTGCGTTGAAACCTTGATAGCTGGTTCCATTGCTAAAAATCCATTATAAATATTAAACCTACTTTGCTCCAAAATATTTTTTGATAAACAGCTGCTCTCAACGTATTTAGCTTTAAAGAGTCTAACTCTTTAACATAAAAAAATGATATTTAAAAACATATTTAATTTATTACTGTTATCACATAAATTAAAAAAAAAATCATACTTCCAAAATTAAATGTTTAATGCTAAAATAAATACGCTTACAAAAGAAAAACACTATAGTAAAAAAAAACTGTATCGACAACCTTCTCAAAATCCTCAAATATTGACCTGACGATAAAAGAATTATTTGCTCAGCCCAAATACGTTATCTTCCGCGAAAACGAAGTCCACCTGCCTAAACAAGTAGGCTCACCGAGCACCCATCAACACTCAAAATTCATCGAAAATTCCTTGGCAACAATCGAATCGACATAAAAAAAAAAGACGAACATAAGTAGAAAAAAAAGGAGCACTTTGCTTGTTTGCATCAAAAAGCCCAAAAAATCCCATTTCCTCTCTCTCAAACACTCACCCTCCAAACGCTGCGGGAGGTGCTCCTGGCGAAGGCCGTGCCGTCGCCGATGTTGAGGCTGACGTAGTCGGCCTTGCCGAGATCCCTCGGACCGAACATGACGGCTGGTGGCGCGCGTCGAGGTTAGGATCCAGCCCGTCGACCGCAAGTCGGTCCCCGGCAGTGGACCGCTGTTACCCACGTGGCAGCTGCTGTCGGCGGGTCAGCGGTGCCGCGCCGCTCCGCACTTCATCGCCCCCCACGGCCACCTTATCTTATCGCGGCTCCAATCCTTATTAGCGTCCTCCACTCCGCGAAGCCACGAAGCGTGTTGAGCGCGCTACCGCCGACTTCGGCGGCGAGGACCGGACTACTGACTGCCGCTCCGCGCGCGTCGCGTTTGCTGCATGCAAGCAGCCACTGGCGGAATATATACCTAATACTTAATAACGGAGTTTGACGTGCGAGAGACTTTCAAGACGGTGCAATTTCCGTATGATAATTTTTGCAGTTAAATGACTGGTTTTGCATTTTAAAAACAGCGTCAAATATAAATGTATTCTTAGGTATAATAGGTATTGTTCATAAACATATGGTCAATAGAAACAAAAGTAATTTGCACACGTAGTACATAAAATAAGCATTACAGAAAATCTTTTCTTGGCTTCGTATAACAGAGCTTACATTTAAGTATTTTTACTTTAAGAATGTTATAGTCTTTTAGTGCAAGAAAACATTTTAATATCTATAAAATTGTATTTAACGTAATTGATAAAGTATTTTTTTTTTGCAGTTCATTTTGAATTATCTTTCTGTGGTGAGAATGATTTTTATACAAAAATGTTCAAAAGTGTTTATTTGATACTTAGAAACACTTTTAAAAAATTTTAAACAATTAAATCCCAAAAGAAACATAAATAAAGGTTTTTAAACAAAAAAATATTTACATCGTATAAGTATTTAACCGAAACTGTAATTTGAAAAAGATCATTTTTAGTTAAAAATGTTTAAAATTGGATTATTTATGTTTATTCATGAAAAATCAATATTGGACTAATATTAAACCAATATTGATTTTTCGGTCATTTCCAATATTCGTAAGACATTTTCGTAAAACATCATAAAATGATTCAAAAACGCTCAATTGACATTTATAAAATGTTTTTACTCAATTGACATTTATAAAATGTTTTTACTCAATTGAAATTTATAAAACATAACCGACGGAAAACAAAGAGGCCTTTTCATATAATTTTGCGACTGAAATTCCTGAACATTCGGTGCCCCATAAGCGAAGTTATCACTTCAAAAAAAGGACGAAACTGAGAAATTTTTAATCGAAACGTTTTAAAATGTATATAATATATGACAGTTGCACCGCAGCGGAATTTCGCATGGGCGCGGATTATGTGTCGGTTTTCGGTGCACGATTGAATAACGAGCCAACAAAGCAACTTTTTCAACCTTGGACTGCTCGAGTCACCGTTATCTTCTATATATCGACTACGACTACTGTTAATTGATAGATGTTCATTTGCGATACGTTCGAAAAGGATTTGACATACCTATAGATCGTGCAGCGATTAGATTTACAATTAAGTTTGTGAATCGGTTACTGATTTATCTGGATTGACAGATAATAAAACGTTATTTATTTATTTCGCTCAATGGACTAAAATAATCCTTAATATAACACAATGATAAGTAAATGTTTATTAAAAACTGGAAAATTGGTTTAATTAAAAAATATTTTTGAAGGATTAAAAATTTAAAGTACTTTCAAATTATTTTAAAAGATGAAATTGCAAAGTATTGAATATTGCAATTTGCAATGTTTGTGAAATTTGAAACGCAACAAAGAATTTAAGCCCCAATTAAATAAAATGTTATTTTTAAATCGTTATTTGATGACTATATTGAAAAAATTAATAAATTTTAAAGTTTCACAATGATAAGAAAAATTTAATTTTTGTTGTGTGCAAGTTTATTAACAATTTTATTGGAAATTGCAATAATTACAAAGTAAATTTATTTTTCAAAAAGATTATTCACTTTTAGATCTGCAAAGATGTGCGCAATTTCGCTGCAATTTCGCACAATTGCTATAATTATTATCTTACAAAAGTCAATTATTTATACGACGTTTACAAATAAATTCATACTATTAATATCTTTTGTAAAAGATAAAAGTATTTATAGTATCCGAGTTATACACGTGGTACAAGTGGCTGATTATCACACGGCATGAAGATATACACAAAAACAGTCTTATCTTTTTTTAACTACAATAAAATATTATTCGAATTGAACTTACAAACGATCATTAAAATTCAAATAAATAAAACTCCACTTAATTGTTAACATAAATCTATACAATGTATCAAACATCATACATTTGAATATATATTTTCAATTGCAGAGTAAAATAACTTTTTCTTGTATCAAAGCTTCTTTTATCTATACTTACATTTTGTTTTCGTTCTGTATATTTTTATTTGTAATATTACAATTATTAAATATAATTGAGTTGCGCGAACCACCAGTAATTGTAACATTACAATTACTAAATACCATTGAGTTATGTGAACCACCATCTATTGTAATATTACAATTAGAGAACTGGTGATGTTTATTTGTATCCTGGCTTTTCGTATTTTGGGGGCAAAAATCAGTAATTGGATCACAGAAAATTTGTTCAATTTCACTAGAAGCATGTGATTTTTCAATGACAGAATTTCCAGTAACAGTAACATTCCCATTAGTTTCAGATGATGAAGATTGAAATGGACTAGATGTACACGTAGGTGAACTATTCATAATGGTATTTCCAGTAATTGTAATATTTTTATTTGTTTCATATAATGAATTTTGATGAAGTGAATTATATTTAGATGAACTTGTGACAGAACTTTCGGTAACAAAAACATTTCTATTAGTTTCAGACAGTGGATCTAGTTGCATTGAAGTGGACATTAAGTCAAGTGAATCTGATACTGCATTAGAAACAATATTTGTAATTTTTATTTGTTTATTGTTTAAAACAGTTTCAGAACTTAACTGTTGCAATTTTCTTTTATTATTTAAAGTCTCTGCAATATACTCTTCACTGACTATTTTAGAATTCCCATCTGAATGTTTTTTAAGAGCTATTTCAGCACAAGCTTCTACTAAAACTGACACAGAGGTTTTTCGAAAACTGTGACCAGTGTACTTATCTGCATCAGTCAATTTCAAATATGAAGCCACTTCTTTAGGCAATGCACCAAACTTGTTAATACCAATAGGTTGGTGCAGACACCTGCCCTTCGAATATTGTAGAAAGAATCTATTTGTTTCACAAAATTGTGGCCTGAACTGCATGTATTGTTTGGCAATTTCACATAATTTATCAGTAATTGTGAAAGTTCTTACAACTTTATTTATGGATTTTGTAACTTTAATTAGCAGCAAATTATCTAATTCTGTAATATCCGTTATTTTCAAATTAACAAATTCTTTTCTTTTAAGCCCTCCAGCTATACCAAAAATGAGAGCCACCTAGCAAATTATAAAAAATAAATAATTTGAACAAGTCAATAATTTCAAATGAATGTAAATAAATTTGATATACCTTTGTTGATAAATACATGTCATCTGGTGCTTCATTAAGAAATTTTGATACATGTTCTTTTGTAAAAACAAGTGACCTTTTTGGTTGATAGCCTGAACTCTGTGTCTTTAGGAAATATATTAAGAGTTTGTAGCTACTGATATCAACCTGATCAAAATTAAGAATTGTAGTCCTCAACATTGAATAAGTAGACCATAAACTCGATGCTGCATATTTCTTTGAAAGTTCATGAAAATAAGCCAGCATAAGATCCTCACTGAGAAAGTTTGACTCGTTTTCTATACACCATTTCTTGAAAGTATTGTAAGTCCCTGTATACAATCTTCTGGATTCCTCTGACAGATTCAATGAAACATTTTCTACTTCTTCTTTAATCTTCTCTGTGACAATCTCACTACAATCATCACTGGAGTCACTATCCGAACTCATGTTGATTCCTTGTTTTTACACTGCAGAAAAAGTCCTAGTAGCATAAAAGCAGATAGAATGCTCACATTATTTTGACATCAGTATTAAAACCAGCCATTTCATTTTTGTTGGTTGCTGAAAAATGAAAAAAAAAGCAACAACAAATATAATTCTTAATATAATACTCTATACGTTTATATAACACATAATTTACTGTTTGAATATTTTTACATAAATACTGATTGAAATATTTTTCTTATTCAATATAAAAATGAAATAAGGATTAATCACAGCAAATAACGGATAACGACTTTTCGTCATAAAGTGCTTTGCTAATAGAGTACGATAAGGAAGAAAATAAATACTGTGACGTTTTTCGTGCTTATAAGAGGTCTATTATGGCACAACGTGAAATTAGCGTCTTATCGAAGGACGCGAAGATCTGAAGCGAGTGTATAAAGTGGTCAGGTGCATGAACACTGTACACACAGTGTTTATTTTTTTTATTATAAAAAAGTGTACGAATATCGTTTAAATTATTTCAAATTTGATATACAAACTGCCGGGTATAATTTATTATTTACCAATTCAAACTATAATTATTTGCGTGCTATAAATTCAAATTATGTCTTTGCATTACGAATTTATAACCTCAAAATAGAGTGTTTGTTTATTTTTGCGTGTTCAATTTTAACACAGTCCAGTACAAATGCGTAAAAATTAGTTTAATGCACAAATAAATACACAATTTATGCATAATTTTTACTTGCGATTTATTACTTAACGTAAAGTTAATATTAAGTACTAATTTAATTACTGTTAATATTAATACTAATTGTAATTATTATTAACATGTGCTATTCAACTTTTGTTTACAAATTTTAAACAGTTTATTATAAATCAATATTATCAATATTTACAGCTTTTACAATTTATTATGTTTTAATTTTTGAAGCTCAATATAGTCACTGTTTAAGTACTTAATATTTAAAAATTGTTTATTCTAAATAGTTATTTTATAGTCTATGTTGTTTTGAAAATTATTTTTTACAAATAAATTAAAAATGCGTTATTTTTATTTTTTAGAACTTAGCAAGATGGCTTTAATAAATTCCAGCTCATCAGGAATTCCGGATAAACACTGGCAGCCTCCATTTGTATCTTTCGAAACTACGTAAAATGCAATATTCATTTATTTATCCAACGGGATATTTATACAAATGCATAGGTGGATAACAAACTTAATTGATTGAATTTTTTTTAGTATGGGAGAGCTTACTATTGAATTGTACTGGAAACATGCACCGATTACCTGTCGAAATTTTGCTGAACTTGCCAGGAGAGGATATTACAATGGAACCAAATTCCATAGGATAATTAGAGATTTCATGATCCAAGGTGGAGATCCTACAGGAACAGGAAAAGGTGGAACTTCTATTTATGGAGATAGTTTCGACGATGAAATTCATGATGATCTAAAACATACAGGTACTTATATCAGGTATCGACTCATTTATTATGACTACATTTAAATTAATGCATTTATTTTTTTTAGGTGCTGGTATTTTATCAATGGCAAATTCTGGACCTGACACAAATGGTTCTCAATTTTTTATTACTTTAGCTCCAACACAATGGTTAGATGGAAAGCATGCAATATTTGGTAAATTAGAAACTTTTGATATGGTTCAATAAAATGTTAAAAATACAGTATAATGAGTAATAATAAAACATTTTCATTAATACAGGAAGAATTCATAGTGGTATGACAATAGTCAAAAGAATAGGGCTTGTGGAAACAGATAAAAATGACAGACCAATTGATGATGTAAAAATAGTTAAGGCCTCTGTTAAAACTATGTAAAAACTGTATTTATTATATGGAATAGATTATAATAGAAATAAGTTTAAACATAAAATAAGTTTATAAATTGTAATATTTTCATGATTCTACAAAAATTAAAAAGAAAAAAATAAAGAAATTTAAAAAATTAGATTAAAATTAATGCTTTATTTACTGATTACTGATTATTAATTTTTTTTTATTTTAAGTTTTGCATTTGTTCTTGTAAAAAATTAATAAATGTTAACATTTAAAATTTTAATTTAAGTTATTATATATTTAAAAATATTATAAAAATATGTTACAATTCTATATAACTAGTTTTTACTTATAAATTTTGTAATAAAAAATTTTAGTGCTGCAGTCTTTCTTCACTTTGCCTTTTAAATAAATATTAATAAATCTCACTGGTTAAAACAGTAATTACTATAAAGCTTACACTATAAGCAACACAATTCAACATCTTAACTGGAATTTCTATAAATTCCTTTAGAATCACAAATATTAGTAAATAAAATTAATCCATAGATGGTATACATAATCATTTTAAATACAATCCATGGCTAATGATTTCTAAAATGACTCCAACCACATCTCCTGAAAAAATTATATTACATTAAATAAATAATAATAATATTTGTTTCATAAATTAGTTCAAGTGATTAAGACTTACAATAGATTAATGATGAAATTTAATAACTCTTGGATAACTCTTCGTAAAGAAAATTAGTCAAATATTATTTTAATTAGATTATATAGGAATAAAACAAGCACATTAACAGCGATTACTAGCAATTTCTTTTTTATTTAGGTTTTTGTCTCATCATTGGTATTGGACATTTCATAATTTCGCATAATTGATTTCTGATTGGCCTTAATTCTTCCACAGGTTTTTCCCAATCTACTGTATTCAGTTGAGATAATAAAGTAGCTAATTCATCTTCTGTTACATCCATTTCATCCCCATACAACGTGAGAGTTTCGTAGAGGCGAGAAGCAGTAGCTTTCCTTACGAATTTGAACTTGTGGCATAAATATATGCTCAATTGTGAAAAGGCACCCTTACTTACAGGACCTCGAACCTGCAATAAATGACAGAAAAGCTTCACGCTATTAAGTTGGGATTGAGTAGCATTAATACATTTACTCTCCTTTTTCAGAAGAGTCAAAATGCGTCGAGGTATTTCATTGTCTGAATCAGTTAAAATAGTTTCAATAGATCCAGAGCTAAATAAACGATCAAGGAAAGCCAAACTTGCAGAAATCATTCTATCATCTCCGTGACAACCTTCAAATATATTACAAATTTCTTGACAAAGAGATATTAATGTGTGCTTCTCTAATTGTTGAAGGTAAGAGAACAGTGACATGCTGGAATGTTTTACCAAAGATTCAGATAAACCTCCAACACTGAATATAATACCTTTCAGAAGATCTTTCACATATGGTGGATAAGATAACATTTTTATAAAGAGAGGAAATGTTTCACTCTCTGACTTCCAATCTATATTTTTTCCATGGTCTCCATCACCTGAGAATAATACTTTGAGTTCTTTGTGATAAGGAATATTCGGCAAATCGCTGTGAATCAAAGAATTAAAAGCAACTCCTGCTTTGGCTCTTGTTCTGTCAATTCGTTCAACTGCTTGTTGTAATATTCCTCCTATCACTCTTGTCATGACTTCTTCAGTTAATATTGAATCATAGCCAGCAGTGTGAACTAAATTAGTTAATGAAAATACTCCAGATATGGCAGCCTCTCTTACCCAGGAACCAATATCACCCCGACTGTCATTTGTGTATTCTGCAAGTCCATCGAAAAGACATTGATAAAGATCACTTACAAATGGTTTCCAATGCTCTGAATTTTCTAAGCCTAAAGTTTCACATATTTTTCTTAACGAATTCATAGCTTCTTTTCTACTTTCAGCCCATAAAAATGTTTCTTTTTTAATACTACAACACTCCATAAGTTTATTGAAAATATCTTCTTCTTTTTCTTTTAAAACTGATACTGGGAAATATCCAATAGCTTGAGCAAAACCTATCCTATTTGTTTGACTACTTGAGTGAAGATTATCAAGATAACGATTTATAATTGCATGTCTACTACTGACATCCCATGTAAAATAATACTCGGTAAAAAAAGCAGTGTGAGCTTCAGCAGATATTATTCTGACAGATGACACTTCATTACTTAAACATTCTTCTAATAGTGTCTGCCAATCAGTCAAAGTGGTATCCTTATTTGCATAAAAATGTACAAGTGCAAACTTTTTGATCAAAGTAACACAAGCTTGTTTTATAATTTCTCCTCCCAATCCTCTTAATTGCCCTCTGTTACGGCATGTAGATACAATATCTCTTATTTTATCTAAATCCTTTTTACAAATTATGTTGCTTATTTCTGTATTGAGTTTCTTGTGCAGTGCAACAAGTATTTCAGCAATAGCTAATATAGCACCATGACGGATGAATAAGTCAATTGAATCAATGTAAGCCAAAAGTACTGGAAGCACATCTTCAATTATGTACGATTCATTCAGCTCTGTTAAATTATGTAAGGTCTTAGCTGCAAGTTCTCTTATTGCTATATCCCAGTGTGTAACTTTTCTTTTTACAAGATGATCAATCAATGGTTTGAGATAACCACCATACTTTGCAACTTGCACACTAATCTTGAGGTAAGCATTACTTCGAACTCCTACTTCAAAATAATCAGCTGTAGAAATAATGTCAATACCATTTGGAAAGTTTCCTTGTCTACCAACATTCTCTTGAAACGCAGCAGAGCCTGCTCTGCGGCAGTTAATTTCTCTGTCAAAACAGGTAACTATTATTAAAGCTGTAGCAATTTCTCTAACATAAGGTTGAAAAATTTGTGGCTCAAAGGCTCTTGCAAAAGCCCAACAAACAAAGCATGCAGCATCCCTTATTATAGAGCCAACTGGTCCGTATGCTCTTGGTTCATCAAATACTAAAGCTTGAATGACCAAAGGAATTATATCTTTTAATCTGTGAGGTATGAGCAAGCCTCTTCTTCCTAATTCTGCAAGAGCTAAACAACCTCCATGCCAAGCAGTTTCAGATTCACGAGATGAGAATAAATTGAGAACAAAACCAAGCACATCATCAGCTAAATCAATGGGTAAACGAGCCGTTATTCTTCCTATACCTTTTGCAGCTGACCATCTGATTATTATAGATTTGTCCTGTAAGCCACGGATTAGATGTTCCAAAATATCTTCCATTACAGGTGGTATTTCATGATCATCATTTTCAACAATAGGAAATTCATTGTCAACAGCTATAGGCTCAATGCTGCTGCTTTCAGTGAAGTTACTAGCTAATATTATTGTTCTGGCTGCTTTTTTATAACGCCATGGAGTAACATTTGCTTTTAACAAAGTCATGCCTATTCTTTGTATAATTTTCATTGAAAATTTTCTAACAAGATCTGCAGAGCTTTCATCGGATTTATTTTCTGAAATTTTATCAATAATCATTTGCGTGTATGGTGCAATATCATCACGACCACTGTGCTTAATAATAGATGCGATAACAGCGAATGGTCTGTGATTTAAGTGATCATTTTCAAAAGATTTTAAAGACCACATTATCATGTCTTCCAAATGACGCTCCTTGACATCAAATCGTGTCAAAAAATTAGCTACTAAGAAAATAGCTGCTGTTGAGCATGAGTCCTTTGATGAACAATACTGCTTACAGATATTAATAACTCTGATAGTAATTGTTTGTTCCGATTTCCGCTCAGAAGAATCACCAGTTTCCAAACGTGACAATGCAAATGGAATCTTCGATATAATAGACAGCCATATCAAAAGCACATATCGCGTTTGCCAGTTTTCCTTGTCATTCATGTCCTGCTTCTCCAACATATCCAACACAGGATTGAAATCTGTCACCTCGTGTGGTAAATATATGGCAATTTTTTTGTAAGTCTTAACGCTCATAATAATGTAAATGTACTTAAATACATAATGCTTCAAGTAGTCAAATTCAGCCTTTTCCCTTATGAATTGTATCAACGGACTCAGAAAGCCTTCCAGATAGGGATCCAACAGCTGGGGCTGATCCTGGTACTGCTTTAAAATGAAGCAAAAACGATCCTGATTCTTTTCCATTATCCTGGCGGACAAATCCGGTGTGTGCAGCTGCTGTATGAGATGATTGATCTCCTCGATCTCCTTAAAAGAGCTGAGGCCGCCGGCGCTTTCCTTGCACTCATTTTCATTTTCACTAGCGACCATCATAAAAAATTGTTTATTATCATTTACGCTCGATTGACTGTTTATTAAATGCTAGTATGATAGTTTGTTTTAGATAACCTAAAAAACTCGCTTGCCAATTGCCATGCAAACAAAATCCTAACCAACTTGTAGGTGGCGCTTATTGTCCTGCCAACAGCCAAACTCCAAATTATTTGTTTTTTTTTGGAAAAAAAATACACTTAGCTAAAAAATAAGAACAGAACGTTCATTATTATTTACGTATCATTATTATTTATAAAATTTTAATTATTAATTATACAATCTTAATTGCTTGTACTGTCAAATAATCCAAACTACGTACTATTTTCATTTTTCCAATTTACATATTACTGTAAATGATTAATAAGTAGACGTTGTACTTTTGTTTTTTTCTTTAAAACAATAGTATAAACTAAAACTCGAACTTCGTATTCTTCTAATTCTTCTAAACAAGTAAATATGTAAATTATACCTACAATATCAAATATTCTGGAACATGCAGCAGAAATCCATTTTCTCGCACCTGAGAACAATGCGTTACATCCAACTTGAGTACTTGCGTTAATTAAATATAAGAATAAAAACCATATCAAAAATAAACAACAAAAAGAAAGCCAATAAAACTGTTAAAGTCCTTACCGCGCGTTAATTTTCGAAGAAAACTTTTGTAAAATTGCCCTCTGTAGGTGTCGGCCTAAAGCGGCGCTGTGGTACCTACCACAGTCCATTGAAAAAAGCACTGAATGCATCACCACGGCTAGGCCACTGGCAGCCGCCGCCGCTCCCCCATCAGGCCGCCGCCGCAGTGTTCCCCTGACATTGAAAAATCGCTTGTCGCCCCCGGTGCGTCGCAAGATAATACACACTCGCATCTCGTCCGCGACGAGCAGCCGGAAAACACTGCGCTCCTGGGAGACTGCTGATCTCGCGAGGCCATGGCGGAGATACTGATCGAGCCGGACGTCGCCGGCGTCGTCCAGAGGCTCGCCCAGATCGTCGAGAAGTGCGCGAACGAGGCCATCGATTCCGAAGATATTTTCAAAATCGGACTGTCCGGTGAGTTTGCTGCGCTTTTTTCCCTTTTTTGCACGATGCTTATAGTCCTGGTGCGGTATTTATCGACTAATCGTGTCGTCGACTTGAATTTGATTCTCCGCGAGTTGAGCGCGAGAGTCTCTGCAGGATTTTTTAGCTCCAGCTATGCAGAGACGTTCGCGAAACTCCGGCTCCCCGTTAAAGGTTATACCGTTGCAATGTTATAAAAGTTCGATTTTTATAAGATGATGCAAGAAACGTGACGAATTCGTTATGTTCTTTATCCCGTGTTTACTGGTTTTGCGCCTTAGAAGCGCAATAACATATACTATTGCATGCTGGGGATTGCAGGGCTTTCAATGTGTGGACGTCATTTTTTTAATGAATATTTATTCCGAAGGTGGTTCGCTAGTAAAGTTTCTGTCGGAGGGACTGCCTACAATCAAGACGGATTGGAGCAAGTGGAGATTCTTCTTCTGCGATGAGAGGATTGTCTCCTTCGAGAATGGAGAGTCAACATATGGGTTGTACAGGTCGAGCTTAATTGGACAAGTTCCTATTACTGAAGATCAGTTCATAAAGATTGATCCTGATCTTTCAGGTAGTTAAAATACATGTATTATCTTCATTTTTTTTCCTTTTATACAACAATTTATCAAATATATGCCTTTTTATAATTATTGTTTTTTACAATTATTATAATATTAATTGTTTAATATTATTTTTAGCCGAAGAAGCAGCAAAGGATTATATTAAGAAAATGTCTGTATATTTTCCTCCTGACAGCATACCAAGGTTTGATGTTTTACTGCTTGGAATGGGACCAGATGGTCACACTTGCTCTTTGTTTCCGAATCATCGGTTATTAGAAGAAACCAGTTTATGGGTGTGTCCCATAAATGACTCTCCTAAGCCTCCGTCATCTAGGATCACACTGACCTTCCCAGTCATAAACAATGCAAGGGCATGCATTTTTGCTGCGAGTGGAAGTAGCAAAAAAGAAATGGTCAAAGTAAGACATTACAATAATGTTGAGAAAAAACTTTTACTAAAATAACAGCTAATAAAATAATATTTAATTTCCAGCGCATTTTAAAAGACAAAGAAAATTTACCAGCAGCTAGAGTCCAACCAACTAATGGAACTCTTTATTGGATCTTGGATAAAGATGCTGCCGGAGGCTTATAGTTTAACAATATATTATGTGATATTACATTCCACTTTATAACTTATTCTACTACACTCGTCGGGCTGCTGATTTTATACATTTATGTAAACGATAATTTTTGTATATTATAGATAAAAAAACCTAGGTAGGCAATTAATATATTTAAAGATGTTAAATTACATAGCCACTGATAAAGGAAAGCCCGGTGTACACACCCGCGCGATATATCATCTGTTTTATGGCCTAACTGTTGTTTTTTCGAAAGAAGTACTTAACAAAGGAAAGGCATTTTATACATAAATATTTTATTAGTTATTTAAGCTTTGAGTTGAATAATTTCGAGGCTTTGTACTCAATGAAAACTTTAAAAACAATTATATACAAATAAATTTCGCAAAATATTTATTAATTGTTGTCAGACAAATTTATTTAGATCTGTTATTATTAAGAGCAAACCATTGAAAATCTTGTACGGCATCTAATAATTGCTTGTATATACTTAAACATATTAATTAAAAAAGCCACCAAAAATGATAATTTACTGCATGATTTTTAATCTTAAACACAGAAAATTAAACTAATTAGAAAAACCATTAATTAAGAATTTCTAAATATGACACATGAGACTGATCTAAGTAGAAGAATGACAAAAATGAAGACTTAAAGTTGCAAAAGTAATGTAAGCAAAATTAATATTACAATTATAAAATTATATTTTCTTTTAATAATAATATTTATTTAAAATATGAAATATTTTAATTTTAATATATTTATGAATATATGATTTCATGATAATAGCTGTTCTTATCAGCGATAAATATAATAAATATGAATTTTGATGAACTGTATTTTCAAGAATTTCGTCTTAACTTTTATTATCTAACATTATTAATATTATACTTTTTTAATTTTTCTAAAAAACCCGTTTTCTTATGAAAGTTGATTAATAGTTTTGTTGAAAACGAAATAACGAACAAAATTGAAAATAATTTAAAAGCAATTCAAGGAAAATAAGTGCATTTTGTTAAAACATAGTGAAAAAAGCTTAATACGTTTCTTATCAGAAGCCGGTTTCAAGCAAAATTCATTTTTTTATATCATTGATGAGTTCTCATCTTTTTTTAATTTACTTTGATACTGTTCGCATACTATCTTGGGGGTAAATTTATTGATGAAAAAATGAATTAAGTTTTTTCAATGTATTGAATAATTAATAAAAACTGACAAATTAATTGTTATTCATATCATATTAATTTCCAGAAAAGCAGGTACATCAACTGAAAATTAAAAAAAAAACTTAGAGATGAACAAAAAACGTAGATGATTATCTGATTGAAAAACACCAGGGAATTTTAATGAAGCTTATAATATTTTTTGTGAAATGATTTTATTTGTGATGTATTCATTAGATGTTTGATATGTGTATTAAATTTTTTGAAAGTTTATTTTTAAGCATAAATTATTGTGAATTGTGAGATTTTGATCAATAATAAATAGTGAAAACAAACTTTTTTGTGGATGAGTCAATAAATTACATTTATTCATAGAAAAAAACTATTAATATAAAAAAAGTCGTCGACTCGCTTTCGCTGTAATTCATTTAAAGTCATGTATAATATTACAACTCCTCAGTTTTGCAAAGCTAAAACTGCCTTTTATTTCGCAATAAACGCTATTCTGAAACATCGGTTGGACTATTTTGTTTTACTTCAGTCGACTTGCAATTTTATTTGCACATTCCTTAACCGCACGGACAGCTGATTCGTGTCATAAAGAATTCACCCACAATACTTCGGTCGCACCATTGCAATATTCAACAAACATCTCGACGAAACTTTCCTTGCTGCCTTTTTCACGGTACAATCTTAGGTGCCGATGTTCAGTTTACTTTTTTATTTATTTTTTTTTTATTTTTTATTCCACATGCATATGTTTTTCTCATAAGCCGGTGTTGTTTTTATTTCGATTATTATTTTTCAACTGACACATTATTCGATCAAAAAGGCGGAACAAGCGAGATTCGAAGACGCATGTGTTTTACATAAATATATTTCTAGCTACAATGTACAAGAACTTGGTTCACAAGATTTTCTTTCTCTCTTCACATCTTTAACTAAGGAATGAATGTTGCATCAACGAGCGCATTAAACGCGATCGGGCATTCATATAATTATACTTTAAAGACTTTTAAACAGTCAAGAATTCTTTTAATCGCTCCTTCTCTTGAACTATGACGAGGCTAAAGAACTTCTTGTTTAATTAATTAAATCCGCATACGATTCAAGAATAGATGCTGATACACTATTTTCCAATTTCCATGAGACATCGATTGTTGAATTGTACACGAATTAGTTTAATTATTATTTTTTTTTAATCTTATAATCATACTTATCACAGTGTAAGTATAACTCGATCGTACTACTTATCGACCGCCGAGAAAACAAATTCAGTCGATCCCTTCCAAGCCTGCTGTACGGGATGTACTTTAAACTAATCTCGCCTCTCATTTTTTTACGTCGCTTTTTTTTTTAATCACGCCCCTTTGGACTAGCTAGGAACCAAGGTTGACGTTTAAAAATTAAGCCCTGGTTTCGTCCGAAACCTGGCCACGTCGCACGTGCTCTACTCGAAAGCAAGTTCAATTGCACTGAAAAAAAATAATAAAAAAAAAAAAAAAAAAAAATACATTGCAGAGTACGAGCGGATTTAAAAAAAAAAATGGCGTTAAAAGTAGCGTGGGATGAAACCTCCCAGCTATCCCAAAAAGACGAGCGTTCATTTTGTCCCTACTACATCGATCAACTCGCACATTTTCTCGCGTAAGCAATCTTTATTTCGTCATAGTCAGAATGATTTCCTAAACGCTCTCTGCAAAAATAGTACCTAAATCGGGCATAAGAAGTCGCAAAGGCTCGAAAAAGTTTCTTTTATACGTCGTGTTATAATAAATAAATTGAGTTAATTACGATTAATTAGGAAGAGACCGCCGCGCTGCGTTTCTATACATTTTTTGTTTATTTACTGCACGACGCGAGTTTCTCGCTCTTTAATACACCTGGACTCGCGGGCGTCTCCTACCTGTCCATTTTTTTTTCGCGTTTTGTTTCTGTTTTGTTTTGCATTATTACTGTAGGTTCCTATCGTAAAATTACAGAATAATTTAATAAAAATTAATAGATCCTAAATAATAATCTTCATCACGTCATGTTTACTCCAAGTGCCGATCTAACGTACTCGTAAACGACGTAGCTCGTTGATACTGCTGGTGCGACCTAAAAAAAAAGAAGAAAAAAATTTATTCCAATTGTTAAAATTTTATATCAGTTCAATTTGAATCTAATTTGTAAAATTAAAAATTGACTCTATCGTTCCTTAGAATAATGATAAAGAAAAATGCTTTATCGCTCTTTAAGAAACTACTTTTTTCAAGTGATAGCAAATGCCCGGCTACTCGGGAAAAGTAATTCCTCAAGACCGATAAAGCATTTTTCTTTATCTTTAATCTAATTTGGTTTTTAAATTTTATAAAATCTATATTTCACATCTACATTAAACGGTTCTACATTTTTTAATCATATATTTAAACGTTCATTTCGTGAAATAAAATATCGATAGATTTTACTCTATCATTAATACATCATTAGTACAAAAAATTGTAGTTACCTTAAGGAAATTAGGTGTGAGACCACGGTAGAGACCCCGGACGCCCTCTCGTTGGAGGATGTCTGAGAATATGCCGACCATGGACATTTGACCGCTGACCGGGGCAACCTGGGCCTGCAGCCGCGTCCTGACTAGAGCCAACGGATACGAGCAAACCTGACCCGCCGTACTCGAAACGGTGCCGCACATAATCAACAGCCAAATGGCCGGCTGCTCGTCCTTCGCGTGCGTACGCAGGTAATTATTCTTTAGCGTCTGAAATTTTTTTAATTTTTAATTATTAATTTTTCGATTCTCATCGAAAGTATTGACTTTTGAAGGAAACTGGCATTGAAGTGCGTTATGCTTACCTCGTACACAGCCAAATCGATCCCTGCGTAGGGCAGGATTCCGATGAGGTTGGGAATGTAGCCTCTGTAAAAGCTTGCCACGCCTGCTTGTCTGTATATTTTCTGCGCAGCGTCGAGTACACCTTTGAACTCTCCCGTCTTACGCAGTGCCAATCTTGTTTTCAGCACCTAAAACATGATAAAAATTATTCATTTTTCAAAATTACATATATTAAATGGTGATTTTTTTTATTGACGCATTTTGAAGTGACAGAAAATTGCGATGGTAATTAAGAATCTGTTAATATTATACACTGAGAGAAATGTCTAATAAAAATTACTGTACTTCTAGTAAAAATAAATAATGTCACAGACTGGAATTAAAAAATAAATTACTATACTGTAAGGTAAAATTTGCCGTAATTATAGTAAAAATGACAATATTATTGGCAAATTTTACTATAAAGTATAGTATTTTTTTCATAATGTCTGTCAGTGACCACTTTCTCATACAGTAATTTTTATTTAGATATTTCTCTCTGTGTACATTGCGTAATGAATTTATTTTTTTTTAATTGTATTATTAGCACCCAGAACATACTTGGAACATTTTGAAAAACACTTGTTTCTACCAGTGCTAATAATGTAATATAAAATTCTGCATTTACAAGTATTTAAATTTAATGTATTCAACATATTTTGTTTAAAAAAATATAATTAAAAACAGTAAAAAAACACTAATTTTTGCTCTTGAATTTACATTTTAAAACGTAAACGACTGCGCTGAGAAAAAAGTAATATAAAAATTATTATCCATATAGGAACGCGACCACAGTCTGGCCTTTCAGACAAAAATTACCATACATTACAATAAAATTTGCCTCGGATATAGTAAATTTTACTAGACAGTATGTGAATAATCTGATATATACATCAAAATTAACTAAAAAATATGGTAATTTTTATCCAAGAGTCGAGTCTGTGGTCGCGTTTCCATACAGACCGTAATTTTTAGAATACTTTTTTCTCAGTGTGTAATTTAATTAACATTCAGGATATTACATACACGACTTATTAGTACTTCTAATTTACAAATCAATAAAAATATATTCAATCAAGAAAATCTGATATTGCTCTTTATAAGCCATGGAAATCAATTGCAGATGAAGTATGTGTACCTCAAGAGGATAGATGACGGACTGACTGATGCCACCGGCGGCCGAGCCGGCGACAAACCTCTCGTAGATACTGAGCTCCCGGTTGTCGGCGCCCTTTATCGTTCGCTTCACCTGTTCGTAGGCCATGAACTTCAGGGCCGTTTCCGGGCCGATTTTAAGTACATTTATGCCGTTTCCGCGCCAGTAACTCCTCACGCCGCCTTCCCTGAACATGTACTTGCCGCAGCTAACGATGTTACACGACCGTGAGCCGTGTACCTGTAAAGCAATTAAATTTCAATTAGATTTATTTAAAACATAATTTATTATATAGAAAATAAATCTGATAAACGGTACTTTTCTTAAAGAAACTTTTCTTTACTATTAATTTTTTTTTTTTTTTAAATAAAATAAAAGATTGAACGAAATTATAGACCTTTGTTAAAGAAGATACATTGTTTGTAGTAAAAGAAAGTTAATGATCAATAAATGTTTAATAACGTAAACAAACTTAACGATTTGATCTTTCAAATAATTGCATTTTCACGTAATTAAAATCAGATTAAATAAAATAAATATAAATATCCTTGAAACAGTTTTAAAATGATGTCTATTCATTGTTACTTGAATTCAAGTAGTATAGATATCCACATTTATTAAATTAAAAAATTTCTCCTTGCTAGTGCAAAACCCTGTATTCTTTAAGTCAAAATTGACATTTCCCTTATCCCTTATATTAAAATGCATTGCGATATGATCGAATTGAAGAGTCTTGAATTATCGAATTTATCGAATAT
>JAWWEN010000001.1:6453214-6463347 GCA_035582955.1 Sycophila texana | reverse complement strand
ATACGAAGGCGCGGACCATTTCGCGTACGCGAAACACTGTTCGCGTACGCTATTTTCGTGTCCCTAGACCGACCCATTGAAATTACTAATTCAATTTAGATGAAAAAAATTCAGCATAAATACCTTTCTCTGTTTTATATATATATGAATATTAATCGAATAGTTCAGTTAGTCTTCTGCTTCTTTAAAGAGAATCCTAGAAATTTTATTTTACCGTTTTTTAATTAAACTCACCTAACTCTATATGTTCCTTTTAATATCAATTTTGACAGGGGTATTATTAAAATAATAACTATTTCCGTTCTCAAACGTCACCACGAAGTAAAAGAAAATTTTTGTAAAAAACAGCCTTATAACGTTCCGTCGTTCTTCACTCTCTACGCTGCAAGGCATCTAGAATGAAAAAAAAAAAAATCCGCAATTAGTCATCGTTTCCTCAGCGAAATTCGCTCTCTCCAAGTCCAACTCCCGTACACGGTACACCGAATTCTCGGAATTCGAACGACAACCGAACGTATGTACCCTCCACACCCGCACCTTCCCCAAAATCTACCCTACACGCACATTCACCACAGTCGCCTACACGCACACACACGCACACACCCACCAAACGCACACTCACACTCCACAAGTCCAAACTCGGCTGCGAGCAGCAAAAAGAAATTCTACATTCCCCGGGCACTTCCTACCACTTCCCGGAACCTCCTGTGCGACTGTCCCGAGCGTCGAGCACGCACTGACCCGCGACTTTTCGTCCGCGACGTAGGTATACGCAAGTGTATAGCTTTATACTCCGCACGTGTCCGCCGCTCGCCGGGCGCGCCGGAGCCTCGCGAAAAATCACGTCGCGCGAGTGTCAAAACGCGCGGCCGACGTCGCGCGCGCCTTGGCCCACTTGTGCCTCGGTCGCGGCGTCGGCTCGTGCCCCGGGCGCGACTCCCATCGGCGCATGCAGGGTGTTCACCATCGGCGCGGCGCACGCCCCTCACCTGCTGCCGCGGCCGCCGCTATAAAGGAACGTCGAGGCTGCTGCCGCGTGTCCTGCGGACGAAGCTGTCCTCCCGCGCGCTAATTCTCTGCTTCTTCTCTCTCTTTCCGCGGCGACTGCTACTCTCGGCGGTGACGCGACGTCGATCTCCAGGGGCGGCGGCTCCTGCGGGGCCGGGCGGTGACACTGCGGGGGTCGAAGGACACTGGCAGTCGACGGGGTGGCTGCGACACTCTTGATGTCTCTGGTCTGGCGGGAGAGATGCGATTCCAGTTTCCACGCTCGTTCGGGGCTGCGCGATGTGCACTTCGCTCGATCTGTGCGCTGCGCGCGCGTTCCTGGAATTTTGGAGGGCCGCGACTGCCGCGAGTTACTGCTGGCGACACCTCGCGGGCTGGTTTGATGCCAGGATCATGCGTGGTAAGGAAGGACGGCGGCGGTTTTAAATTTCCCGCCGATGTGGGAAACGGTTTTTTGTGTTATAGGTATGCGGGTAACGTGGATGCTTCGCAACAAAGGCCATCACTTTTTTAAGAGAGGATTGAGAGAGGACTATGTACATTTTTTGTATACATTTTATAAATGACAAATTAGATTTACGATATCTAATGCAGTTTTTATCAATTCCCGACTATTTTTACGACAAATATTTCGAGAAATCTGTCTGTCGTTAGTTTAACAACTGCCTATTGTGCGAGGAGATAAGGTGCATTGACCTTTTTCTGTTAATCGTATGACTTTTTGTATGTAGATCTTAAAATTGTCTGTCTAACGAGAATGAGGTACATAAATAAGTGATGTATAAATATAAATAAAAAATATGTTTTTGGATGTGGTAAGCGCTCGAATTTTTTTATTTTTTTCAACCATCATTAAAGCATTTTTTTTTAATATCGAGCTATAATTTATTGAAAATTGGTACACGAAGCATTTATTATTAATTACATGATTTTTTTTATGTAAATTTTAAATTTTTCTGACCAGCGTAAATAGAGTAAATATAAGTAATAATTAAAAAAAAAATTTACTTATGGATGCAGTAAGTGTTCTAATTTATTTTTTGTTTCAACCGTTATTAAAGCATTTTTTTAATAACGAGTTATAATTTATTGAATATTAGTGCACTGAGCATTTATTGTTAATGTAGATTCTGAGATTTACTGACAAGCATAAATAGGATGAATAAATAAGTGATTGTAATATAAAGAAAAATATGTTTGTGGATAGCAGTCTGTATTCAAATTAATTTTTTGGTCAAACTTAAGTAACTCATTAAAGTATTTTTTAAATATTAAATTATAATTTACTGAAAATTATATAATTTCTTTATTTACTTTCAAAGTATATCTTTATAATATTTATTGATAATACTTCTCACATTCTGCTATATTATTGTAACGAGTTTTTAATTTTGTTTATATTAATACATAAATAAATAATAAATTGTTTTCGTTTCTTAAATAAAACGGGTATATTTTTATTATTTGCCATACGAAGATTTTAAGAACTTAAAATTAATTTGATTTAACAATTAATAAACAATTTTTTAATGAAATTATTTTTTTACAGGTAACTAGATGGATAGAATAATGAATATCGAATGCATTTTTGTATTGAGTATATAAATATATTACACTTTCGATCGTATTACATTTGATGCAAAGGAAATACAGAGAAAAAATGGATTTTAGTTGCCAGACGCAATAAGAATTAAACCGTTCGCCGCAAAGACGAAAGAATCATGAAAACGGAGTGAATCTGAACATTAACGTACACGCATATTTTTCATTTATTTTTTCATTGTTACGTTTCCTTTATCTTCGTTTATTACAAATTTGGCTATCTTACGATTAACATTGTGCTTAGTCCCCAACGTGGCCGAGAAAGTTATTGCTGCCTAATGTACACTATATTGACAATATTTGTTTTCCATTAAGCACACTTTGATTTTGTAATTCCATCTTGTACAATTATAAAATACAATCAAATATAAACATTTAAATAAACAAACGTAAGAGAAAATAACATTGTTCGTTTACTCGATTCTTTAATATGACTTCGTCAACAAAATAAAAAGAAAATTAAGGACAAAGTCGCCAGAAGACAATTCGGTAAATTAAATTACGTTATTTTTTTTTTTTCAATTTTACAGTTTTTTTTACATGTCACACGAAGAAAGCGACAGCAGCATGCATCAAGAGCAGTAAAAGTCATTTTTTTCTCATTCCCGCCGTTCGTTATCGAGTCGCACATCACCCATTGTAGAAAAAACATGAACCATCGAAAGGCATTCGAACACTAAAAAGTGTAAAATCTATCGTTTTCTTTTTAGGCAGTAGTACGAGCGAACATTGGTGGTTATTTTGTCGTTACGTCGTTTACACGCAATTGATAACAGAGTAAAGTTAAATTCGCTCGAATCCTCGGTAGTCCAATGACCCTTCGAGAATTTAAACAAAAATTTTGTACAATTTAAAAAAAAAAAAAAAAAAAATAACAGAAAATATCTCAACACGCATAATCTATTACAAAATAACCAACGAAAAGTTTCAATTTAACTTTTTTTTTATACAATCTGCAGTATTCGAAATAATCAATGACAAGTGTAAGAAAGTTCGAATGGTAAAAAATAGATGCATATGTATACTTAATTTGAAAATAAAACGTTTAATTGCATTTGATAAATCACTTATGCAACAATAAAAACATGTACGTTATTTTCACTCGAATAGTAAATCGTTTATTGTTCAATTCTACAATAGTTGTATTAATAATACACAAATATTAAAGATACATTAATATTCACGTATTAAATTATTATCAACTAGTGAGAAAATTATTATTGTCGCAGCCTCGAACTGCAAACAAAGCTTTTTTTTCTAAACGGTACAAACAGTGTAAACATGATGATTATAGAACAATGAATTCATCTACGAAATATTTCCATCGCATTTACAAAGAACATTTCGAATGTAATTTTTCATCGTTATTTGAAACATCATACAAACGCTTACAAGACTGCACGTAAAAAATTGCAAAGTTAATTAAGAATTGATTTTTTTTTTGCATTCGAGTGGCAAAGGAATTTTCCTTAAATTTGGCCTAAAAAAAAAACGCAAAAAAAAAAGAAAAAATAATTATTTTAGACTATCGTACAATCCAATCAACTGGTCGGGAGATGCAAAATCTAAAGGAAAATTTTGACCACTCTGTGATCGATGACGGAAACTGACTCCCATTTTATTCTCGTCTTTCGCCGAGCGATATGTATATACAGCTGTATTCTTGCGGTACATACTGTTCTAGAGGATGAATTTATTTCCGGTGATAGAATTCAAATTATTTTTTGCCGTGCTTGGAAAAAGAAGGTTTAGTAAAAATCGTTTTAAACCTTAGTACAATGTATACTTAATATCGTTTAGTAAATACTTCAATTGAACAATAAAACATCTTTTTATTTACGTAAACAAGAGCATCGCTCTTATCCCCGTTATTTTGCAAGTATAATAATTGTTGAATGAGATCGTTCGTTAAATTTTTACTGAAAATTGTTTTTCCTGCACGTTTGTATCTACTGTGTACGTGTATGCTTTAGATAGTTTTTTTCTGTTTTTTTTTTTTTTAATATTTTTCTTGTTAATTTTTTTTTATACCATTAACACAGATACGCGCGTATCGTTTATCGTCGTACATATATAAAGTGACATGTTTAACATGCAATTAATCTGAAGCTCGCACAAACAGTATTGCTGCGCTTTTTACTTCCCATTGTTTACACAGCCCTCCTTACTTTTATAATTATTTATTTAGTTAATTATTTTTCTCTATTTTTTTCAGTCTACTTACTCGGCGTACGCGCTATTAATGTTAATATTTCTCCCTGGTGGAAATTCTTCAACTACTTCATTCGGTTTTCGTTTTAAAAACTTGCAAAAATTACACCTAGTAGTTTACAGTAGCATACCAATGAAAATATTGTAATTTTTACAGTACTATTTGCAAAGTATAATAATTTATTGGACACCATTTTATTTTAGACTCCAATGAAATGTAATAAATTATATGAAAGATTAGTAATATTTTTTTCTTGTTGTTCTCTTTAATATTCATTTTTAAAGTGCAAGAAATTAGTATCGGTAAAAATTACAATGTTTTTCCTTTTAGTACATCGTTTTTATTTCTTATCACTTGAACAAAGTTCTATTTTGCTGATTTTTCCTGGTGAATCCGACAAAAACGTATTCGCAGTCAAATTAAGTAAAGGAGATTAAAATGTCATCCGCCAGAGATTGTTTAAAAAAAGAGGGAGAAGTGCGAGTGAAGCGACCAAGTACTTGCCATGTTAAGAGATTCAGCGTAAAAGTAAGCAACATTTATATTAAAAAAATTAAAGAAAAACATTCTTTTACAAGTGAAGTAAACGTAATTACAAGAGCTATAAACTGACGATTAACAAGCATTCGAAAATACGGTATTCTTTCACGATTTCAAAACAATCAACTGGAAAAAAGAAAGAAAACTTTGAACTCCGAACTACAGTCGCGCGTCATTTTCATTCGACGCGATAACAAAAAAATGCATTTCAGTTTTTAGAAAGGGTATCTCGCGACTGCAGTGCAAAGATAAAGTTTGCCTTGACAATTCATGTGGATGTCATTGCACCGTTGTCTCTTTGCCGCAAGAAATCAATTATGTTCTAGCAAAACATTTCTTTTTCTATAAGCAAAGTTAATCGATTTGTATTTCTCGATCAATCGAAGTAGGGGTTGTACAAAGACGGAAGAAAACAAAAAATTTCCTTTTAATTTAAACGAAGTCGCATCATCAATAATTTTCGTTTTATTAATATATAATAATTTAAGCAGACAAACATCTTCCTTTGTATAATAGAAACAAATATAGTGCCAGAACATATTCAGTTTCTCCAAAAAGGTATAAAAATAATTCTAGCTTTTACGATCGACGGTTAGTCATCTCCAAATACCTGGTGATCTCGTAAATAGTCTACCAACACTTCCAATAAAACTGGAATCCGTTATACAATTGGCTATACAGTATGTATCATATATAAAAAAAACTAGAGTCAAATAAAATATTCCAATTTTCTTAGTTTTTTTTTTTTACTTTTCTTCCACATTCTATTACGAAATGGGAAAAAACAAACGAACGAATTGACAATTCATAAACTGCACAAACTCGAAAACGCATTAAGAATAATATTAATAATATTTGAAACAATGTGTTAACAGAAAAACAAAATGGTAAAAAGCAAGTGTAATGTAACTTGACAAAAAAAAAAAAAAAAAAAAAAAAAAAGAAACAAAATTTTTTTCCACGTGTAAAGTTGAAACACAAAGAAAAAATGCAGAGCCAGATGCTGGAGATAAAAAGAAATTTTCATCATAGGTAAACTCGCGGGAAGCCAATGTGACTCTATATATAATTCGCTCGAAAGCAAAGTCCGCAGAATCGAACTTGATTTAAATATAACAAAGAAAAAAAAACATTGATGAATCTGTAAAAACTTGATTGGACTTGTGTGTAATTACAGACAATTGTAAATTTTTTCCTTTGAAATTGTGATTACCAGTCTTTATCGTTCATCGATTTTTAGATCTATATATATATATTTATGTGTATATATATTTATGTATACACCTTTTTTATTTTTATATATAGAATAAGAGAAATGCTTTGCTCCTTTTTCTAGGCACAATAAACAATGTTTATCTTTTTTTTATGTACGCATTAATAACGGTGACAATGTTTTCGTTCCAACTTTACTGCTTTAGCCATTGACCATAAAATAGGTTTCTCTATAGAGAAAAGAAAATGAAATTTAAGAAAAGATAAGAATTGCATAATTGCACTGAATACATTTCTGAATTTACCTGCGAAAATATACATCCATCGATCATATAAAATATAGTATATTAATATAATACAGCTGTAATAAACATTTAATATAGTATACTTTATATAACCAGTTTTAAAATATAATTATACGTAAAACGTACGTATTTCTTAGTTTCTGGGACCTCGAAGAACAAATTTTTTTTTTTTTTTTTTTTTTTGAGCTTTTTCGTTTGTGTATAAACGTATGAACTTTTTTCTTAAGCAAGATCATAAGAAGTACCATTTTTTAGAGGATTGCACAAGTGCACGAACATTATTATGCCTAATGCATGAAGAACGGCTTTTACCTCAAATGTACTTTGTTTTTAATTAACTATATATAATAATATGCAAATCTTTCCATAAAGTTAGTTTAGTTTTTTTATTACTTTTTTTTATTTATTTATATAGAATCGAGGCGATCGAGACCTTGAAATTTGAGGACTCATATCGGTCATACACCGTTATTATATTTCGTTTTTATATAAAAACAATAAAAATTTATCTTTTTAATAAAACTAAAAAATAAAGAAAGTTATCGCGTGTGAAAAAAGAAGCCTTTTAAAATTTGCATTTTTAAAAGTTCGCTCGAAAATACGACAGGTTTGCCCGCGAAGAAGTAAGAAGCGCAAACGATCTTTTCAAATTTCAAGATCTCCTTTGACATACTTTGATTCTTTGATCGCTAATATTTTCAACATTTATATGTTTTTTTCCTTCTCTACTTAAAACATATCTATATTTTCGCGTAACCTTTTAAATCCAGGTCAGTTAACGTGAGTGTTTTTATCGTATCCCAATACATATCGTAGCGATATCAATGAGTTTTCGCCCTACCTGCACAGATATATAAATAAATATACTACACTCTGTCATGTTTATAAAACATTGACGATTAATTTCTGTTAAATTTTAACAAATCTCCCCTTTTTCTATACCACCCACGTGTACATTTTGTTTTTGCAAAACAATTTTTCCCCCTTTTTTTTGGACTATATAAACTATTTTTTTCTCAGTGACTACGGAGAGACATTTCCTGATCCTGCGGTCCCCATTAATTTACGCTTGAGATGCCGAGCACGGAAATGTAAAATATTTCCATCGACGTTCCAAATCGTCAAAGTATCGTTTCTTTTTCTGTCTCTTCCTTGCTTAATTTTTCGCTACGCAATTCCAACTCTACTCCCCATAAACACGAATCTCTCAATTTGCAATAAAGTTTTGTTTCTTTATTCTTTAATTTAACCTCACTGAGGTTAAGATAAAATTTATTAAAACGAGTTTCGTGCTTCGGTGTAGAGTAGGAAATTTCATATCTAAAAACAAAAAAAATGTGGGTACATATCCATCGCGATGATATAAATTCTGCGGGATTTTCAAGACTATGTACAAACAAAGGTAAACACTTGATCTAAACGCATAAATACTCCTAAACCCACCCAATATAGAATAAATTTTGCCGAATGAAATAATAGCAACACCGAGTACAACAGCGTACTAGTTAACTTTGATATATATCTAAGGGCTTGCGAGCGAGCTTTACGAATTGCCTTCAGCACTTCTTCACCTCCTCCTCTTTGGACCACCGCTTCTCGTCTTCTTGCAGCTCGGACTCCCACCGAAGTTCAAATTCTCGCATATCGTTCGCTATGTCAGCTTCGTACGCGTCCTCCTTCCATTTAAATGATCGTTCCGAAAAACAATTTTTTTTTTAATCAGATTAGCCTATTTCAATTTTCAATTGACTTTATTTCAAAATAAAAGTTACTCAATTTGAATCGTTAATGCAGTAGTCAATTTTTTATCTTATAAAGAATCTTACCTCTTCGGGTTTGAAGTCCCTGTTTGAATTTTGATTAGTCATTAAATTTACGGGGGGTTGAATCCAAGCCATGTTGCTATAAGGACTCCAATTGCACACATCCTTCTCCTTCTCCCGGATCCCGGCCTCTATCATTTGCAGCTCTTGCGCTAGCCTTTCGCTTTCACTATAAGTTGCTCCTTGTGTAGCCAGCTGTTGCGAAGTGCATAATATTAATTTTTTCACTGATATAAATGAACAAATTTATTTGTTAACTTCGATTATTTACCTTTAAATCATTAATTTTTTTCTCTAGATTCTTCAGTTGCTGCTTGACCTTTTGCGATTCAATGATTATACTGAAACAATATTTTTTTACAATTAACTTCTATTTATTGTCTTTTCAGTTACTGATTTTTTTTTTATAAATGAAACTTAGAATAACTTAGAATATGATACATATTTCTTATGCAACAGTCCATAATAACTGCGAAAGCTTATTAAAAGTAAATGAACGCCTCATACTCTTTTGACATGCAATCTTGACGAGGAATTTGCATTTGCGCATTGGTGTCTGTCAGATTACGGTTGAGCGTGATATATGCGTCGCTAAGATTTGAATTGTTGATTTGTTGCATTCCTCCATTAGTATTAATAGTTGTGAAAGCTGCGCATAAATAAACATTTCATTATTTTTAAATGCCTAATACACTTAAAAATGATTTAAATATATTTACTAGACTTACGTTGATTATAAAATCGAGTAGCTAAGGGACTAGACGCAGGCACAGGCCGAAGATTAGATATTGAATTTGCAACTCCATCAGTGTACAAACCGTTTTGTTGTACGCCGTTGGTTGGTCTGTAAGGAAAAAATTCATTTTATTCAAACAAATGTTTTTTCTTTAATATTATCCTAAGTAGAAACTATGTAACTTACCTTAAAATTGATTTCGACAATCTTGAAATAGGGCCGTACTTGTTAGCTGACGAAGCATCAAAAGGTATGAACTCGTCATCGTAAAGTATGGAGTCATTGCATATAAAGTTATTCGTATAATTAAGATTCCCAGTCGGATTGGTCGGATTTGCCGGTGCGTTTGTCCAAATAGAATAATTCGGATGCAATGGATCACTCTGCACGTCGTAGTAGTTCTAAAAAAAAAAAAAAAATTAAAAACATTTCCAGCCTCAGCATAAAAAAAAGGTGTGGGTCTCGGGACCCCCGACAGAAGTGATAAATTCCGTATTTCAACATTTTATAAATGTCAATTGAGTGTTTTTGGATCATTTTATGATGTTTTTAGAAAATGTCTACAAATATTGGAAATGACCGAAAAATCAATATTGGTTTAATATTAGTCCAATATTAATTTTTCGGTCATTTCCAATATTCGTAGACATTTTTCTAAAAACATCATAAAATGATCCAAAAACACTCAATTGACA
>JAWWEN010000001.1:6434383-6453114 GCA_035582955.1 Sycophila texana | reverse complement strand
TATGATGTTTTTAGAAAATGTCTACGAATATTGGAAATGACCGAAAAATCAATATTGGTTTAATATTAGTCCAATATCGGAAAACAAAGAGGCCTTTTCTTACTTTTACTTTTGGAGTCTGAAATTCCTGAACATTCGGTGCCCCATAAAAAGTTATCACTTCAAAAAGAAAACAGCGTCGCCAAGTTTGCACTAAATGCATATAAAAGCGAAAGCTTCAACGCTGGCAAAATCAAGTAAACATACTGCCTTCATCGGTGCGGGCGCCTGCTTGCTGACGATATTCTCAAGCTGATTAATGATCTCCATTCTGCGCTGCAGCAGTACAGCGATGGTTTTTGCGGCGGTGCGCTGCTTCTTATTGTTGGTGTTGTTGTTGTTATTATTGGGGAAGACAGTTTGCATCGCAGGCGGGACCTGTGTCGGATTCCAGTGGTAGAGGTTTGGCGCGGTGCAGTCGAGCGGCTCAGCACCAGGCATGATGTAGTGTCCACACTGCATGTCCTTCGGTGGCAGGACGCCCAGAGTACCCGGCAGCACGTAGCTCGTCAATGAACCGATGAAGTTCGTCTCGTTGTTCAGTACTGGCTGGGGTACCGGACTGCATTTGTTCAGTTGATTGAAATCTGCATCAGAGGGAATGAATTAACTTCCAAAAGTTAAGTTAGTAGTTAATTTGGTCTAATTAAATAAATAATAAAAACTCTTGTTACTAAACATTCTTCTGTAAGCATCTAAGCATCTTCCATTTCTTTACAAAACATGTAAACTTTTTATCTGAAATTTTTTTTTTAATAATTTTTAATGTGCTTTATAAACTGTCTGTCAGCCATCATAAATAAATCTGTAAGAATTTGAAAAGCTTGATAAAAAAAAGGTTGATTACTGATCATTAGCAACAATTGATTTACAACAAAAATAACTTAGTAAGTATTTAAATTTAAATAATTGTAATTATGCGTGTATGATGTATGACCCCTGTTTTGCTTGAAGTGCAATAATTTAATCATGATTTTTCCTTAAATGCCGAAATAAAAATTATGTTTATAAAACTATTCGATTCAACAAACGAAAATAAAATGAATGAACAAATTTGGTTGCATTACTCGAAGTCTCAGAAACCTAACCGTATCGTTTATACTTTCGTTCCGGCGTGACTCATATATAGGTCATGGTTTTCTTTTCCGCGCTGTTGCGTGACCTATATATAAATCTTGCAAGTTTAGTCAATCAGCGGGGCCGTAATTTAACGAAAACAAGTGAAATGTACTAGTGTAACATTATTACCAAATTGTTACTTAAAAGAGATTTTATGTTACAAATAACATTAACAACTATTTTTTTTATAATAAAAATAATAATAAAATAGCACGTTCAAAATTACATTGACGTACTGTACATTAAAATTTTGCACAACGAACAATCGCATAATCGCAACCGGTAAATAATTGGCGCATTATCGAACGCCTTGACACGCCCAACCATTCTTTCCGCTCCGTCAGTATCATCCCCCAAGTTCGAATCTCGGTATATACTCACTGTCGCGGTGGGTATTATCGTGGTTCTTGTTGAAGTTGTTCGTGACCTCCTTGAATTGCTTGAAGCTCTTGCCGAGGCCCTGGCCGGGCGCGCTCGGTGCCGGTGAGACGACATTCTTCTCGGCGGGTTTAGCGTCGACGGAGCCGTTCACGCCGGGCCTGCCTGCTGCGAGTTTGCGGTTTTTCGAGCGGTACTTGTCGAGCTCGAGGTCGCTGTGGGCAAAGGTGCAGCTGGTGGTGCGTGGACAGGAGCCGCGCAGTGCCAGATCGCGGCACATGCTCACCTTGTACTTTGACTGGCCGGCGGTGTGCGCGCTGTCCTGCGATTTCCGGTTGCCGTGCTGCTGAATGAACTCCACCAAGGCGCTCACCACAATCTTGATCGCCTCCAGGGCGGCGCGGCATTCTGACCATGTTGGTGGCTCTGATTCTAGATAGTTGATTATTTATTTTTTTTTTTTGTAAAGTGACTCTAGATATGTCTTTATTTTATGAATTTAAAAATTCTCTTAGATCGTTCACATGTAGATTTTAAGTTTACATTAATTTTATTTAATTGCTTAATCTCTGTACTTAAGGACTATATAGTCCGTTTAAATATTTAAAAAAATAAATAAATGAAGGAAATAAAACTTTTTAAAATTATTTTGTTTGTTCGTTTTTTTTTTTATAATTTTCAAGAGTATTTGTACTCATTGTTAACTGATAACAATTTTTTTTAAAGTCTTATCTGCGCAGTTTATTTATTTTAAGTTAAGTTAATTTAACTGCTTACTTACAAAAAATACGTGTTTTTATTATTATTCTTATTATTATACTTATTGTTATTAAGGAATATTGTTACTATTTTATTTTATTACATTGATTAATTAAATAAAAGTGCATCATCAACTATTTACATTTGTTGAATTGTATTTTGCTGATTTTTTTATATTTTTAGCAAGTTTTTTACATTATAATTATATTTTATCAAATTCATAATTACGTATTTGATAATAAACTTTCATAATGAATTTAAGAAAAAGAAAAATACATTAAATACACTAGTAGATTCTATTGAAACTTCATAGTCTGGATTCTAGATCTGTAAATAACATTCTAGAAAATTCTTGACTATTCTATTTTCAAATAGTTCTATAAATGCATTAAAATTTGATTATCCTTATCTAAAACCAAATTTATTCTCTCTTACAAATAATATATTACTAATTTAGATATACCTGGACTTGGATCAATAGCTGCAAGTAGCTCAAGCTGGGGTCTGAGGCTGCTGAGCTGTCCAGGATCGGGCGTGCGTTGGAGTGCGATAACGAGTTCCTGGACGCTCTGGGCAAACGACTGGGGTGTTTGTAATTTGTCGATGATGCTCTGCATGTGAGACTTATGACTGGTGTCGCCGTACAGCAGGGCGGACCATTGGTCCGGTGCTATGCGCAGACCCGCCTCTGTGGCGATTTGCACTATCTGGGCGTCGTGCTCGCGACGCAACGCTTCGTATGTCCGGAACTCCTCCTTCAGTTGCATCAGAGACGAATCGCCTTCCCGCTTGGATACCTACATGCGAGCGTAAACAACGATTAAGACAATGAAAGATAATTCTTAGCTTATTTTTGGCATTCGATTCAATCGAAGCGACTCTGTATGCTTATGCTTTCGTTGTACATTTTGAAGCTGTTGTGTACTCAAGTGTTACAACTGTATTGCAAACACTCAAGTATGATTCATTATAATGAACTTTCTATAAATTAATGTGATGAAAACTAATATTATGGATTATGTATGTGCAGATTCTTCTATTTATCAGGCATTACGGTTTAAAATGTTTATCTTTAATTTAATTTAAATGATTTACTAATGATCTATGGTCTATGCCTCTAGAGTGATTAGTCAGCAGTATAAATAGATTCAATGCTTTTAATACTGTGAGTATGTAGAAAGTAGTGTCACAAAATTTACCTTGAAACAACTAGCTCTGTATAGAAGTTGCACTACATGTCCTATGCTAGTTTTTGAAGCCTGAGGGAAATGAGGTTCCAAGCGTTGAACAACAAACATAACCAAGACTTTCCTGGAAAGGGCTGACCCATCTTCGAGGGCTAAAAGTACAAGTTTTAGCACCTCTTCTTGCATACCTAGAGTATTAAAAAAAAAGAGGTCATTAGTTCCTTTCAATTTTGATATATTTATTGTTATTTGAATATATAAAGTGTATGCTAACCAGGTCCAAGAAACTGACATCCTCTAGCTCTTACAGCAGCCCAAAGGTTAGCACTAAGCTGCTGTGGGTTCTGATGTTGTAAAATCAATTCTGTAACAGATCTTTCTCCTAAACTCCTTGCTGCCCTTATAGCTCTTGCTCTGCCCTCAGGTTCAACGAGTTGGCAGCCAACCAGAGTCACCAATTTTCTTTGCATCGGTCTAGATACTAAACCAATGCCTATTTACAAAATTATTATTATTATAATTATGTATGTTTATAAAATTATTAAATTGAAGTATCATTGATGTAAAATGCTTTATGAAATGCAATATTTAAAAATAATTGTTGCTTTATCCTTGTAAAAATGTATATGATAAATCATGAATGATTCATTCAAAACATTTACTTTATAAGTGTTTGAGAAGTAACTTAGGTCTGAAACTTTCTTGGAAAAATTATTGAACTGACTTTTTTTAAAAAATATTAAAGCATTAAATATTATAAAAATTGTAATTTAGTTTTGTTTACCAGTAGCATTGTTTGGTGTGGCCTGACATGGTTTGAGGTACAATGCAAGTTCCTCAATACAACGCTTGGCCACCAAATAGTGGTTAAAATCTTCAGGGGATAACAGTGATTGAAATGTTGTTGCTGCATTGTTGTTTGGTATAGAATTGCCTACTAATTGTAGTAAAGCTTCATTGACAGGTAATTTTTCGATCTCTGTATTTATAGCGCTCTAAAAAGTCATAAATAAGTGCAAAATTAAAAAATGAAATTGAAAGCTATTTTTAAAATGCTTAAAATTTCAATTTACAAACCTGATCGAAAGGGCATTGTTTCCTGTGTAAGTTTGCCAAGCAAGTGCGGCATATTGTGTGTCCACATCCTAACGATATAGGCCCACGAATAGCCACATCAAAGTCATGGCAACAGACAGGACAAGAAAGAAATTCAGTCCACTGTGGTGCCTGTATTGGCATTCTGCAAAAGTAAAAATACACAACTGATAAATTAAATAATATAAAGCACTTATCATAATCTTAATTGCACAAAACCAGTAAAATTTGGTATCAACATATTTCCAAATAATGTCCCAAATAAAATTTTCTACTATACGTAAAAAAAATATTGCTCTAATTAAATTATAATGCAGTCCAATTGAGATCTAAAAATATTTTAAACATTTAAAAACTGCTTTATTTAAGCGTCAAATTTATAGCGGATCTATTTTTTCTCAATTTAGGAGGTATCACATTCAGCCTTTATAAATAGCCACATTTAAAAATATTATAGATGAGCAAACGCAAGTTTCTGGTTTCACCGTAAAGCAATTTGGTAAAACCCACTGAACGTCATTGAAACAAATCAAAGAGGATAATATTTTTTCCACAAGCCACCACCACTCCATATGTACAACGTGAGCTCCAGGTATTGCTATATGTGGAAAAGTGCACCAAAGATATGACACACACGTCCGCTGGAATGCGTTATTTTGAAAATCTCACGTTTCCGTGACTTCCGATCTCTCCTCCTCGCACGTACTATCAGTCCAGAGTTTAAAAAAAAAAAGCAGTAAAAAAAAAAGTGAGTCGTCGAAAGAAGAAATCGCGACACCCGTTCACCGCGAGTAGAGAGCGAGAGGCGCAGATAAAAAAGAAAAAAAAAAGAGTCCGCGAAGGGGCCCTCGTGTGCCCCTCCGCAGTCCACGTAACAAAAAAAAAAAAAACAAATCATCGTCCTCTTTTTCGAAAAGCAGACGCAGACCCGAGCGAAAAAAACGTTGCGTATCGTCGCGAGAGAAAAATCGATAGGAAATCCGGGAGTCCGCCGCAGCAGGATGTATGTACATCTGGAAGCCGTGCCTCGTCGTCCCCGGAGGAGCAGGCCGCGGCCGCGGCGTAGACCCCGGGGCCAGGCAGCGCTCCGGAGGCGGTCGTTACGGCGCGAGGAGCTGGTGCCCCGGGCAGGGCTCACTTCTGCGTCGCGCGCGACTTTCCTCGGCGAAGGCTCGCGTATGCGCGAGATGCTCCGAGACGACGAGCTCGCGGCGTAGGCCGAGGCCGCGGCTGCGCCTTCTCCGGCGAGTCCCCACGGCTTACCTTGCTTTTGCCCACAGAAAACATCACATTAATTAAGAAATCACACTTCGCAGTTCGCACGTAATTCTGGCATCGGGAAACGTGTCGTGGTGGTATAAAACGTCGGGCGCGATGCGCAACTGTGTTGGTGCACCCGAGATACAAAGTACAAATACTACACAGGAGAGGAGTGTACACGCACGGCCAGCCCTCGAGGCGCGCTGGTAGTGCCAAGATAACGGAGTTATCTCGTGAGTCGTGCGCCGAACGACGTCATGCTGTTTTTTACCCCCTCCCGGCGAGTCCGCGACGTGCCAGAACAATCTGCCGTTCGGATATTGCGGACTGCGGTCCTCGAGCAGATGGCAGCACCGAACTGAAGTTATCTGCCAGTCGCCAGATGACGGACGGCGAATGGGATGGAGCAGCGCGATTTTTCGAATGTGACGGGGATTCTGTCTTTTTTTTTGCTTGATGGTCGATGTATATACCTATTGAGATTTTCAAATAGATATTGAAATATCAATATTGGTTTAATATTAGTCCAATATTGATTTTTCGGTCATTTCCAATATTCGTAGACATTTTCTAAAAACATCATAAAATGATCCAAAAACGCTCAATTGACATTGATAAAATGCTTTTACTCAATTGAAATTTATATAAAAACATTTTATAAATGTCAATTGAGTGTTTTTGGATCATTTTATGAGGTTTTTAGAAAATGTCTACGAGTATTGGAAATCACCGAAAAATCAATATTGGACCAATATTAAACCAATATTGATTTTTCGGTCATTTCCAATACTCGTAGACATTTTCTAAAAACCTCATAAAATGATCCAAAAACACTCAATTGAAATTTATAAAATGTTTTTACTCAATTGAAATTTATAAAAAGGCGATGAGTTCTACATAAAATACTTAAAATACGGAAGTTATCACTTCTGTCGGGGGTCCCGAGACCCACACTTTTTTTTTATTTTTATTTTACTATACTATTGTAACGTGTCTGCTTTTGTTGTAAATGCGGGTCTTTCGATAAAGTGATTGTACGATTGAAAAGAGCGTATTATTTTTACTTGGTGACTCATTAAAGTAATTATAGCCTTCACATGTTATTCCGTTAAAGGAATTTTCGTGTTTGTGCCAAATTTTGTTTTCTATAAACTTCTAGATAAATGTTACACAGGTAAATTTTTTAAACTGATAAATTTATTTTCAATAATTTGTAAATTATAAATTATGTTTAAATGTGAATTATTTGCTCTTTTCAATTTTACTAATTGTTTTTTATATTGCATAATAATTAGCAAATGTTAACAAATTCTGGAAGCTAATGATAATAATAACATTAAAATAAGTTCTAATAAGGCAAACTTGACCTACATTTAACCGTACATTTTTTCTTAAATTTCAGGTGTGCAATTTGGCGTGGAGCAAGCACAGTTCGGAATTAGTTAGTACACACGGTTACTCACAGAATCAAATTCTTGTGTGGAAGTACCCGAGTCTTACACAAGTGGCCAAATTAACTGGACATTCGTATAGAGTTTTGTACTTAGCAATGTCGCCGGACGGTGAAGCAATCGTAACCGGAGCCGGCGACGAGACTCTGCGCTTCTGGAATGTGTTCAGCAAGGCTCGCAGTCAGAAAGAGAACAAATCCGTACTAAACCTCTTCACGAGTATTCGATAAAAGAAATTAAGAGTGGAAGAGTTCTGTGTTCTGTGCATTGTATATAATTCAAGTCATAAGTCAGAACTACGATGAGAAAATTATATATATATATATATTGCGAGGTGTTTTGCTTTGATTTGGTCACGCAAAAAATTAGTTTTTTGATCGTTTTCGTTTTCTCGAAAATTCATCAAAAGAAATCGGCAATCGAAATTAACTAAATATCTAACTTCTGCAATTGACACAATTTTTGTAACTGTACGGGGTTTTTTAAAAATATTTTACAACTATATATAGGGACAATTATTTTCTCAGAATTTAAAGCCAAAGATTCAGAAATTCTAAGAAAATAACGATGTTGGATAAAATTATTCAAAATACAATATTTTTTTACATTTTTTATTATATTTAAAATTATTTTGTATCAGATTTTTCTTTTTTATGAATTTTAATTTTTTATTTATTTTTTCTTTTTGAAACCTAGTTGAGCGAGTGGAAGTCGCTCCAAAAAACTAATTTTTCGAATGCGACCAGATTAATGCCGAAATTTCTTCGTTGATAATTATGAAAATCATATATTATATAAATATATAAACACAGAAAAAATATATTAGGACGAGAACAGAATCGTACGTAAAGAGTTTGCGTTGCGGGATTTTTTCAATGTTTCCTAATGCACAGCCTGCCGCATATTTCGATTATTCTGTGCAATATTATTTTTTTCTAAGCTTTCGTTGCTTTTTTTTTTTAAGTTAAATGTAGACGATTGTTACACGTATTTGCCTACCACTGTGTACGTGATACGACAAACGTCAACCGAGTCAAGATTTTCACTACTATTTAGTTATAAATAGCTTCAAAGCGAAGAAATTATCGGCGCGAAATTTTTTATGGCTAGCGCATCTAAACAAAAAACTATTTCAGGATGGTAAATTTTTAATTTTATATAACAGTACAAATTAGGTTTTTTTGTGTTCAATATTTTAAAACATGAAGTTTAATTATAAGCGAGCTAAATAACCAAATACTAATTATTGTAACATTAAATTCTTTAATTGTAAAGCAATGCTATTTAATTAGCGACTAATTAAATAAGCATAAAGGTTGAACAAACGCATGGATCTTTTTTTCAACTTTTATGCTTAATCTAAAACTTAAATAAATTATTGAATAATTAAAATTTCGCAGCATGTTTTAGAATATTGAAATTACAGTACGCAAATAAGTTATATAGAATTGAAAAAAAATCGACTCTTTACAGTAGTTTTCTTTATTATTCGAAAGGTACTTTAGCGGCAAATCCGATAATTGCGATTTTTTTTACTTTTGTATTTGCGTTACCTCGAATAAAAATTATGATTTCGAAGCAAATGCCGAGCGAAGTTCACGCGAAGACAAGCAGTATTTCCGGCAGCGTCGTGTTGCAATTGGAACGGTCGAGTTTGCAAAAATCAACTATAACGGGGGCTATAAGACTACCGCAGCTTTTGCAGGCTGATAAAGCAAACGATACGACCCACTGTATGCTGTATATATAATATGTTTACGCTAAATCTCTCGTTTATCAAGCATTAGTTTTGCGAATCATTTATATTTTCTTTTCTCGGCTGCATAAAGAAAAAAATCCGCTGTTATATTGTACCTTGCGAAGTGAGTCATTTTGTACAAATTTAAGTTGAGGCGGATACGATTAACAAAGTGAATTAATTTATATATGAAAAGAAGTATATATAACTAATATATTTTATTTGACAATTTAAAGTACGGATTACGAATCTTGTACAATAAAAAATTATATGAAAAGTAAAGGTAGGAGGATAATGATACGATTTAAACATTGTTGTTGTGACGTATCGAAGGTGCACTCAACAAGATGTTGTAGACGATCTTTAATTAAAAAAAAAAAAAAAAAAAAATAAAGGGAGGAGAAAATAAAGACCAACTGCGATGTAAGATTTTCGTACTTTCAATTGCAGCGAGTTTTCATTTACCGATCTTTTAGTTGCGAATATGACGATATATTGTTAACGTCCTTGTTACAATAACAGGGCGCATCAGCACTTTCGTACAGCATAAATATAAGCGACGTAATGAAAGCTTAATGGATCTTGCATTTGCATTGATTTTTTCATGTGCATTGGCTTTAAAGTTGGGTATGTGTGATTTTGCTATATGTATCATTAACGATTGTAAATCTGTGATTGTGTATTTGATTAAAAAACATTCATATGGTGAAAAAAAAATATGAGAACACTGAGATACGAAGATTAATGCGGACAAATTTGTAATTTCCTAAAAATTATTTTAATAGTTATAAAACTATCAATTTCGGTGGAATTCACAAATTTCAATTTATAAACATTTAACAGGCATAATAAAATTTCCGAAAAAATCAATTCAGCTAAAAGTTATTTAAACACATTCGTTATCAGTAAGCAGTATACATTAATTTCTATTATTGAACTTGAAAAAACAGTTGTGCGAATTACGTTAAATCAATGTTTTAGCTGTAAAATTAGTGATTAACTATTTACTTTTAAGTACAAGCAATTGCTAAATGCTTCCATTACGTTTAAATTAGTTTCGCTGTAATTATCCCTTTTTTTTCTCGGATTAGCGAGAAAAAACGACGTAGGTACATGTGCAATGGTAGATTGATTTCATAGTAGAGCTTACATTGTAAACTTGCACCCCATTATACTGCACTATGCATATTATACTTTTATACATTTACATTTGAAGGATTAACAATTTACCTAGTAGGAGAATAAAAAAGATATATGTTGTGCTGATTTTTATTGAAGTAGCTGTGGTATCGCGTCGATTTCACAAGACTTATTATTATTTTTTTTTTTTTTCATTCGAGTTCAAACAGCGTAAAAGATTTGTTTTCAATTGGAAAATTCGCTGCGATATTGTAATTAATTGTAAACAGAAAACGACGAGTAGACGAATCTGGTTAAGCCAAAAAGCTTTTTTTTTCAATTATTGCGACAGAGCGTACTAATGTAACGAAATTTGAAAGTCTGATACGACGTTATTCGCGACGGACTATAAAAATTTTCTTGGTATAAATTAAAAATGATAAAATATTTTAGGTCGAATCGCAAAATGCGGAACCATCGAAATATTTTGTATGCATTTTATTTGTAAGAGTACATCGATGTACATTCTCTCTTCATGCCTAATATATTGATTGCTAGACAAGGGAAAATAAAATGTATGAGTGCAAATATATTTTTCTTAACTAAAAATTTATTTACCTTTCTAAAAATATAATCATCTTAGAAAATTGTTAAAGAATTACAAAAAAAAAACAGTGCCAACTAATTGGCAATTAACTTGCTCGTACTTAATTGTATACTTCCTTTCTGGAATTAATTGTTATATTTGTTTCTTACATTTCTTTATATTTGTTTTACTTTTGCACGTACGTCAGTGTTTATGCAGTTCTTGTGTATGCATATTTTTTGGAAAACATAACTAAAATACCCAGGGCCGCAAGATTTCATACAAAAAAATTACGAACCGTTTTTATAATATATCAGAAAATATGTTATTGTATTATTTATATACAAGGAATAAGACATGAGTACTTGATGAACTTTCGAATACATTTTCATTCTCATAGTGTACGCGGCATATTTGCAATATTTAAAAAAGGAAACGGAAATTCGTCCATGATTTAATGAAATAATTAATTTTAAGGGTTCATATACTAAACATCTTGACATGTAACAATCTTAGCTTAATCGTTACTTTCTTCATTTATATAGTATTTATACATAAAACTTAATTACACCATTGTAAAAATCAATCATTCGATTGAGATTTCTTCTTTTTCTTCTTTTTCTTTTCACCTGTACTCGCCTCTTCTACCACAATGGATTCTTCTGCTTCTTCTACTACTTGGCTCGTTTCAGCCTCGTCTGCGCGATCCTTCTTCTTCTTCTTCTTTTTCTTTTTTGTTTCTAAAAATGAACATAAATATTATAAGGTTAAACTTTTAAGTTTCATTCATACAATGTTCCAAGCGCATTACATAAAATCTTTAAATTTTTACTATCAATAAACACAAACCTTCGCCGGTCCCTTCGGTTTCCATTGGCGCTTCCTCGATTACCTCCTCGGGTGCATCCTCGGGTTCTTGCTTGACCTTCTTCTTCTTCTTTTTCTTCTGCGGCGTCTCTTCTCCTTCCGCATCTGCGACCTCTTCCTTCACCTCAACCTCCATTTCAGACTCGCTCTTCAACTTCTTCTTCTTGGGTTTCTCGGGCGTTTCGGTTGAGCTGATCTCCTCAATGAGCGGTTTCTTTTCTTCGATTTCTGAGTGTCTCCTTTTACCGCCAGTCTGCAGCGTGGAGTCGGCCGCCGCTGGGTACTCTAGGACCTCGCTCTTCGTGTGGAATTTTTCGAATTTAGCCTTGGCTTTGGCGGTGCCACTTAACCGTCGGATGTTACCTTCCTCCAAAAGACGCAGACGTGATTCTAACTTCACCTTGTGTTCTGCTCCAAGCTCGAAGCTGCCATCCTCACCGAGAGCATCTACCCTCGTACAGAGCGACGCCTTTGCTGCCAGCATACGTGACATTTTTCCTTTATTACGTGTCGATGCCTAAAAAAGAAAAACATTTTTTTCAACTTTTCTTAATTTATATTGTTTTCTTCAATAACAGTTGAATAAAAATGCGGCTTACCTGTCCAACCATTTGTGCATGGTAAATGAGACCATATTTTGGGGTATCCTTTTTGGTTTTGAGGGCACGGAAAAGTGCCTTTTCAGCACCAAGGATTTGTAGAGTGGAGGCAGGATGCTTGGCGAGATTAATAAGCGAGCCAGCGTGGGAAATTAGTCTGGCACCTACCAAATCGCCAACAAGAACTGTGAGATTTGGAGCCATTGCCATCATTCTAGTTTTGAGGTAGTCGTACAGTTGTGTCCTGTACGAAGAAATTTCTATCACCTGAAATAAT
The DNA here is from genome assembly GCA_035582955.1 of Sycophila texana. Lineage (NCBI taxonomy): Eukaryota > Metazoa > Arthropoda > Insecta > Hymenoptera > Eurytomidae > Sycophila > Sycophila texana. Next base: position 6,440,640 of record JAWWEN010000001.1, on the reverse strand, counting down.
TTACAATAGTAAGAAAAATTTAATATTTAATAAGTTTTTTTTTTTTAAATATCAATTGTAGTGTTTACATACTTGATCACATAAATGCTGAATATTTAAAATATCATCATCGGAAATTTCTGTTCCCATTGATATTTCAGCAGCTTCTTTAACTTTTTCTTCTACGTCTTCTGGTAAAATATCTGATAAATCAGAATCTATTGCTTTTTCTCTAGTACCAATGATTTTTACAGTCTTTACAAACGCAATATTATCAGTGATAATTTTTCCCAACTCCGGGAAATGCCAGCCATACCTAATTAGAATAAAATGTATCTTATTTAATATAAATTTTTAATGGACATAATTAGTACCAATGTATCAGTAAAATATCTTACCATTCTCGGCATCTCATAACGTAATTGTTTAATTCTTTGTCAAGATCATCCAGAAGACAAACAGCTTGGATGATCATAGTATCGATCTTATCCGGTGAAAACTTTAACTTGTACCTCGAAAGACTGTGGGCTAAACCTAACGCCATAGCAGTCATTTCCTTTTTGGGCAAACCAGCTAACAAGCTGTCCATTTGACTACGAATACATCTCATCAACTCCTGAATGGCAGTGTTACTCACACACGCCAAATTTAGCTTGTCCTTGATGGCATTTCCCAGCTTGGCGTCTGCGACAGCAAGCTGTTCCTGCAGTTCCGCGCATTGCTTCTTCAAAAGTTTCTTCAGAGATTTGCATAGTTTACCTTCTACTGCGGCTGTTGTAGCAGCCAGAGCTTCTGTAGTATCATTGAACTTCTCAAAATGTTTAAGTTTGAGGCTAATAATTAAAAATGTAAATAAATATTAATTCTTTGCCAATTTACATAAACAAACTTTGTCTTTTCGAAAAATGACTTAATCATTCGCTATAAAACTAGAAAATACAAAATAACATTTTATACTTACATTTGGCTTGCTTTCTCTGGCGTCTCGAAGTCCAAATAGAGGTTATCTGTTTTTGACAGTTTGTTTTCATCCAACAGCTGTAATAACAATGTAAACGTCAATTATTATGTAAATAAACAAAATTTTAACTATCCAACGAACTAATTCATGCGCTCGAAACATTTTTGCATTAAAGTAAAAATTAAGTTTGGACTACGAGCACGTGCACTTTTTAGGTTATGTGAGAAATAATAAAACGGTAAACAATAAACAATGCGTGCCTTGAAAATGGCGTATCCAGCCGGAGTTTCGAAGAGCACCAACATTTTCACACTTTTTTCGGCTGCGGCCTTTCCACTTTTTATTCAGCAACAATGAATTAAATTAAAAACACACGCGAGACACGCGGCGATTCATCGCCGCCGAATGCCGACGTTCGAAGTGGAGCTCCACTGACGAGCGGACCACGCCACGCGGTTCCCACTTCCTAATTTGAGTTCTTGCCAACATTTTAGTTCAAGGTTTTTTGAGTTCTGATTATTGGCAACACTGACAGTTTTGATGTGTGAATTATATTTAAAAAAGATGTAATTTAAGAGAAATTGATTTATTCAAGGTTTTTATGAATGTTTCACCAGAATTAATTTATTAAATATAGTAAATCGATATGTACATACAAGCTGCGAGGCTGTTTGACTTTCGGTTTTTTGAGTAATTTGAAATGCGTGTTTTTAACAAGGGATCATCGTATGAATATGGTAATGAAATAATTGAAAATACTTCTGTGAACAAATATTTTATTTTCATATGCAAATACTACACTTATACAAGAACAGAAAAAAAGACAAATACAGAAAAGTTTATACTACATATTTTTAAAATTATGGAAATTTAATATTTTACTGAGCTGTTAATTAATTTGTATAATTATAATCCATTATAACGCAATGCTGGAAGGACATGAGTAGTATTTAGCTTCATATGTTTAGGTGATCGCATTTATTTTATGAATGAACGAATACAATATCATATAAACAACGACACTCTTAACACTGTTAATCTAAAGGATGGTTTTACATCTAACATCGAGTAAAATATAAAAATTAGAATAATTAGTATAAAATGAACGTTGTACAGCATAAGAACATATATTAAATATTTAAAACATATTAAATAAATATTTAGAATAAATACAGATATAGTCACTATTAGACCCATTGAATGTTGGAATTATTCACATACCATTATTAACTGTTAGAGAATAATATAGTGAGAAAGACGTTTACTTTTTTATTAACACTCATTTAAGATAAAATCCGAGTGATTAGCAAATACAAGAATTCAGTAGTGTCATATCAAAAATGATCAAAAACTCGTTTTTTTTTTAATTATTATATTATCATTTTTCTGTATAATATTAATATTTTTTTTTCTGAATTAGCAATATTAATACTATAAATTATCAGCGTTTTTTTACAATACGTGCACAATTTTTAAAACATATTTTAAATTTTCTTCCACAAAAGAGATTTTTTTTCTCTCTTTTTATTTTAATTTTATCAATCAACCTTTCTGCAATAAATGCGATTAATGCTAATGCGCAACCACCCAACAAAATGTATGCGCAAAAGATTATTTCTTTTAACTTTAGAGCTTTGTATTCTACTTGTGCTTTTTCTGTAGGACTACCATAATTTCTTTCGGCCACTAACTTGAAATCCAATAGGCCTCTCAAATAGTAAATCAAGTTAAATATACCCGTTTCTCGAAATACAGCGAAAATCTGATTCAACCTGTCAACAAGCGGAAAATCTTCTGCGTGAATAAATCCAACTGGGCAATCAAATGCACTGTTTTTCAAATTATAAATTAACGGACTTTGCCACCAGACCATTCTATCAAATGTATTTTTATTTACGATACAAGCCATTTGTTCTCCGTTATTCAGCATTTCGATACATTCAACAGATGGATCATCGATATTTCGAAATTTTTTAATTACTGACATACGCAATATAAGGTTTCTGTGATCAGGTCTTCCGTAGAAAGTAAGATTTAAATTTACTGCATCTTCAACAAATTGCGCCTTTCTTTCGTATTTTGGTAAGGCACTCCAGAAGTTTAATTGGAGCTGCATCATAAGATTTATTGTAGAACAAGCAATTACTACTACAAAGAGTAATATTCGACCATAAAATCGCCGTGGCTCTTTTATGAAAGAGCTACTTAAGGCTACTTGTACAAATTGAATAATTGCTAAACATGTAGTTTTTTGCAATGCAAATTTTAAAATTAAAATAGATGTCAGGCAAGTCAAAATAAAAACCAACCAAAAATTCCATTTGAAGAAAAATGAGAACTGAGTTGCGAAATTTATAGGGGTTTCATTTGTCCACACCATAAAAGAATCAAAATAAAATGGATCTGTCATAAATTTCCAATTGTACACCATGTAATTACCATCTAGCAATATATCAACTTTGTCGTAGAGTAAATCGAGCCACTGCCCTGTAGGATTGTCATAATTGTAAACTGGACTTTCTGAAAATTTTATATTTAAAGTTGCATTCATCATGTCACATAATGCGATGAATAAGCCATATATTCCAAAATCTGCAGCCTCGAAAATATAATCAGACCTATTATTTTTTACCAGCTCATCATAAAAGAATAGCTTAGGATAATTTGCTACTAATTTTACTCTATAATCATGTAAATTTTTTTCCTTGTCAAAAAAGAGTGTACTACAAAGCTCCAACCCAGTCAAATCTTGCTGATAGCCGAGTTTAAACAGTGTCCAGCTTTCATTAATGCTTTCAACTTTTCTCCAATGAGATGGTGCTAAACTTGAATACGGATTAAAAGTATAAAGAGAAACTTCACTCGCTGCCTCTTTACAAATGTATATTGCTGATATAATTTTAAAATCCCACAAAACTTTTAAGTATTCAAGTGCTGTGCATACTTCCCTATTTATCAGTAGAAAAAGTGATCGACTATTCCACCAAATAGAGTTTCTTAAATTTTCTAAAATTTGTTCAAAATTCATGTCAGGTAAAATGTTGATAATAACTCCTAATGATGGATAATTTTTATTGCTGACATATTCTTCTTCTATGACCAAATTTTTCCGCAAACGCTTATAATCAATGAATCTTTCTTTGTTCACATCAAATATTTTCAATGATTTAGAATAAGGTTCTTTTGAAATAAAGTCATCTTTTTGGCTTGTCAGGGATATAATGTTATGATCAAAGCAATGCTTAATAATGAGTTCCTGCAAAAATATTTCTTATAATAATGAAATAGATAATTAATAGATATAATTATGCACAAGAGGCTAAATATGTCTACTTTTGTTTTTTGTTTTAATAATTTTGGGTCTGCGTATTTAGTCATTTTTTAAATTATTCGCACGATTTTCACATTGGGATCAAGAACCGACGGAATATCGATGGATAGCATCCCTAATATAATTATTATTTACAAAATAAATCTTACCGTTAACATAGTGACATTATCTTCATTATTTGAAACAATAAATTTATTATCGTAAATTTCGTTAACACCTTCAATTAATGTTAATTGCAAGGAACAAATGATATACGAAAAGTATAAATTCAGTGATATAATCATATTGTTTTCAGCCGCTTGTTCCAAACAGAATAATAACAAAAATTATTCTTTTAAGTCCAGTACAGAATGTGACTAGCTCTTGCGGCTAACTAAATTTATAAAAACGGTTGCCTGCGAATTATTATTCTAAAATCGATGAATAATTCTTATTTTCACTTGTTGTTCATACAAATACATAATTTTAAGCAACGCAATTGTACTTTTCCTTTTGGTGGAAGTGCACAGTTCTGCATCGATATTATTTATTATTGTATGTTAAATTTTTCAATAATACCGAGAATATAAGCAGAAACTATTGAACTATCGATTGAAAACATTTTTCTTATTATTAATGTAAGCCCGAATGGAAATAAAAATCGTACGTTTGAGTACATTTTAGTAGGAATTGTACATAAACGTATGGAAACTTACGGAAACGTACGGAATCGTACAGATCTGTACAAAATTGTACGGAATCGTGATAAAAGTATTTACAGGAATGAGAAAACGTACCGAAACGTACCGAAACGTACGGTAATGTACGTAAGTGTTTAAAAATATACAGCAATGTACAAAAAAATGTACCTAAATGTACGCAAACATATGAAAACATACTAAAAGTTACGAAAATATGCGGAATCGTACGACATTCTATGCAAAGCTACATTTATCAAAAAATTCTCTATATAACAATTTTTTTTTAGTTTCGAATGTATTTGTAGCCGACCGTACGATTGTGTACGTTTCCGTACATTTCCGTACGTTTCCGTACAATTCGGTATGTTATTGCGTATAGCACTATACGAAATGTCCAAATTGTAATAGTAACGTACGCGAACGTACGGAATCGTACCGAATTGTACGGAAACATACGACGCATATGTACTTATATATACTAAATCTTACAGGGATTTATGGGTATGTACTCCTTTTTTTTCATTCGGGAGGTACGTTGATGTTTACACTTGACTGAAAATGTATCATATACTCGTGTGCTGCACTTTTTTTTCTGTGCAAATAGAGAATTTTTTTTAAAAATCAACAATGGTCTTATAATAGATGGACGATTGGAACGAAACAAGGTACTAATATAATATAATCAATATAACTATCGACATAAGTTTATACGAGTTTAAAAAATTCTTCGTCGTTAATGGTTTTCTTATGATCTTTCCAGGTCAACTGTTAGTGCGTTTTCGCCAACAATATTAAAAAGCATAAAAATTTTACGCATTTGACATGTAGAGCTATTTTTTCTTCTCTGAAGTATATCATGCTTAATACGTGGCTGAAATATGCATAATGTTTAAAATTCGGTTTTGCGAAAAACAGTAATCAAAATAAACTATAATCCAAACCGCGAATATATTAAATTATATACATACGCACAATCAAAAATTTTTATTTAATTAAATTTCATTAAACAAGAGAAAGAGGAAAGATTATATTTCTCAATACTTATAGATTTCTTCAAAAGAATTAATAAAATCATTAGTGTCAATCATCAGTGAACTTTCATATATTTAATTTATTTATCGAATGTTTTAAGTAATTGTATAACTACAAATATTTTTTATCAATTTAATGAACTTATGGAAAATGAAATCAATATAATATATTATCTATTTTTATACGTAACATTACATATAGTACGGGAGGCAGCGACACTTTTTTCACGACAATGAGTACAAAGCTGATTTCTTTTAATTTTGTTGTTTAGATA
>JAWWEN010000001.1:6409487-6430300 GCA_035582955.1 Sycophila texana | reverse complement strand
CAACTTTCTGATAAAAAATGATCGCTCGGAAACCGTACAAAGGGGTTGAAACGGCTGATTTTCGTTAGCAGGACCACTCTCGATATTTACAAAATCTATAATAACTATTTTTGCAGTCGAGGCTCCCTATTCTAATAAATTTTATTCAATTCCTCATAAAAAAAGACAACTTTCTGATAAAAAATGATCGCTCGGAAACCGTGCAAAGGGGTTGAAACGGTTAATTTTTGTTAGCAGGACCACCCTCGATATTTACAAAATCTTTAATTACTATTTTTGCAGTCGAGGCTTCCTATTCTAATCAAGTTTATTAGGTAGAATTTGTTCTTTTTGTCTACGTGCCTTAATTTTTCACCTAAATTATCATATTGTTCAAGTCTCCCTTAAGAACTCAAATATTCACATTCAATTTTTAAGATTCATGAAATTATTACGTCTAAACACAGATTCCACTCTCGCGTTTTGTCTTCTCTAGTAAACTATTTCGATGGGCAGATAATGTGCTCGACACTTGCAAATACATAAAATATGCAAATTACCGACAATTTTTGCTTTCCACAAGTAATTAAATTTTTTTTTTACGGACAGTAATTAAAAGCCTTAAGCCCTATATAAAACTATAGTTAGAATAATTACATACTGTACGAGAAGGGTATATTCATAAGAACTCGGGAGCGCCATACTTCAGTTACTGTTATTCCGCAAACGTTTAGAAATAATCGCTTAATTTTCTCACTGTTTTCATACAAATTTCCGATCTACGATCTCAGAGCTTATCTAATAAATCGTATATCAAAGTACAAATTAATGCGACTAAATGGACACTACTATTAGATAGTGATTTTCCTCCTAAATTGTGTGTATTCAGAGTTTCACGTTATATTTCAATTATTTAATTGCAATAAAAGACAAACTTTATCACGCAATGGAAATATATGAGAGTCATTATTGGCAATTAACCATGTTTTTACAAAAAATAATAGGACTGTGTGTTTTTCAAACTAAATGGAAAAATTACATCGCTTGGATATACGTGTATATCTTTACATTATCATTCATGGTAGCAATGGTAAGAAAAAAGGCTTTTATTTTAGTAAATCCAAAACTACGATAGTCGAAAATTCCTACAGTGAAAAATTAAATTGTTGAAAATATTTACAGGGTGTTAGGCTCGTTAAAGAAATAGGTAAAAATCTAGACATTGTCGTTGAAAATATAGTGGGAGAAATGTATTTAACAGCTGTATTTTCTAAATTAACGATAAATATTGTTTACTTAAAACAGGTAAAATATAATTACATTTGATTAAGACTTGAAGTAAACAAAGTGTGATTGGATTTGTAAATTGAAATTCAAGATTTTTGTAAATTCACGTTTTATAAACATTTTTACGTTCATTGCAGTTAAAATACCTTTACGAGCAAGTAGCTAACGATTGGAAAATAATAAAAGACAAAGAAGAGCTCATTGTATTGCATGCGTTTACAGAGGAAGGTCGCACCAGCGTTACTATGTATTCAGGTAACTATGAAATTACGAAATTTTTATTTTAATCTTAGTGGAGATTCTGATTTTTCTTTGCTTACTTTATTTGTAAATTTTTTAGACCATTAATGTTGTATTTTATTTGATTTTTTTTTTTAATTTTGATATTTCGAAACTAACTTTGTGCATTTATTTGAAATGTACGGAACATTTAATATTCATGATATATGTAACAACTTTACAAAATTTTATTAATATCGTAATATAATAATTTTTTGGGGAATGTGAATATAAATCTAAAAATGTTATTGTTGATAATATGATAATTGACCTTTAGATATATACATGAGTATTTATTCTAAGGAATATTCTTTTATAATATTTTCTAGTTTTTATGATTGTGGGAGTCTCAGTGTTTTTGATAATGCCGGTTGCTGCCCCGCTACTCGATTACGTAATACCATTAAAAAACGGCACCCGTCCAAAAGCACTTCCATATTACGCTGATTATGGAATCGACGAACAAGAATATTATTACCCCTTAATATCGCAAGCTGTGTTTGGAGGAGTCGGGACAATAACTATGCTAGTAACCTTTGATCTGGGCTTCATAATGATCGTACAGCACATTGTAGCTTTATTTGCTTTGGTCAAGTAAGTTAACGATTCAAAATATTTTTCGTTTTTTTTGCATATTATTTGCTTTTGTTGAACTAAGATCAGATCAGTGATCCGGAGAAATGATACTCCTGTGGTATGAAAAATGATTTCCATAGTTAAAATTTGAAAGCAACATTTAATTAGTCTTACACTTACAGTTTTCGCCTGGAAAAAGCTGGCGAAATATCAGAACAAATGGAAAAAGGCTTAGTGGATAGTATGAGAGGTAATTTGAGTATAAGCAAACGTATAGTTTCAGCATTGCAAATGCATCAACTTGTTATAGAGTAAGTGTCTGAGTTCAGATATCAATTAGTGGATTGACATTTCGCTAAGTCTTATATTTTTATTTTAGGTATGTGGATCTCGTCGAGGGTTGTTACAGTATATGTTGGCTAATCATTCTCTTTTTGAACATGATTATGGCGGGAGGCGGGTTTGCTATAGTAACAAAACGTTTAATAATATTAAGTATAGCAAAGGGGGTGTAAAAAGACACAAAGCATTTTTCAATGTTTTGAACTTTTTTGCCTCCTTTTTGAGAAAAAGCAATAATCTTAAAAATATCAAATTTCGCAACAATTCCTTATCTTTCAGATTTTAATGAAATTAGACAGACCAGAAGAAATTGTGAGGTACGGTACTGTTCTGATGGCAGCATTGATTCATTTTTATTATATATTTCTTCCTGGCCAAAAAATTATTAACAGCAGCTGGGAGGTTTTTGATGCATGGTGAGGATGATTTATCCATCATCAATGATTCACATAGTCAAACAATAACAACAAAATAAGTTGAACTGTACACTTAATAGTACATCTTTATTTTAGCTACGGTTGCAGATGGCATAACACATCAGAGAAAACAAAACATATAATAAGAATGATGATGGTAAGGAGTCTTCGAAGATGCGAACTGACTGGTGGAAAAATGTTCGTTCTATGCATGGATACCTATTGCAATGTGAGTAGGATAAGTATTATTGTTTAAAAAAGAATCTACGTTCTAACATATAAAATTGTAACTAATGATCCTTTCTTTTTCAAGATGATGAAAACCGGATTATCAGTATTCACACTTCTGAATGCAAACGAATAGCAAAAGATGCGGTGAAATGCATGTGTGTAAATAATTTAAATGTATAAGAGAACTGAGAACTTTTTTTCTATGAAGATTATTATTATTATTATATATCCATGAATATAATATGAGCATGGACACTTCAAAATTCTTTCATATAGTATTGAACGCTATATGTTGCCTTTTCAAATTCATTATTATATAAACCTATAGGTATCTTTTTTTCGTTTTTTTTTTTTTGGTGAAAATTTTACTAACAAATATACCTATTAGTGTCTCTCTTCGATTTTTATGAAAGTTATATGTGGCTGCATATATTGAACTTTTCACATACTTTTTTATGCTTGGAAATCGTGATATTTGAAATTTAACGATGACATGATATCTACTTCCTCGTTATAAATTATGGTAAACATTTTCATTATTAACAGTTCTTATAAAAATGAAAATTATTCTATACAATTTTTAAGAAGGTAAATGTGAAATTGCAATAAAATATTTTTAGGAACTTGGAGTTCTGAGGGTATTATTCGGCACGCATCCAGAGTTCTGGCGATACATTCGAAATCTGTGGGTATCCTCAGATTTCCGAGTCGTCTATAAATTAAGAAATTCATCTTAAGATAAGCTTCGAATTTTTTAAACTTGTGGATTTATAATTCATTATATATTGGAATTTTAATTAATTAAATAATGATATACAGTGAAATTAAAATTTAAATCGTTTACTTACGTGAGCACAATTTATTCGCGTGACTTCATACAGTTTTTTTTCATCGTTCAAACCAGAAGTAAAATAAGCTGCAGATAGTAAGTTCGTACTTTCCTTCAACTATAATTAATTATTTCTCTTTGAAAAATTGTTTGTACATCCTTACTCTTTTGTCAAACTCAATAAACATAGTTCCATTCAATGTGTATAAAAAGAAATGCATATATATAGTTCGCAATATCAACAACTTGTGTGACGGTGTCGAGAATAGTTATTGGAAGTACCTGATGTCTGCTGTAAAACATGTAAATTACCATCAATTTTGATTTGAATTATTAAGTAAGTCCTTTCCCAAAGTTCGCAGAATAATTAGTAAGCATAAGTTTTCTCATAGTACGCACCGTTTGTATCGGAAAATTAATGCATTATACACGACTGTGCACTTGCGCAAACGCCGGTGATTAAATTGGATTCTATTATACTGCACATCATTTTCGCAAGGCAAGAGTTGTTCTGACTATACTTTCAAAGCAAATATAGAAACTAGTAAAATAGAGGCAGTTGCAAATAATTATCCAAAGCAAAAATATTCATACAATTTTTATCTAAAATAGGTTCTGAAATCTGAAAATAAATATTGTGAATTGAGTCTTGTGAAGGATGTAAATCTATATTTAAAAAAAACTATAATTTTTTAATATTTGAAAATCGTAGGTATAGGCATGCTATATGATATATGGTATATTTTATGAACTATGTTTTTTAAAGAAGAGTCGTCATAAAGATACACGTCGTTGCTTAAAGTAATTTGTTGTGCATTTTACATACTACTGAATTTTCAAATAATTTGATTGATTTTTAAATTCTTTTTCATTTTTGTGAAAATTATTGCGTGTGAAAAAAATGCTTCTTATCTAAGAAGATTTAGTAGATTTCGATTATTTTTACAATTGTTTTAATCAAATAAAATGTAAATAAATGCCGTGTTTAAGGTAAATTATATACAAGTTTTATTATAACGTTAGTTGTAATATTTATTTTCAAATTTTATTAGTTTTAATATCGTATCCGACTTTTTATTAGATAAAAATAGTTTAACTACAAGCAGTACTGCACTACAATAAAAAATGGATATTTTTAATAGTCGCTACTGGAAACTTGTTAGTACTTTGCAAAAGATCATAGGTTTTTGGCCTTTTCGTAGCATGTGGAAAAATTACATACCTTGGATCTACGTGTACATATTCACATTGTCTTTCATGATTTCCATGGTAAGATTACTCATTGCGTAAAAGTAATTATCAAAGATGATTATCGATGTAAAACAAACGGTCACGAATTTATGGTTACATCTACAAGGGGAAACGGGGATAATTTACAATGAATTGGCGAGGCATAAATTGAAATGAGCAACCATCCACGTGACTTTGTATCTAATTTTAATCTTTTTTTTTTTTGAAAGAATATTATTACATTTACCTTATATATTGTTTACTTCTAATTTTTCCACGTACTGTGTAGAAATTAGGCAGGGATTATCTTGTCGGATTCAGATCTGAACCTCTTACCTATTTCTAACGTTTTCCTGATTCTTTCTAAAACGTATCTGAATGAAGGACGGATGATATCCTACCTTCATCCACAAAGTCTCCATACCATTTCTATACACTTAAACCCTGCCTAATTTTTCTACATGGGAGCTTGCACCCTGTCGTCAATTAGTATATCCCTCCCATGGTCATGCACATGAGCAGAAGCTACTCCGATTTCCTTTCTATCACTTATATTTCAGGGCGTGAGACTTTATAATGAAATAGGCGTTGACAGAGCTATTGTTATTGAAAATACAGTTGGCGAAGCTTACTTACTAATAGCATTTTCTAAATTGACATTAAACGTTATTGATGCAAAACAGGTATCGCTTATTTTTAATAAATAACTTTTGTTTATAGCAGATGTCTTTAGAACTTTTCACCACATTAAACTTTTGGAGATATTACATGTCTACCAAACAAGTGAAATTTACCTTGTTAAGTACTTAATCACAATTGTTTATTTTCCAGTTAAAATATCTTTATACACAAATAGCAAGAGATTGGCAGCTAATGGTAGATAAGGAAGAACTAAAAGTAATGCAGAAGATTACTGAGGATGGTCGCAAGTCTGTTACACTATATTCGGGTAATTAGCAAATTACTGCAATTCTATCATGGGTTTAATTTAGAGCAAGTGCCACTTTTTTCTTTTAAATTTCATCGAGGACATTTTTCAGGCTTCATATTGACCGGTGTGAGTATGTTTTTAGTAATGCCGATTACCAGTCCATTGCTTGATTATATAATACCATTAAAAAATGGCACCCGGCCAAAAGCTCTTCCTTATTATGCTGAATATGGTATTGACCAAGAAAAGTATTATTATCCTCTAATGATACAAGCTATCTTTGGAGGAGTTGGAACAGTAACAGTAATAGTAACATTTGATCTTGGGTTCATAATGATCGTTCAGCATGTCGTTGCTTTGTTTGCTTTGGTTAAGTAAGTCGACGATTGAATAAACTTCACGCGATGTTATGATCATTTAAATAGTGACTGCTATTTTCCTAAATGGAAAAGAGTTCCCAAAGTTTAATCCTTCTATTACTAAAAGTGTTTTAATATGCTACAATTATTTTTATGCCTTTCTAGTTTCCGTTTACAAAAAATTGGAGAAATATCAGAAGCGATGGAGAAACGTGTTGTGGATTTTGAAAAAGGCGATTCGATGGCATACAAACAAGCGTTTTCCACAATAAAACTTCACAAAACTGTGCTAGAGTATGAAGAATTAACGTATGTTGCTAATATTTTATTGGTATTTATTTAACTGTCTTATTTTACTTACAGTTATGTGAATCTTGTAGAAGATTGTTACAGTAATGGTTGGTTAATCATACATTTTTTAAACGTTTTAATGATCGGAGGCGGGTTCTTTGTGGTAATAACCAGCTACCAAATTTGTCCAAAAGGGGATGCGAAAAGGATTAAAATCTATTAAATTTTATTAATTCTTTCATCGCCTTCATTGACGTACTGTTAAAATTTATTGTAATATATTATAGCTTAACTATCAACATCTTTTAGATAATGATGAAGCATAGAGCAGAAGAGATTTTGAGGTATACTGTTGTGGTGATCGCACAGTTGATTCATTTCTATTTCACATTCCTTCCTGGTCAAAAAATAATCAACAGCAGTTTAGATGTCGTTGAGGCATGGTAATACCATAAAAATTTAATATAATTTTATGAAGAAATATCAATTTTTCTATCTCTAATTATTATATTTTAGCTACGCTTGTAAATGGTACAACTTGTCGGAGAAGACGAAAACTTTATTTAAAGTGATTATGATAAGAAGTCTTCGAGAGTGTGAATTGACTGGCGGGAAAATGATTATTCTTTCTATGGATACCTATTGCAGTGTAAGTTTGTAATATTTAAAGTGACATCATTTCTGCATTATAATCATTTAAATTTTCTTTTCACCTTTAAGATGATGAAGACAGGATTATCTATATTCACATTTGTGAATACCCAGAAGTAAAAACTAATAGATAAATAAATATTTTAGAAAATGATATCCACGAGTTCTTAATTTATTTTTTTTTAACTAAACAATTTTCTTATTTATCGGAAAAGGTATTATCTTTTAAATAAATACTGTGATATGTGGCGATTCTCAAATTGAATGTGTTCATGTTGTTACTAAAAATTTAAATTCGATATTCTTATAAAAAATGCTTGAATATTTTCCTTTGGGGATTCGGGAAATTTTTTAAAGGAAAGGATGCAGTCCTTGGTTTATGACAATTAAATCAAATTTGTTATTAGTCTGAAATGAAACTTTTAAATTTACTTACATGTAAAGCTCTTGTGCATCGTAATTGAACATTATTCTTGTTTACTTTTTATCATAAGTTTTTTTTTATTAACATTTTAGATCCGTTATAAAAACTATATTTCACCGTTTGTTTTCTAAAAAATTTGTGCACAATTATTAATTACTTTCATTTTGAGTTTAGCGAAAAATTTTACTTATCCTAAGCTCAATGTGATAGTTACCAGTTTATGGCCACCCTTTCTTCAAAATAATAAATATCTCCGAAGGCTGAGTTTAGAAACAAATACAAACTCATAACGTTCCCGACATCACCAATCGCGTGCGTTGGTGACGAGTCATTGGAAACACCTGATGTCTACTGTAAAACATGTAAATTACCATCAATTTCGATATGAATTATTTAACCAGTGCTTTTCTGAAGTTCAGAGAATAATAAGTAATCATAAGTTTTCTCAGTGTGCATATGGTTTGTATTGGAAGATTAATGCATTTTACACGACTGTGAACCTACGTAAACTTCGCCGATTAAATTGGATTTTGTTATACCACGCATCATCTCCACAAGGCAAGCCGCTGTTCTGACTATTTACAACGCAAAAATAGAATCTAGCAATATGTAAAGACGGTTACGCGAATCGCTCGGTTAAGTGCGAAATATTATATAACAAATGTGACAAAATATACTTATACCATTAATTCATCCGAGAGTAGGATGTAAATATGTTCTGTGAATTGATGATTTTCATTTTCTTTTCAAACAGAATATTTATTTTTATAATATTATTATAGTTGAAGTGAATATTGTGAAAAAATGCGGTTTATTAAAGTATAAAAATCGTAAATATTTGTATTTCGACCTTAAGGAAATGACGAAACCAATAAACAACATAATTTCCGAATTTCTATTTACATTCTTAATTTTATTTTCAAATTAAAAATTAAAAAATTATGTCTAGCTTAAAGTGAGAAAATAGTAACTCAAATTAAAAGAAGTATACAGAAACAAAAATGTAGAAAAATAACTTGTATAACGAAATGAAATTAATACAAAATATTTGAAAGGTAAATTAAAAGAAAATTTATTGTTGACAATACGATGATTTTATTATTTTAAATTTAATATACTTTAATATTAATATTTGGTACGATTGATAGAATAAAATTATTAAATTTTAGTTAGTTATATGGATACTGTCATCAAAAATGGATGTTTTCAATAGTAATTATTGGAAACTTGTCAGAACTTTGCAGCAGATTATCGGTTTTTGGCATTTTCACAGCAAATGGAAAAAACTCATTTCTTGGAGCTACGTATACTCATTTACACTTTCCTTTATGATTTCTATGGTAAGATTGTTTAATGTAAAAATTTCATGAAATGCTTATAAAATAAACATGATAATTTTCAATCATTTGAATATTTCAAAAAAAATGTCCCAAAATCGATTCGTATATTTCAGGGCATCAGACTTTATAATGAAATAGGAGTTAATCAAGATATTGTTGTTGAAAATATAGTTGGCGAAGCATACTTAGCTATTGTATTCTTTGAATTGACTTTGAATATTGTCGACGCAAAAGAGGTAGCGATTATCTTTATTTATGCGTATATAAATAAATAACAATTCTTTTATTGGCCCACTGCATCTCTAGGACTCTTATTGTTAGTATTACCTGCTACACATTAGTATATAGTCATCTATTAAACGCTTAAACAAATAATTAAATTTACAAAAAGCAGATTGTAAAAATGTTGCTAAAGTTTTAGAGATATTTTTAATATAGAAAAAAAAGATAAAGTAAAACATTTGTACGTTGCTGCGATTTTCAGTTAAAACATCTATATAGACAAATAGCAAAAGATTGGCAAGTGATAGTAGACGAAGAAGAACTCAAAGTAATGCACAAGTACATGGAGGCAGGCCGCAAGAGGGTTACACTATATTCAGGTAATTAATAAATTACTGAAATTTAGAAATTAAAAAATGTGTAGTTTAGAAGAGCTATATAATATTAATTTAATATTCATAGCTGAAGTGTAAATATTTGTAACACAATAAATAATATTATTTTCTCCTCACGAGTAGTAGCGCCTGTAGTGATGATTCAACTTCATACTACTTTGTAATGTGGGTGTTCAACTGATAGGATGTAAGGTGTTTCAATAATCCTTAGAACTAAATTTTTTTTAAATGGAATTATAAGTATAACTTAAAATTCAATTTAATGCAGTTTGTGCAATAAATTACCTTGCTATTGTGGGCGCGATTAACTAGGAGATTAGTTTGCCTCTTAGTGACGAAATTTGTCAAGTGTTGTCGCAAGTGTTTAAAGTATAGTTTATTTTTATAAATTACATTGAGAAAAAAATTTGGTAATTTTAAGTAACTAGTTACTTAATTACCAAATTTATTGTCAGTGTACGAGTTAAATTGTAACCGGAATACCGAAGAACATTGTCGTTATGACGTTTAAATTCAAATAAATAAATGTTTTGTAGGCTACATGATTGTAGGCGTTACCGCTTTTTTGACAATGCCGGTTATTGCTCCATTGCTTGATTACATCATGCCTTTAGAAAATGCCACTAGACCAAAAGCTCTTCCATACTATGCCGAATATGGTGTTGATCAAGAAAACTATTACTACCCACTAATCTCACAAGCTGTGTTTGGAGGGGTTGGTACGATAACAGTGTTCGTAACGTTTGATCTTGGGTTCATAATGATCGTTCAACATGTTGTTGCTTTGTTTGCTTTGGTCAAGTAAGTCACTTATTTATCGCAAATTGAAGAATAATTGCAGAGCAAAAGAAGAATCTTACTAGGAGAGCGCCAGACTTTCGGATCAAGAATTTTTTTTTTCTTTTTTTTTGTTTGAAACTTTGAGCACTGTTCTCTTCTCTTATACAAAATATGAAGAAAGCCAAAATATTATAGGATCTAACGGTCAAATTTCTCGATGGATTTGATCCCTGAAGTTATTTTATCGCAAATCATTGTATGGCTTATCTTCATTTATTAAAAAAAATTATGTATTATTGAATGTGAGTACATGATAGTGTTTATTAAATTTTCAAAATTACATTCTGTATAGAGTTTTTGATACTCGTTTCAAAAAAAGCATAAGTTTCGCTAATCACAGATTTTTAACATATATAGTATCTCAAAATATTATAGGCTAATTTTTTTGTTTTTGTTTGATTTTTTGAAAACTGTAGGTTTTATAGAAGCTAAGTTATCGATACATAATGTATTGCGATATTTTAGAGAAAACTAATTCAGGGACTATTCGGTTGAGAATTTTGAACGGTAAACCCTAATATTTCGGCTTTCTTCATATTTTAGCATAAGAAAACGAAGTTTAAAATTTTAAGAAATTTTTTAATTCGGGGGTCTAGTACTTTCCTAGTTAGTTCGTGTGTTCAGTTTCCGTTTACAGAAAGTTGAAAAGATATCAGAAGCAATGGAAAAGGGTGTAGAAGACTCTAAAAAGGGAGATATGAGAGCTTATGAAAATGTGACTTCTGCAATAGAATTGCATCAAATTGTAATAGAGTAAGTTTCTGAATTTATATGACTTACAGTACAATATTACATTATCAGTGTTAATGCTATGCAGGTATGTGAATCTTATAGAAGATTGCTACAGCAAAGCTTGGTTAGTAATCAATTTTCTAAATATTCTCATGGTTGGAGGCGGGTTTTCTATAGTAATCATGTTTTTATCATTTTTTGTAAAAGGAGTTGTCAAAAAGAACTTAATATTTGTAATTTATAATATTTATAAATTTCGACTTAATTTTATTACGTTCACCATGACTAAGATGGTTCGTATCTTTATTATATATACGTTATATTTTGTATATTGCAACGTAAAGAATTGTATTTGTAGGGCAGTTTTTCCCATTTATTTTTCAATAAATAAATAAATAATATTCTTTTTTTCACCTCCTTCATTGGAACTAATTATATTACTATTGATTTAAGGTTCATTATTTTGTAGGTTTTGATGAAATTGAACAGACCAGAAGAAGTTTTCAGGTATGTTGTTGTTCTGAACGCAGAACTAATTCATTTCTACTTCGTCTTTCTCCCTGGCCAAAAGATAATCAATAGTAGCACAGATGTGTTTGAGGCATGGTAATGATTTATTTAGTAAAATCCATGAATATAAATTTAAAAGAAAAAATGATGTGTCTTTAATTGCACTAAAATTATTTCAGTTATGCCTGTAAATGGTACAACCTATCAGAGAGAACAAAAAATTTACTGAAGGTAATGATGATAAGAAGTCTTCGGAGATGTGAACTGACGGGTGGGAAGATGTTTATACTCAGTATGGATACTTATTGCAGTGTAAGTCAACGATAAAATTTTATCTAATTGCATCTAAAATGATTGGTACTACATTAGGTTGATGTCGTTGCTTTTCAGATGATGAAAACGGGATTATCTCTGTTTACAGTTGTGAATGCACAACATTGAAAGTGCTAACTAATTAAAAGTGTAAACTGTTATATAAATAATAAATATAATTTATTATTACTTTTTTGGGCCTTCTAAACATTTCGAAAAGATTTGCGATAAATTTTTTATTAGTCGTAAGGTTACTCGTTACATATGGAATTTACTGTTCAGTCAAAGTTTTTATCCGGTATTTAAAAAAGTAAAATTGCTGTTCCTTTTATATATAATTTATTCTATCCTTTTCTATAGATCTTAACGAAAAAGTAACATGCTTCCTACTTATTTACAAGATTTTTTTCAAAGACTTACAATTATTTGCTTTTGCTTGATTTTTTATACAGTTGCAATTCTGGGGTTTCTTGCAATTTTTCGATGTCTTGAATAGTCATTATTCCTTTTTCCTGCCGAAAATGTCAATTCAATATAACTTTTCATATTTATATAATGCAGACAAGTTTGAATGAACTTACATTAAATTCTTTCCACTTTTCGTAATTCACTTTCATATTGCCTATCATCTCAGGCATATCGATAAAAGCTGGAAAAAGTAAGCAGTGCATTAATTTTCAAGAGACTGGCTCTTTACAAAAGCCCCGGTAAAATGTAACTGTAGTCATGGAATTGGAAATGTCTTACCATCCCACGCCTCCATCATGTCATTGATTATATATTCAACAAATCCAATCTGAGATCTCGGTATCGAACAGGAAGCTCTATCAAACATTGGCATTACAACAGGTAACTTTCGTTTCTTTTCTTCATCGGTCTGTTTACGAAAATAGAACACATAAAAAATTAGTCAGACTATATTCCCTTAATTAAAATTGTCTCTACCATATTTTCGTAACTTTTAGTACATGTTCAAGTATGTTTGCGTACGTTTGCGTACATTTAGGTACATTTTGTTGTACATTGCTGTTTATTTTTAAACACTTCCTTGCGTTACCGTACGTTTCCGTACGTTTATGTATAATTCGTCCAAATTGTAACTAAAACGTACGGAATCGTACGGAATCGTACGATTACGTGCAGTAACCTACTAAAATGTATTCAAGCGTACGATTTTTATTTCCATTCGGGTACTGTGTCCCATGATGTTGAACTAAAAATAATGAACGTATAATCAATGCACCAAAATTAATCTAAACCAATAAAGCTAATCTAAGTAACATAATAATTCAAACGTCGTTTATTTTTCCATTGCCAAATGAGCAGAGAAATTCTATTCATAGCCTATTGGACTAACGTGACCTTTCAATTTCGCAGACGGTGCGTGAGCAAAACGGAGACAGGGGAGTACGGCGGCGAGACGAAAGGGAAAGTACCGTCGAGTGGCGAGGGACGAGCTAAGGTAGATAATCGTTACCTGGTTAAAGTATTCCTCGGCGATCCGTCTCGCCCATTCCACGTAGAGCTTCAGCGGCCGCGTGGGATTCGAGACGTCGGCGCACTTGATCATCATTCTCTTTGTCAGAATCACGTTCTCCGGGTGCTGAAACGCCGCCGTATCTATGACATTCTCCGCGTAATCCTGTGAAGGTAGACAATTTTTAGTGACTGCATGTTAAAATCAAATTATGGCCTGAAATATATATATTTTTTTTATTGCTAGTTTACTTTATTCTTTCAAGTTTATTTTTCAACATTTTGATGCTAAATATTGACAAAATACCGGAAACCGTTATGGTAAATTCCTAACCATAAGTTTTTCACCCCCTTGACTTTGGTTCTTGAAAAAAAAAACGCAATGAAAGATCCTTGTGGATTGCTGAGAATTTCTTTATACTTACATCAGCCAATGCATCTACTTTACTGTTGCAAATGCTTACAAACTTAGTAAGATGTTCAAAATGCTTCGACATCTCTGTAGCTAGGATCATATCTATCACATTTTGTCTTAATGATTTAAACACATCTCTATTCAAGTTCTACAAAATTACAATTTCTAATTATAATTAACATAAAAGTAAATATTGAAAAATGACTAATTACCTTAAAAATGTTAACATTGTCATCCGCTAATGTCAGTTTAAAACAGAGCGCCGAGTGATGCGACTCAAGTACCGTTATGTCGTTGTACAAAAGTGCTAACTTATGCTTTGCGTTACAAAGAAATTGACTGTAAAAAAATGAAGCCAATAAACTTATTATTTTTTTTTTTTATCTCCGTGGTAGTGTAACGAAATAATGATTAACCTTGATTTTCCAGGATGGCCAATGTCGTGTGCAGCAGCAGCCAGTAGAGCCGCCACCTCATCCAAAGGGTCGACGATCATCTGCAATCTCGTGGACCTCATAAACCGCGCTATCGCCTGTAAAACGTCAGTTGCGTGCGTCGAATTGTGATAGCTCACGTTGCGATTGTAATTCGACTCGATTATCGTGAGCCAATTGCGCAATATTTTTTCGTCGATTTCCAACCGCTCGGCCACTCTGTAGTGCTCCATCACCGTGATGCCCAAATAATAAAGTGGTCTGGAGATAAGCATTTTAAAAAGATCATTAATGAGATATGGAGAATTCTTTATAAAAGGAGTATACTTTTTTTTTTTAGAAAATCAGATAAGATTTTACATATTTTAATTCTATATACTAGAGATTATTATCTAGTTGATACGTAGTTATTATCACTATAAAGATTGCATTGATGCTAAGAAGCTTAAATAGTTGTTTAACTTAAAGTGATTGAATAAATACTTCAGATTCATTGTTTTGTCGTTGTCTTGTAAATGTAAAAAAAGTAAAAGTAGTTCGATCTATACTCGAAGCAACTGAATATTGCACTCAAATTTAGAAATTTATGTACAGGTTGGCGAAAAAGTATGGAAACTCCTAGAAATTTCGTATTAGATTCCTCGTTAAAAGTTACTATAAGGGTTATGACCTTTGTTTTGAAATTTTATGACTGAACCTGCGTAATTTCTATAGGGATTTCCATACTTTTTCGCCACCTGGTATATATCTTCAATATACTTCAGTTACCTTCTGTCGGATAAAACTTCTAATTTGAAGATATCGAAACTCCATTCGAAACACTCCTCGAGCAGATCGTCCAGCTCCCGTGGGACTCGCGAAGGACTTTTCGGTATTTTTGAATTTCCCTGCTGATGATTTAAGTTGAGAATTTTTAGTATTTGCGACTGTCGCCCTAAGGATGTACTAGATTTACGAGGGTCATTAGATGGGTCCTACGAAATAGCTTTGAATGAGATTTAAAAATTTATAATTGTCATTTATCTAAGAATCTTTCGGCGCAAACAGCACCGAAAGTTAAGCTATCTAAGCAACACCGAAGCAAGACACTCTTATTAGCAAATTGATACAGTAGCAAACATTGAATGTTTTTTTTTTTTTAAATACAACCGCGGGTTAAACCTACATTTATCAGAGCCTTCAACAAGTCCGAAGTGGTTGGATCTATCACTCCAGTGTCCTTCAATTGCGGTGTGAACATTTCGCTGCTTATCATTTCTATGGCCTGGATTAAATTGCATGAAAATTGAAAAAAAAAACTAGGTAGTTAATGTCAAATTAATACATTTTTGGTAAATGGATTTTAAAACTTATCAGGTCAAAATTTACGCACCGATTTTATTTGACTAGTAACCTCGTAGTTCGTCGAGTCTTGCATCGCACTCGTCAGGAGCGTTATTACTTTTGTAATGGGAACATCGAATGGTAATTCATTTAGTTTCTTCATAGTCGATCGCCTTGGTTCTTAAAAAATAAATACATCTAAATTATACGTGATTTGTATTTTGTAGGACTGAGTATTTTCAGGATAAAGAAGAAACGTTACTGTTGGTAGGCCTTATTTCGAATGAACGACGACCTAACGAGTGAACACTATCCCGAGGCTGCTGAATGCTCGCAGAGGATGCCGTTTCGAATGCACTAGACACATCGTACATGTACACGTAATAAGTATTGTCACTGTAAAAAATAATAAGTAAACATTAATAGCGTAGTTCACCAAAAATCAGAAATATTTAAATAGTTATGAGATGTCTTTGTGGGACATGAAACCTATGATTATAGGAATCTTCCATGTTGATTTCGACATTGTTTTTGTTTCTTCAAAAACAAAACACTTTTCGAAAAAAAAATCGCTCTTTAAAATGCCCTCGAATGATTCAAAGAACGACTGCTTTCGATTTCAAGCATTTCAATGGATATCTCTAGGAGAAAAATGGGTACAACAATGTTATACGATTATGAGGAATATTTACAAAATTTTTCAATTTATTATCTTCTACTAGAATTAAACCTGCATGGCAGTTTCTTAATAGTGGGTTTTATATCACCTTAAAGAGGAAAACAATCACACATCCCTACCTCAAGGGAAAATTAACCGGTACGATCCTGCAGTTAATGCCCAGCATCCCCTTGGTTTTCCTCTTCCAGCTGATGCTACCCTCGAACTCCCGGCCCTTGCGCACTTCTTGATTGATCAGTTTGAAATTCTCCATAGTGAGGAATTCCGCGATAGGCTTGCCAATGAGCTCGATGTTCTTGTAGCCCAGGAGCTTCTCGCTGGCTCGGTTCGCGAACTCCATGAAACAAAATACACCGTTGCAACCCTCCAGTATAGCCAGTCAACGTCAGATTCTCACCACCGGCGTTATTAACGGATTAATCGCTCTTAACCCTCTAAATATTCACTCTTTCAACGTTAGAAGTCGTTCATTCTTCCCAATCAGTGGATGACTTACAACGTCAAAGAGTAAATTTTCACTCTTTCACATTGAATTTCACTCTTTCATATTTAGATATAGAAGGGTGGCTCTACCCTTATATTTTTTTCTTATTAAAACGCCGGTGGTGGCGCGAGCGGTGCTCACCTACCTGCACGATGTGCTCATCGTTAGTCACGTGGACGATATCGCGGCACTTATCAACGGCCGTGTACAACAGCTGAGAGGCCACCAGCTGGCCTTTTGGCTGGCTCTCGCTCGCGAAGATACCGATGAGCTCGTTCATCAAAATTCCTTCGTGCGAACATTCCATCAGAGCCTTTTTTTGTTTCGTCGAGGTATGGAGAAAAGAAAAGAGAACGTCAGTAGTGCTGGGTTACGAGGACCGGGCTTGTTCGCCCTTTTGCTCTTTCTTTTATGGTTGTATATTTTCAGGACGGGGGTATGCAGAAAAATTGCGTGAGTACTATGGTGGGCTGCTCCGAGGCGCAGTGATTGTAAATGAATGGTCGTGGACTCGGGATTAATTGACGGTGAAATTTAAGGGAGGCCTCCTCTACTAATTTTTGTCGAAAATTTTTTTTCATTGCTTTAAAATAGTGTTTGTTATGTGTAGACATTACATTTGAATATAAAAATGTAGGTAGTTTTGCGCGTTGAAAATGTTTGCTAATCAAGCCTAAATTTTTTTTTACTTTTTAATAAATTACAAATATTTTGAATGTGAGTGGATTACAAAATACAAGTTTTGAAAATTGGTAGAGGTACCCTTTAGAGCGTGATTTTAGTTAAATTATTATTTACTTTTTTGTGGACTATAAGAACGTGAGAATTGTTGGAGAAAAAAAAATTATTGTCCACTTTTTTCTGCGTAAGTACAAGATTAATAATAAACAAAAAAAAAATATTTCATTAAAATTAATACCCTGTTATAGCCGATGTTGAGCAATTGAAGAACTGCTTGCTCATCACTGGAAGGTGCTGTGAAGAATCTAAACATTTATTTATACTTTTACAAAAGCGTTAATAATGATATGACCTCGAGTACTCAAGGTCTAACAGACGCTTGTACTTACGATTTTTTTACTAAAGCTACGATAAAATGTCTTTTCGTGCTGTTTTCCATGATAGATCTGAAAAGTAAAATAAAAAGTAAATAGTATCAGAATTTGACGTATGATAAGTTTACATACTGAAAAATGACGGATTTAAAATAAAAAAAGTATATCAAAATCATTAGTCATCTACATAATTGCTTCTACTAAAAATGGTAAGGGTTGTTTATAATTTTGAACAATTCACAATTGCTTTATAAACACAAGATGAAAATAAAGATAAGCTCGTCCAAAAAAGAAAAGAAAAGAGAAATGATAGCGAATGCTTTTAAAATCTCCAAACTAGGAAAAGGCGAGAGATTCAGGAAAGATGAATCCGTGGGATAAACGAAAGCGTGATGAGCGAACCTGCAAATTTCGTCGGCTTCCTCGCTGCGGGCTGGGCCTCTGCGGTCCACGATCACCAGATCGTGAAATCCCGAGCTAAAGAGCTCGGCTGCCTTTTCCGCATTCCTCGCCTCCGAGACGCTCCAGCTCAATTTTCTCGCGACTCTCGCGATTATTTCGGACTGCTGGTCGTCCCGCGGAAATGCAAGCAGAATCTGCGCACACGTGGATCGTCGCTATATTTGAGAGTCTGCACCTCGAGCGATAAGCCGATATGTGTTACCGGTATCAATGTTGCGCATCGGTTATTATGCGAAAAGAAGGAAATATTTGTACAGACGCTCGTTATCGAAGTTTCCTTTTGTTTGTTTGTTTGTTTTTTTTTTGCAAGTGAAATTGAAAATGTCGTGACATTGGGACAATGAAATTTTTTTTCTATTTGCATTGCTTTTATTTGTTTAGAAGTGTGTATTTAAAGTATATTAATGTGAAAGCAAATGATTCTTATCTGTGACTTTTAGCATTTTTTTGTTTTTTTATCTGTAAGAAATGAATGGAATTGCTTTTTTTTTAGATATGTATGTAAAATAATGCGGAAAAGTAAATAATATTGTTGTAGGTAAAAAAGTTTCATTGTTGCAACAAGTAAGTTTTTTTTAATAGCTTTTGAAAGAAACGATGTGAAATTGAAAGCTTTAAATTTTTTAGACGGTATTTTAATATCAAACGTAGGTTTTTAAGATTATTAAAGTAACGAATAAAAATTAAATATTGAGTATCAGTTAACCTTGAAATTGTCTGTTGCGAAACTAGAAGTCCAGCTAAAATTGACTTCGCCCAATTTCTGGAACAAAAAAAAATATTTTCAAATTACATATTTTGTAACAGTTCGAACTCTGAAGAATCAAATATTTTGCACATTAAATTAACAGTTTTTTTTTATAAAAAGTCTAGTTGGTTTAACCTCACTTACAGAATCATAGGATTTTACTGGCTCTTTCAAGGTTTTATGACGAGTTTTCTTTCGTCGAGTAGTTTCACTTTTTAACGGAATCTTTTCTTCACTACTGCTATCCTTCATTGCACTTACGTAAGCGATAATCAAGACGAGGAATCGTTGCTTTGCTTTGTTTACGAATTCGGAACTGTTTTCAATTTATGTCAATAATATAATAAACAGAACACCGCGTAAACCGAAATAAATTACTAATTTTTTTATGTTTGATATTGTCCGGATCATTTTAAATTGAATTTAATTTTGCGGTGACTGTTGAAGTCCAAACTACATAATATAACTATATGCAAAGCAAAATAAAAATAAAAACATTCTATATAATGTTAGTAAATATTTACACGTTCATGGCTATTTATATCGTAAATTTTCACTTGCAAAAAAATGAAACTCCTTCCAAAAAAAAGTATAACAAAAAGAGCTTGTACCGTGTAATGAAACTTCCTTATAACAGCAAAATAAACGTGAAAACATTGAACATAATGTTAGCAAATATTTTTCTTGTTCGCGGCATTTTACATCGTAAGTTTTTGTTTACAAAAAAAAATGAGACTCCGTCCAAAAGAAAGTATAACAAAGAAAACTTACACCGTCTGATGAAAATTCCTTACGAATAACGTCACTTCCAATAGAATAAACTAATTTCGATTGTCTGAAAACCCTCTATTATGCCAGCATTTTAAATTAATAAAGAAATTCTTACAAATTCAAGAGATATGTGTAATTAAAAATTCATTAAAAATAAATGCAAGAAAATTTGACATAAATTATTTTGTAGAAAATTATGCCTATATAAATTCAAATTATATACATATAATCTTAATAAATTATAAAAAAAAAAGTACTTTGGCAATAGTAGAGCAGATGGGTTGAATATCCCGCGGCTTGGAATCATCGGCAGGTATCACGATATCGTTGGTCCGCCACTCCTTACGCCGTTTACACAGCAGCAAGTCAAGCAGGCCGTCGAACCAGGAGCCGTCCGTCGAGACATGATCCGCGGTGTCGATGCCGAGGCCTCCGCAAATCTTCAGCTTCGGGTTCGTCAGTCGGGCCGTATCGCTCATCTTCGTTCCGCCTTCACGCCCCTTTTTCTTCTCCGTTTGATGCACCAGGGATCTTACGGGATCAAGATCCTGATCAAACCTAAATATATAATTATAAAATATGCAATGCACCATTTTTTTTATAATCCTATTAATTCTAATAATGTACTATCTACAACAGCTAATCTATTACAACTAGTCCAGAAATTCATCTGTAGTGCAAGTGCATAAAAGTGCATACAAGTGCATACAACTGCATACAAGTGCATCCAAGTACATAAAACTTGATATAACTGCATACAATTTCATCCAAGTGAATACAACTGCATACA
>JAWWEN010000001.1:6396053-6409387 GCA_035582955.1 Sycophila texana | reverse complement strand
AGTGCATACAACTGCATCCAAGTGCATACAACTGCATACAACTGCATACAACTGCATACAACTGCATACAACTGCATCCAAGTGCATACAACTGCATACAACTGCATACAACTGCATCCAAGTACATACAACTGCATACAAGTGCATCCAAGTGCATACAACTGCATCCAAGTGCATACAACTGCATACAACTGCATACAACTGCATACAACTGCATACAACTGCATACAACTGCATTCAAGTACATACAACTGCATACAAGTGCATCCAAGTGCATAATACAACTGCATACAAGTGCATCCAAGTGCACAAAAGTGCATTTTTCTCAAGTGCATAAAAATGTATTTTGTTACACTTTTTTCCGGGATGAATCAAATCTTCAAAATCTTCAAATATTTCTCCCGAACGTTTAAATGCTTTGATATTGAGTATTTTATTAACAGCGAAGTTATAAAGTTGTTTAAATATTTTAATAACAAGAAAATGGTGCCTTAATATTTTATAATTAATTAGTTTTTAAAACAATCCTGACCCTTTAACAACTCCGAGTCAAGTGTCGAGCAAGGCTCCTTTTCTGCATGTTTTTTTCTTCTTTTCTTTCATCCACGAGTAGAAGGTGGGTGGATCGGCTTACATTACACGTCCGGTTTTTTTCCTACAACGTCAAGAGGAATGTTAATTCAACTGGGTTGTTTTTTTTTTATGTTTTGAAGATTTATTATTCTTCAAATAATTGTTTGAATATGTTTGATTATTGCTACAGTATACATCATGGGGTTACGGTTAATGACCTAATTAAAATTGCTGTATATTCATAATTATGTTTGTGTAGTTTTATCATCTTGATACTCTTAGTCAGATAAGTAGCATTAATTTAAAGACCTGCTAACTTTTCGAAACACATTATTTATAACTATTTGAATGTAGTTTTAATTATAGCTTTTTCCTTAGCATCGTGAATTATATAATCCTTATACTACAACCCAAAAAAATAAATAAATAGAAATTGACATTAGAAATCGTACTTCATACACTTTTGATTAAAAAAATTTTACGAAGACATTATTATTACAACGAACCGACATAATATCGGAAAATACTTCCGGAAGAGAAATTGCGAAGTTACTAAATGAATAAAGCCGGTAAAAACTGACGAAAATGTCGCAATCTTTTTGAGAGGCGCCCTACCGAGGCACGCCGAGCCAGCACATTCCCGCAAGCTCGATCTTTATCAGCAAGATAAAATTAGCCGCGGCCAATATTACTTTGATGCATTACCCACGTGTCGCAAACGCAGGCCGTAGCTTCCTCGCGCTAATTCTCACTTGCCTTCTGAACTGCACTTTATTCTTTAAACCACGTCGCCTCGCCTCCACACACCGAGCGAACACAAGAATAAAAACATGAAAAAAAAATTTTTGTTTTTAAATTAAAAAAAAAAAAATAATTCACACAAAAATAAACGCGGCGTAGTTCAGAAGTTTGCGCGTCAATGGATATAGTCGAAGGGAGCGGGTGCGCGCGCGAGAGCTCGCCTCCTCGAGATCGGCGATACTGATCGCCGATCGGAATCCCCGGCGGAGATTACGCGGCCTGATAACGGCCCCGTGGAGCAGCCCGTCGGGGGAGAAAAAAAAATTCTGCGCTGATAGCCGATAAGACGCGGCGCCGACGAGAGAGCGAGCACACCCGAGGAAGTCGCGCGCATACACCTCTACGGCGCGAAGGTTCTTTGCGAGTGGGAGGCGACTCTTTTTTTTCGCACTCCTTTCGCGATGCCGCGTCAACGGAAAGCTCGTGGGATTTTTTTTTATTTTAGAATTATTTTACTAATGAGTGTTTGTTTTACGTGAGCATGGGATAAATTACTTACGCTGAAAAAAAAAATTAGTAAGTTCAACTAAATATTTCTTTAAAGTTTTGCCAAGTAAATATTTTGTTGAATGAACTAATTATTTTGATGATCCAACAAAGTACAGTTTCTTTCAATAAAATGATTCGTTGATTCAAAGAAATATTTACTTGGCAAAACTTTGAAGAAATATTTAGTTGAACTTACTATAATTTTTTTTCTGTTATCCTTACAAAATTAATTTTATTAATTTAACTAAATATTTAGTTAAATTAATAAATTTTTTAGTTAAAAAAAATTGATCTTGATAAATATTTTGTCAATTTAACTAAAGCATTGATTGATGAAACTACATGAAATGTTAATAAAGATGAAAAGTGTTTAATTCAATAAATTAAGTGGTTTTGTAAGGAGAATTTTAGTTGGATCTACAAAATTTTGTTTAGTGTATAAATTTTAGCAGTTTTCATGAAATTTAAGCTTGGTATTTTAAGAAATTACACTTACTCCTATCTTTACTTGACTTCTTCAAAATATCTCTCTGTACTGTAGAATTAACTGATTTCATTGCGTAAGATAAACTTACCTTGCAGTAGACTAATATCGTTATTAAACTTGAAAATTCAAGGTAAGTATTTTCTTGACGTTTTAATTTACAGTTATGACGTGCGAATTCTTTATATAACACGATTCCTGATATGTAGTACCGAGCAGTAATAAATTAATATTATTATTTTTGAGATTGTATATATTATTAAAAATGATGTATTTTATATAACTTTACTTACAGAGTCTGCAGTACTAACTTGTTTCTTAAAAAAATTTTCGAAATAATTCGTATATTAAAAAAAAAATTTCTTTAAGATTACAATTATAAATTGCAAATATTTTTGAAGAATAGATGTTGAAGGGCGTGTTTCCATTACCGTCAATCGACCCTACGGTAAGTATTAACCAGCAAAATCACCCCTCTTCTGCGACTGGGCTAAAACTTTCGTGTTCAACGCGATCCCTAAAGACATACTGCGGTCGATTTCCAAGAATACAAAGTTTCTTAAATCTACGTCCATTCTGTGTTGATTGCTGCAGTAGTATATTTAGATCCAAGGTAGTATATTTAAGGTCGAAAACTCATAAAGTGATTTCAATTTTATTTATATAAAGGGATTTAATATTTGATCGTAAGTACTTTAATTAGCACTTTTGTTTACCATATTTAGTTATAAAAAAAATCTGAAATCGTAATTGAAGATTAAAATTATGTCTGAATTGCGCTGTGTTCCTGTAATCTTATCAACACCTTTATATACTCATTTCGTTGAAAAGCAAGTGTAAGTGCAATAAGTGTGAGTAATCAGTAAAGTATTTTTTATGATTGATCTGTATCAATGTATAAAAATATCTCTCTTTTTTTTATCGGAATTTTGTTTTCACTTTTAATTTACCTAATTACATATTTAGTTTAACGATTGTTTATTTAAATGATCTTAATTCTAATTGCCGTCGTCAAGCTCCGAAACAAACGGAAAATTATCAGCTGCAATTATCAGCCAACTCGTTACACTTTTAGTTTATAAAAGTCCACGCGAATCCTATCATTTTATTCATTTAGGCGCGGCAGGAAGTTATAGACCTTCGCGATAGTTTGTAGATTAATAAAGGCTTGGCACAGGAACTTCACAGTCCTTACGTAAGAGGATAGAGACGAAGTTTTAATAACGCATTTTAATCGCAAGCACAATGCCTTCTTATGTAACTATTTATTTATCCACCACAAATAAAAGATTAAAATTAATGCAAAATTCGTTAGAAATTTCTTTGTAAATGGTAGCTGTGTACATGTATCCAATAGTTTTTTAACTAATCGTAAATGGCATCTAACTAAAATGGAATAGAATAGTTGTTTATTGTCAATTATATAGTACATACAAATTTATTGTAATAAGTCTTCTTTAGTTCGTTCAATCAAATACAATCGGTTCAAAAAGTCAGTGTCACTATAAATCAAGTATAAAATATTGCACTTAATGATATCACAGTCTCTTTAAAAAAAAAAAAATAAATGATACTTGAAAGTATAAATCAAAATGATTAAAAGTGATAATGCAGAAAATAAGATTTAAAATTACTAGATAAAAAAAAAACTATTCACGGCAACAAGTAAAAGATATCAATTTAAAGAAAATAACGATGTACCTATACATATAAAAAGAATTGAGTTTAAAACATAATACACTTATCTCATTTACTACAATAAATTACATTCATTCCAGTAGACGACAACAATACTAAATTAACAACTAAATAAATAAATAGATGTGAATTTGCCACATGACTCCTTGTCTCCTTGTATGAGCGAATTAGTTGAGATCAAAAATAGTTATTCCTTGTCAATAAAAGTACTTCTGCATTTTACGTTTGTTTAATCGTTTTAAAAAATGTCTATTCTTGTGAAAGCAACTGCGTTTCACCAATATAGAGCGACTGATACACCGAGCAATACGCTAAGAAAAATTTGCTCGCAATCGTTAAAACCTTGACATTCGAATTAAATGAAAAAAAAAAAAAACATTCGCAAGCATCCTGCGCGCAAACATAAAATCAAGGCGAAACTACTTCCTGCACCAGAGGCGCTAATATCAACGGGAGCAGATTCCGAAAGTCAAAAGACGCGCTCGGGCCCGCCAATTTACGATATCCAGTATTGCGCTCGCTTTCGTTAATAAGTTAATGCGAAAGGAAAACCGGAATTGGCGCGAGGAGGCTCGCCCTTATCTGCGGCGCGAGTAAACGATTAAATATACGCGGCGGCGACAGTATACGCGTTCTATTCCGGCGCGTGCTTGAGAAAAGAGGAAAAGACGCGGATGATTCTGTCGAAAGCATAGGTTGAGATGTTCACTGGAACGCCGACGCTAATCGAGTTGCGAAGCATGTATATATAGCACAGTGAGGCGAAACAGCTAAAATTTAGCTAAAAACAGACTCCTTCTAAATTACAATGTTATCGCGATTCTTCAAGTGGCTTCATACGACACCTTTTAGAATCCTGGTAGTGAGTACAAAAATTATCTGCTTAATTCTCAATAATTGATATTTCAAATTAAAGATGGATTTTTTTTAAATTAATTCTTAATTTCTTGTACATTTAATAAGGCTTGACTATTTTTTTCACAAGGGAATTGTTGAATTCCTTACGAATATTCTACGTGTTAAAAGTTATAGGAATGTAGCTACTTTGAAAAATCGTGATGACACCAATTCAGGGGAAGTCGATTTTTGGCGTGACGTCGCCCCTTTCACAGCTTTTCTCACCTCCCGTACGGTGACTCGGAATTTCCGCCAGGCGCTGATAAAGTCGTTTGGACAGAGCTGCGTGGGATAAATGGTCGTGCTGATAAATGGTAGGGAATTTGTGTCTGCTGTAGGGAGATGTTTTCGTACGGTGACGACGTCATTTGTCGGTTGGTTGTGTGTGACGAGTTGTTGTTTCATTGTTGGGTTCGAAGGACAGAAATGTGAGCGGACGTATTTCTCTCATTCTTCTTTCGTCGTATATTTTGGCCTCTCTCATTTCTTCCTGAGGAATTTTGGTTGTTCGCTTCTGGCGTAGGATGCCGAGGTGTCGATTTTCCATCTTTAATCGAGTAATTGCCATCGTAACGGTAGCCCTTCTTACGATTAATTTCTTGTTTTCTGTATTTATCAGTAACGTTTTCCTTATAAACACGGCGTAATTAGTCTGGAGATTGTCTACCGAGTCATATTCGTCTTATCAAAACATGAACTTGTCAGGTTTCTCCAGAGATGCTTCGAGGAAAGATGTAATTTCATTAGCAGCGAGCGTCGCATTCGTTTTAGGCTTGCTTTATTTCCCTTCTCAGTTTGAAAGATTTTCTATGTGGTGACTCACGGTTAGGGCTTTGTCAGAGGAAAAATTCAATAATTCTTGAAAATCTCTTAATATAATCTGCCAAGTCCTTAATATTTTTTCTGATGTTTTTGTAAAGAAATTTAACTGCCTTTTTAAATCGCTGCAAATAATTTTAATGAATATAACACGTATATCTTTTATTCGTAGATTAAACAATTCTTATTCTTCCTGAAATTCAAGATGTTCATTCGATAACTCGAGATCGTTATGAATGCGATCAAATACTGGTTTATACACTTCAAGTACCACGTCTCCACTTTCTTATGAAACTAAATTCGTTTAATATTTTTCGTTGTTAAAAAAATAATAAAAGCTTAAGCGTAATCGATAGTTCGGAACGCGACCCACATAAACATTACCGAACGTCAAAAGCGCGTTCGCGGTGACGTGAGCAGAAGTAGTATCAGTAGAAGGGGTCAGACAGCCATCGAAAAATCCACTTGCCTCTCCACTTTTTTATTTAAACTGCATACGTTCAACATTTTTTTGCTGTTAAAAAAAAAAAGTAATAACAAAACCTGAATCGATAGATCGGAATGCGATCCACGGAAACATTATACCGATCGCCGAAAGAGCTAAGATTGTCTCTACATTCTTATCAAGCTATACATGTCAAATACTATACACATGTCAAATATTTTCTATTATTAAAAAGAAAATAGTAACAAAAGCGCAAACAAAATCGACAGATCGGAATACGACCTACGGAAACATTACCGATCGCCAAAAGTGCGCCGATCGGCAAGGTATAAGTAAAAAACAGCAGTAGTAATAGAAGGGGTCATGCACGTACATGTCATACATGTCAAATACTATACGCGTGTCAAATATTTTCTATTATTAAAAAGAAAATAGTAACAAAAGCACAAACGAAATCGACAGATCGGAATACGACCTACGGAAACATTACCGATCGCCAAAAGTGCGCCGATCGGCAAGGTATAAGTAAAAACAGCAGTAGTAGTAGAAGGGGTCACGCGGCCATCGAAAAATCCGAGCTTCGGATAGTGCGCCGCGTCGTTCCCCGCACAGGGCCGGTCGAAACAAAGCCTCGGTGTGTGTGCGCTGCACCCAAAAAAAAGGGCAGGTAAAAATAGAAGTCGTCTGCTCGGGAGCCGCACGGGACCCGCGCTCCTCGCGCCGGCAAAAGAGAGGATCACGATCAGAGGCCGCGGCTCGCCGACCCGCTGGGGCAGTAGTAGTAGTAGTAGTAGTAGGAGGAGGAGGCGAGCGAAGAGGAGCATCTCTCCTCCATATACCTCCGGCATATACCCGCGCTAAGGCCCCTCGCGCCGGAGTAAAGAAAGAAAAAAAAAAAAAAAAAAGAGGAGGATCCCCTTGCGTCTAGTCTCAGGCGCGCGAATATATCCCCGGCGCTCCTCGCCAACAGGTCGCGTCCGTTCCCCTCGTCGCGCTCCGTTCTGGCGCTAGAGACTCTCCTCTCTCTTTCTCTCTCTTTCGCTCGCCCTCTCCTCGGAGCGGCGCGGCGCGCGCGAGCCTCGTTGCGTGTGTTGTTGCATTGTGTCAGTTATTTCCCGGCAGCGACTGCCGTCAGCCGCGTGGTGCGCGCGCTCCGACACTCGCGATCGCCGGCTGCTTTCTCTCCGTCTTTCTCTTTGAGGAGGCGTTCGCCAGGGGAAAATCGCGGGGAGGTGATGCGCGCAGGTGTTGCGCCGATCGGATAGATCCCTCCGTGTGACGGTTGTGAGATTAATGGTACAGCTGTGACCGCAAGTGTTGTACATGTGCTTTGTTTTTTTTTTTTGTTTCGTTTATTTTTTTGCGTGATGAAAAAAATTTTCGTTTTTATTGTGATGATGATTACGATGACGATGATGATGATGATGATGGGGTAAATGAAATCTTAGATGTACGTCGATGGTGATTCGAGGGCTTGGAACTTCGTTCGAATGAAGGGGGAAGAGTTTGCCGAACGTCAAGTGATCGAGTAAAATCGAGCCTGTTCGGCGATATAAATTGTTTCTGTTGATTACCATTGAATCGAAGCTGTCGATTTGTTTGTCTCTTCCTTTTTTTTGCGTAAGTCGCTGTCGGGTATACGCGCTGCTGGGGTTTTCAAGTGACCACCGGCAGTCGACACATTGTGCGCCTGCTTCGGGGTTTTCTTTTTTTTTTGCAGTCTACGCTCACCGACTATTTCGAGTGTGGAAGCTCAAATTCGATAGTCATGGTTTGTCGCTGACATACTTGCAGCGAGGTGCGAACTGTTGTATTTTAAGGCGATTCATTTTGTCCGTAAAACAAGGTACATTTTTAAGAATAAAAGGATATTGCAAGATTGTTTGCTTGCGTTTGTTAAGGTATTTTGACAATTCAGAAAAATAATTAAAATAAGTGAGAGCTATATTTACAGAATTTCAAAAAAAATCAATTTTGTTATTAATGAAAGTCAATAAAATGTTTAAAATGTTATTTTCTAATACTTAATTGCACTCTAGCTATTCTTGAATTAGAAAAGAATGCACTTAAAAATTATAAATAAATATGTTAATACGTAGTAGATCTATGGTATATAAACTACTAATATTTAAAGCCTTGTTGACTGTTTACTAAGCATGAAAGAATATCAGCTATGGTTAAATTTGTGTTGTGTAAAAAAAAGATTTTTTTTTTGACATAAATTTCAAACGTTACACAGAACGTCGTACAATTGAATTTTACTAACGTCAGTAAAGATTTCTTACTAAATACAAAGGTACAAGTCTAAGCATTGAAAGAGTTGCGAAGGCATGAGAAAAGATGCAACGAATACTCATTTAAATGTTAATATTTTAGTCTACACATCTACGTTGAAGATTTGAATTACACAAAGACTAAGTTTGAGCTACAAAATATCTATTATACAAAGGAATGATCGAACCAGGAATAGATCTATTGAGATGTAAATTAAATTTCTTCAATAAGTCTGCATACACTATTCTCGCGTAAACCAGTTATCCGAAAATTTTCTCTCAGAGATGTGTTCAAGTGATAATACATGAAAGTGAAAAACGTGATCTAAAGTAATTTGAGTAAACGTGACATCGTTAAAGAGGACTGTTATATTCATGGATTTATTTGATGTTCGATATTTTGTTGTCAGAAAAAAATTACGTAATTGTTGTGAATTATTTAAAAGATATTTGCATCTACTATTTATTTATCAAGCATCATACGAACTTAAGAGCACATTATAATAATAGTATAATAATTCATAAATTTTATACATTTTATTGAATACTTTATGTCATAAATTTTTTAAATTACACTATCTTATTTAAATCTGAATTTCGTAATTGTATTAGATTATGCTTACAAAAGCTCACAAAGATTAGACTATTATTATGACTAACGCAGTATCAACTCACCGGGTTCCTCGATTTTTCTGAAATTTTGCAGACTGGCTAAATAAATAGGACCTAAGAACAAAAAAGGGATGCGCTATTAAAAAATCTAGAGAAAATGCGTGTTTGCGAAAGTATTAATTTCTATAAATAATTAACATTTTCGCAATTGTATATTTTCCCAAGAGTATTCGACAATACTTCCTTCCCCTTATTGTTGCTAAACCCTTTCCGACCAAATGTCCAAACCCGTATAGTTTATAATTTCCGATCAAAGAATTACTATACAAAATTTCAGATAAATCTAGGACCCACTGGATTATTTCTCTCTCCTTGAAAGGATTGTTCACTTGTTG
Organism: Sycophila texana; assembly: GCA_035582955.1. Lineage (NCBI taxonomy): Eukaryota > Metazoa > Arthropoda > Insecta > Hymenoptera > Eurytomidae > Sycophila > Sycophila texana. The sequence continues at coordinate 6,399,901 of JAWWEN010000001.1, read as the reverse complement.
TAGAAATTTCTTGTAAAAATTACTCTGCTTCTAGCAAAAATTACTATACTGTGTGGGAAAGTGGTCGCAGACAGGCATTATGAAAAAAATTATTATACTGCATGGTAAAATTTGCAATAAATATACAAAAATACTTACTGTATTTTTAGCAGATTTTACTACAAAGTATGGTAATGTTTTTCATAATATCTCACTTATTCACATTGGCCGAGTATAACAAACGTTCAAGCACAATCTTCAGAATCAGCGGGCGCCGGCTAAAAAAATTTATCATTTTTTTTTTCAGCCATCCGCGCAACTACCAGCGACTAGTAAAAACAGCAATCCCAGGCAACTTTACGCAGCTCGTAAAAGCCCAAAGAGGCGCGAGGCGCAGCGGCGGCGATTCGTCCCAGCCCCCGTGCCGCACGATGGAAAATAAGAGCGTGAGGCTGCAGAGTCGGAAAAGTCACGAGGCACCTTCCGGCGCGGCGAGAAAGCATCTCGGCGAGATAAGAGAGGAGATGCGCGGAGGCGCGAGGCAGTAGTAAGGCGAGCGACAAAAAAAAGTCGGACGAGCGGCTCCAGTAGGCGCAACAACAAGCATGGCCTACGTACTCTGGCGGGTCTTGATGAAGAAGTACTCCAAGGTGCGCCTTGGCATACGAAACTATCCGGTGAGTAACGCACATCGAGTCTCATATGTATGTATATATACATATATATATATATACGGTGTTCCCAGCGTGCGGACAGCCGCGTATCTCGCGCGAAAAATAGCCTTTACTGCCGGCGGGGGCTGCTTGATTAAACGGCGGCAGCACGCGCCTTGTCGTGCGCGCGACGCTGGCGTGCCCGGCGATAAACCGTTTTGCAACGTGGAGAGGTATATATACATTACAGCGAGGGATGGGTGAGCTGCGTAATGGGGATGCTAATGCGACTGTTTACGCGGTATAACGCCAAAGAAATTGCCCTTTTTTTGCGGCGGGTATAAAAAAAAAGTTATTGCACGCGGTGCGACTTTTAATTTCGACGACTTTCAAAGTTTCTTGAACTTAATGAGAGAATGAGATTTTGATTGCTCGCGGAGAAAGCTTTGTGACGGTCGTAAAAAAAGTTATCGAGAAAACACTGCAAAAGTTTGCTTTGACTGATCGGAGTCGAAATACAAAATTTTTCTTGCGTGTCGCATGCTGAAAATTTTCGTTGTTGAAAATACGTGTGCTAAGAAGAGTATTAACATATTAAGCCCTTATACATTAAAATATATAAGAATCAGTCAAATAAAATTATTTGAAAATTTCCTTCGACATTAAAAAAAAAAACGTCATAGACATTTTCGGCATTCCGCTTTATGGATATACAGAATTGTGAACAGCAATTAAGCTGTAATTTGGACAATTAATAATTTATAGTTATTCTACAGTTGACTTATATAAACAAGTATCAATTAAAAACTTAGATGCAATAAGGCTAAAAATAAAATAAAACTTCCCTCTAAAAATGAATAATTGAAATTCGACTAGAATAAGTGAATAGTCACTTATTTCACGTTAAATATCTTTCACTTATTGCAGCAAGTGGAAGATTTTTCACGTGTAATAAGTGACTATTCACTTATTCTAGTCAAATTTCACTTATTCATTTTTACAGAGTTTAAAAGACTGAAATCGAACGATGAAAAAGTAGTAAAATAAGGAAAATTCCTAAAAATTTATAATATCCAATTATTCATTCGCTGGAGCCGAAGAGCTCCTTTTAACTGCATCTCCAGGATCGACCGCAAAGCTGCGCAGTCGAGCTACACCCCTCCAAGAATTACACCCTTTCGACCACTAAAAGCCGCCTCCTAAGCAATCTCGTAAGTGCGCGGGCAGGGGGGAGGGTGGAGAAATTTTTCATAAATCAAAAAAGGCGGGTCCCGGCGTTATTTTTTGCGTAATCAATCACGATAAGCATCGACTCGTGACAAATGAGCCCCGTCCGCTTGCCAGCTTTGAAAAAGGTGTAAAACGCCGAAGACACTCGGCGCGCGCGCGCCTCCGCGAACATTAGAAACGCTATGTCTCGGAGAGTCCGGGGAGGCAAAGCAAGGCGCAGGTAGTAATAGAGGCGGGCGCCTCTTCCTTGCAAATTTACGAGCATAATTTACGCGACGTTTGTTTCCAGGAGGCGCGCGCACCCCCCGTGCTTTTCGCGACTTCGCGCGCGCCTATTGTCCCGGGAGACGTTGCGCCTAACGCTTGCAAATGATATGCAGATTGACCGGTAGTTTTGCCGGCGAGCAAGCGAGCTTCGACTTTGGACGCCGGTAATTGGACGGGACGCTTTTCTGCATGGGCTGCGAGGCTATAGCGAGCCGATCTTCTTGCTTTCGCGCTGCTGTATCTAATGATCGCGGGGAAGCTTGCCGGTCGGCTGTTATTGAAACAGTCGACATACTGAGAGAAAGGTTTTAGTAAAAATTACAAGTCGTTTAGTAAAAATTACTGAACTGTTTGGGAAAGTTGTCGCAGACTGACATTTCGAGAGAGATTACTAAACTTTTCGGTGAAATTTGCCAAAAAATTAGTAAATTTTGCCAGACAGTATTGTAATATTTACGGTCCCTCTAAAAATGAATAAGTGAAATTTGACTAGAATAAGTGAATAGAGAGGTGAATAGTCACTTAGTTCACGTTAAATATCTTCCACTTATTGCAGTAAGTGGAAGATTTTTCACGTGGAATAAGTGACCATTCACTTATTTTAGTCAAATTTTACTTATTTATTTTTACAGAGTATTTATAGCAAATTTTACTATACTCTTTTAGTGTCTCACAAACTGACAATATTGGAAAACTTATAATAGCTTCTTGTAAAATTTGTTTAATTTTCTTTCAAAATTCACTGTTAATCTAACAAATTTTGCTGTAGTCTTTGTAAATTTTACGAGAAACTGTTATAATTTTCCCAATAATGTAAGTCTGTGACGATATTAAAATTAACTATTTTTTATTAGATCGTTTAGGCGACCGACACATTTCTAAACAGGAAGCAGATTAGAATCTCTGAAAATTTCTTGCACGGAAATCCCTTAATTCACGCTGACATAAAGTAATAAACCAAATGTCTCGGACGAAAGTCGGAAAATAGCCGTACCCTACTTCATTGCACTACAATAAACCAGGAGATTTGAAGTTCTCTACGTATTATTGTTGAGTAAAACAATTTGAAGGTGCTTGAAATCGCTCGTAATTATTACAAATTATTACAAATTTTAGATTTAATTTTTCAATTGCACTGTGTCTCTTCACTTCCATAATTTTTCAATTCTCTTATTTAGTTGTAAGTTCATTTTAATTTTTATTATTTTTTTGTAAAGGGCTTTTAGCCCGTCTAATTGTGTAAGTAAATAAATAAATTATTAAAATTATCCATGAAATATTAATTTATTCAATTAATTTGATAATGCAGATTTTCTTTTAGTTGGTCAATAATTTTAAAGAGTTATTCTAAAGAAAGGAAGAGAAAAATGTTATCACCACAGATGTTCCACAGTAGTCTTTCTGAAGTTCTACTTTTAATTGTTTTAAGAACTTCTCTAACCTCCGATTTAATTTAATGAATTTAACAAATTCTAGATATTTAATTCTCGTGGGAACTGACATTTTGCTGCACAGCCCACAATAATTGGCTCCGGGTAAATAAAACACTTCGCGCATACTTGCACCTAGTATTAGTTTTCTCCTAACTTTCATACTTTTCCAACGATCCAGATCTCCGTCCATCTTACTCCTCAAATCAATTAAGGAAAATTTTAATTATAAAATTAATGAAATGGAATTTCATTATTTTTACAGTTAATTCGCAGCATTATATATATA
>JAWWEN010000001.1:6356073-6378382 GCA_035582955.1 Sycophila texana | reverse complement strand
AATTAATTCTATTAGATTACTCTTAAAAAAAGACAACTTTCTGTTAAAAAATGATCGCTCGGAAACCGTGCAAAGGGGTTGAAACGGCCGATTTTCGTTATCAGGACCACCCTCGATTTTTACAAAATCTTTAATAACTATTTTTGCAGTCGAGGCTCCCTATTCTAATCAAATTTATTCGTTTACTCATAAATACTCGATTCATTATTCATAAATTACAATTCCATCATGTTCACATGTAAATCCATTTTATTTCACCATTAAAATAATATCCCTAGACGAAACTCGTGAAATTGCATCATACATACTCAATTTAAAGCCGCTATAAAATAATTAAAATAGAAAGTCATTTAAATGCGCCGAAGTCACGGGTAGAATAAAAAGGATCGCTCGCGCACCGTGTGATTTCATTCACCCCCTCTGCCCCTCTCCAGCCCCATTCTTTATCCACGTGTCTCCCGGTATGGGGTCTTTTAAATTATGAGGTGAGAGTTCACGGCTCGATGCTCCAGGGAAATACGCGCGTCCGGCGCGGCGCGATTCGCGCCCGTATAATACGGCCTGCTGCGGCTAATCGTATTGTTCGCGAACCGCCCTGTACTGCGGCCACACGCGCCCGGCCAACATCTTCGAGCCTCGCTTTTATTGTGTTTTACACGCGGCGGATGAGCCTCTCTGCCATTTTTTTTTTCTCATAGCTCGGATGAGGTTTATGGCGTCAAAAAGGGTTCTGCTCGAGTGCGGTTTTTATATATAGTTTATTCTCTGTAATGATTTTCGTTTCAATAATATTTTTCATTTCAACAATAACGGTAATTTTAATTTTTATTGAAATTGAAGCTAATTGAACGTATAGATTTTTTGTTTTCATGTATTTCAATGTTAAATTAGTTTTTCTAAATTATTGCAAAGAAATTCCATAATAAAATGACCATTAACATCCTTAAAAATATTATAGTGACACAAAGTAAACATGGACTTTTTTGACGTGTCAACAATTCCCTTACCGAAATATCCTGCAGGTAATCCTGTCGCTGCTCGGCTTAGCTTTTTTTATCTACAATTTTTTTTTTCGAAAATTTTGAAATTTTCAGACATCTATGAGAAAGCATGTGCACCATTTTTTTTTTTTTTTTTTAATAACTCGACAATTTATAGATTCAAAGATAGCTTCACTAACTTCACATATTATTTTCAAGAACAATTGCTTGGCATTTTCTGTCGAATATTTCCAATATTCTCACATTCAAACATGATTCTAAACTAAAACAAATATCAATCGTAACAACATTCTTCTTTTGGTCTCGTCTTAAAATCTTTTCCTATAATCTTATCCTGATCTTGTCTTGAACTACCAGACAGGACCAAAACAAAACCATAAAGAATAGTTTCTCGAGTTTCGTACATCCCTAACCGCCACATCAATAACCGAACATGCGATTTTTCTAATCTCCGCTAAACAAGTTAAATCGGATTAATTTCAACGAATTGCACGACCACGCCGAAAAGTCCGACAACAAGTATCAGCTATATATACGCGAGCGGCCGACAGCACCGCCAAGCTAATCTACGAATAAAAAGGAAAGTTATAGCAGAGTAGCGGCTCAATCGCTGCGCGTCGGCGGCGGGCAAAAGCACGCGCTACATGCAGCGCGCTCCCCGGCGTTATACCGTCGCGGCCGCAGGGACGTCGGCACCTCCTGCGCGCGTCTTCTCCCTCGGCCGATCCCAAAAGGAAGTCCCCTCGGGGCGCCGATCGCTCATCCCACTCTACCCCGCGCATACCTAAGCTACGCGCGTACGCGCGGCCCTCCTCGCGCCTATATCCGGTTACACGCGCCGATCGGGGCCCTCCGGGTCCTTTCTTTTCCTTTCGTTTCGGTCGCTCGTCCTTTTGCCTTCCTCGCGGTGCTCTCCTCTCTCTCTCCCTTTCTTCGTCGGAAATATCGCTTCTTTCGTTTATTTTCTCTCTTTTTTTTTTGTTTTTTTTTTACTCGCGTGCACGCGCTCGAGAAATCGACGAGGAGTCCGCCGTGTTATGGCTGGCAATTTTTACAGGGGAGCTCAATGACCCGCCGCGACGGGGAGGGACATTCCGACGAATGTCGGCGGGGAGGTTTTTTTATGTCGGTACGTTGACGGCCCTTCGGAGGGATCTCGATTACCTGCCATTGATAGATGTCAACACACTTGTGGGTTGATGGGATCGATTTTTTTTTTATGTAATTTAATGTTTACTGCTGTGTACTGATGGACTTTTTTATTACTAGCTAATTATGTTTTTATTTGTGTGGTTGGCAATCGCATGGTGCTCTTCTTATGATTTATTTTTTAAAGATAAATGAATTATCCCATTCTTCATAAAATTGAGTACTGTACAGTCTTTTGAAATTTCGCGCTCTGTGTTACTTTCTGTAGATAAATTGCACTGAAAAAAAAGCCTGTTGTATAATTACTAAATTGAATGGGAACAATAACGGTAGCTAAATTGAATGCAGCAAATTTACGAATATTCGTATAGCAAATTTACAAGCAAACTTCACTACATTAAATTTAGTTTATTTCGTAGAGCTTTTGTAAAATCTGTGCTTTTTCCTACACAATGACAATATTGCAATTCTATACGTAAAATTACTAATGGAGAAATTGCTAATGTACGATCACTATATGCAAACTATAGTATAATTTTCATTGGGTATTTTTACAGCGTAGGAAAATCGGATATAATATAAGAAATTACATGCTTACGATTTATTACTGATGAATAATAATTACTACCTAAAGTTTTACCGCGGATAAACAAGAAAAAAAATTGTTTGTTCTTGGAACGTCGTGAACAATCGAAAGTAAACTATTTTCTCGAAGATTTGGCCTTAAATCAAAGGAGACAGGCTCGGCTTTCAAATAAGAGAAGCCGTAACTAGCCCCGTGGTCTACATCACCCCTGACAGGCCGAAGAATGCACTCTCGGTTGATGTGCTTTTCTCATTCGCGGCATGAGGGCGGAAGCACGTGGGCGTCCGCACAGGGTCGTAATGGTTACGCCGCTGTGCCTCCATGCACTCGCGCAACGCTCCGAGACCTTCTTATCTAGGGAGAAAATGAAACTGCTCCGCGCACCGATGTTCTACCAAGCAAGTGCATTCCTCGCGCCCGACCTTGATCGTCTCTTGCTCCTCAGAATTTATTTCATAATACTTCCATTTTTGTTGCTGGTTTAAGAGGTCGTACCGTCATTAAAGAAAAAAAATTAATAAAAGTAAACATTTAAAATGTATGAAATTGTTGGAATTAAACAAGAATTCTTTATTAGCATAGTCCAGATGTATCTATACATCAATTTAGAGCAGTTTGGTTCGAATGGTCATCAGTAGGGTCGGCTACTAATTTTTTTTTTTTTAATTCCATTATATCCTTCTTATAGAATATTAAAAAATAATCTACACGTATTTTTTCTTTTTTTAATTTAGTGATTCATTTTGAAGATATCGCTCTTTGAAAGTTCTTGTGACGTCACGAGGATTCACTAAATAGATATACTCCGCCATGGTTGAAGTACAATAAAATTAAAAAAAAATATTTTTTAAAGTTTAATTTTTTCAGAAAATGCTATCAGAATCAACTTTCATCAGGTGTACATCATAGAGGGTCTAAAACCTTTCGACGAAAAAGCCTTATATGCATTTTTCTTTTCATCCTTCACGTTTACTGAAATAAAGAAAAAATATTAACTTTATAGTTAGATAATCCGATGAGATTAATTAAAAGGATCAATTACCATTAGATCCTCGCTATTCAAGTTTCTAAGATATATTCAACGAGTTCTCTAATGTTTTCGGAATACTTCTTTTAGGTACATTATGAATAAATTTTTAACCTCACATTAAGTTAAGATTTACACAATCTTCTAAGGGTACCTATATGCAGTCGCCTGAAAAGGAATGAACTGGTGTCGTCTATTTTTAAACAGTTAATTATTAACAAACGTTAAGCTGAAAGTAGGAAAGTTCTAATGAGCCCTAATGCTTCCGCTTCGGGAGAAAAACGTCCGCGAGGAACAAAAGGAGCACCGGCGATGGTGCAGAGCACGCCGGCAGATAAGCGCCGAGACACTGGGCTTGCTTTCATCTCGCTCTGCAATATGTATGTAAATCGAAAGTATACACTTATAATAAATACAAGATGTAGATAAAGTGGTATGCCGCTGCAACGGATAGCGATTACTATTAATATACGAGGACACAGCGTTTCGCGTCGTCCGCGGCTCGATTTTATTAAGTCTAGTTTTAGCGTATAATAAGCAGAGGACGCCGGGAAGGCAGTCGTTCAACTCCGGCAGTTTGTTTAACGTCGAATTAAAGTGTTCTGCAAAAAAAAGGACCTCGGTGTTATACCGTATCATCTTTTACCTCTTATGCTTCCCGAATGGAAATTTTCAAAATGTCCAGACTGTATCAAGAACATACGGAAAATCGTACGACAAAAAATATTAAATAATAAATCAACAAATTACCCCACTGTGAAACGAAATTGATTTTAATGCAAAAATTGTTTCTCTATACAATTTCCATAATACTTTCCCACTACCCGCCAGTTCCGAACTATTTAAACATGACTTATTCCAAAATCTCAACATAAGCCGATCACGGCTTAATTTTATTAGCCAATTTTCAATCACCGTCGATTCATCGTCCAAACGATAACAGCCGTAAACTGCCAGGCGCGCCCCTTCCCCCTCGAGCCTAATCTCTTTGTGCATCAAATACTTTAAACTGCCGTGACATATTGGATACCGCGAGGCACTTGATGCAGGCTCCGGGACACTTTTGGCTCTCTTCGTTAATTTCCACGCTCGATTGGCTCGATTCTACTGTTTGCCCAGGAGGTGCGCGTATATAATATATCTATACATATATATAGCGGGTGTCACGCTTCCTTAGGTCGCGTTACGTCCGACTTGTTTGCCCCCCCCCCCTCGACCGGTGGCGGCGTCTAATGCTCGAAGTGTCGGGGGTCTACCGCAACCCCCAACGGGGAGACTGATTTATTTCAACCCCCCTGCACTCATTTTCACTTTGTTGCGCGTATCGTGCCACTGTTTCGCTCGCTTTCCTGCTCAGCTGCTTCCTGCTTCTGTTATTGTGTATCTACGAAGTAGGCACTTGGCTATTCACGACAGCTTATCTTGAATAATTCGGTGTAGGAAATTTTTTGCAATTTACAGTTTAAATCCACAGCATGCGTATAAGTACTTTACAGTTCAATTTGAGTAACGTCACTGTGATCACACTTTGGTGACAAAATTCTAAAATAGTTTTTATTATAAATTTGAATACGATATAGGATAAAACTCAAATGATTTTCAAAAGGGTTTTTATTTCATTTTATTCACAGCTGTGAAACGTGATATAACGTGGTGCACGGAATCGTACAACATCGTGTCATGTTATATATACTTTTTTCACACACTGCGCGTAAAACGAGTACTCTATGCCCTTCCGGCGGTCAGTATTAAAGTACTCAAATCGCATGTTTGTCACTATCAACTTGGGGTGTCAGTTTAAGTAAGGTTTGAAACATTCTTTATACTTTTACTCTCTAACTAGGAGAACTATGAAATTAAGCCTAGAATTTCGATTAAGCTCAAAACTTCAAAATACAGACACAAATTCCGAATAAAATTACCATGAAAATTAAGTAATAACACAGTCAATTGAGTTTGGAAAGTTCATATCGAACTAATAGCGGAATAAATCAATCCTCAACCCTTGCCTGAATTCTCTTTCTAAAGGGTGCATATTCCAGTCCCATAATTATTCCAGCACATATATTCTACCGTCAAGTTAGCATGCATATATGTATATAGATATCACCGTCCTTTCTCCTCGCGGGAGAAACTATCTTTGCCTTACAGCGGCGCGCACTTAACTTCACCCTCCTGCGCACTTTACCCAAACCGCCGTCGCATTACGCATCTGGGTCCCGTCGGCCTCGCAAACAAATATCTCTGCGGCGCGTCGTGTGCGTCGCCTGCACCCTCGCCACAAATTTGCCCTTTCCCCCATCCAAAATAATGCGAATTTCACTCCGACGAGTTTGTCAATTAGCGAGGCGTACGCTCCGCACTCACTGTCTGAACGAGAGCCTGATACCGAGCAGTCGCTAATCCTGAGATGTTTTCAGTATAGTAATGATAATAAAAATATTTTCGTGGGCGTATATTCGAAAACCTTTAGAAATATTTATTAAAAAAATATACACGGTTCGAAACAGATATATACGTCATCTGTTACTGAGTTTCTCCTGTCAATTTTTTCACCTGTTAATTTTAACAGAAAGCGCCTGTTAAATACGCCCATTACGTATATGTTTCTCCGGTTGCCTAAAACTTAACAGATGAATTTCCCGTCAAAATTAATAGAAGAAACGCCCGTTGCTGAGTTTTAACGGATGGGACCTGGTTATTTTTTCGAGCCGTGTATTACTTGTACCGAGAATTTATTATGAATTTATTAGGAAACTAATGTCAATTTTTGAATGAAAAAATAATCGACGTCTATGCATATAGACATATGCAGATTTATTTGTATCATTTTTATGTAAAAGACGAAAATATTTAATATTGGCATGTTATTGTTTCAGGTGAGAGGAGATGCAGCATCACTCATTCGAAGTTATCTTGGTCCAATTTACGGTGAAAATGTCCTCGACATTTTAACTAGACAAGCTCGTGACATTCTTGTTTGTGCATATCATGGGAACTTGGAGAACTTCGTCAAGTCATATTTGTCGCCAGCCGTAAAATTACTCAGCGAAGTCAAACGAATCGCATCCAAAAAGGTATGCTTAAAAAGATTAATAAACATTACTATAAAAAATCGGAAGAACAGTCAATAGTTATCCAGTAGAAAATATACTGCACAAAAAAAAAAAAAAAAAAAAAAACATTTAAATAAATCTCGCCTCTCGAAGGCGACGTATAATTAAATCAGCCATATTTCCGCACAAACGGCCAAGATAAATATTCATAACTCGACGTTACCATTAATCCGTAAGAAAGGCAGCCCCCTCGGGCGCGCACCTCGCGCAGTCGGCATTCCCGTTGTCACCAGCGCCGAATTAATCTTCCATCTCTTAATTATCGCCGCTCGCGCGCGCGCGCGCCTCGTACGAGCGAGCGGCGCGTAAAAAGGGGCAGCGCGAGAAAAAAGCAGCGATATTCTCGTCCCGCAGCGATGTAAGCGCTGCGCCACAATCAATTAGCGCGCTTCGGTATATGCGCTCGGCCCATTGTCTTGGGCGGCGGGCACCATTGTACGGGCGCGTCGGCATCGCGGAAGGGCCGCCGCGCGTCCACGGGAAATTTCACTCGCGGAAAAACGGCGGATGACGCAACGCCCCGGGGCCTCCGCGCACACGGCGAATCGACGGACAGACGATTAATAAAACGAGATCTGCGTTGGGGATAAAACGCGCCGGCCGGTGAGCCTGTATATGTAACGCACGTACGGATGGAAAGGACGACGTGCTGGAGATGGAAAATAAAGAGCGATTGTTGACCTGATCTATTTTGCTTCCTCATAGAAGAATCTTTGTAATAGTGATAAAAAATGTATTTGATATTTTTTTATTATTAAACCAGAAAATAAGTATAGCTGAATAAATTACCTGAGCACGTAGGTCTGATGATAATATAACTAATCTTAGTCTAATCTAATATAACAATGTCTATTTTAATGTAAATGAATTACAAATATAATAAACCGTTTTTTTTTATAACATTTGATAATTAAAAGAAAAATAGTAGTTCATAAACTCTAATAGTGTTAAAATTAAATTAGTAATCATGAATTATAAGATTATTTATTTCTGGCTACGGAGGTCTTTCTTAATTTGTAAAGCTCTGTTTTTATAATCTTTAATTAATTATTTTTTATTGCACAGTCATCCTAGCCATTTCTCAAATAAAAGGTATGTTGCAAAGTAATCAACATTTTCACATATCTCTCTAAATATAAAAATGTAAAATTCACTTGGAAAATGTGAATAGTAACATTTTTATGTCAAATGTAGTCCACTGATTCAATATGTGGACGAATTTTCACGTACAAAATGTAACTATTCATATTTTCTAAGTGAATTTTCATATTTTCAGATTTACAGGGTAAAATTTGTTAATCCTCTTCAACTAAATATTGATTCATTGCTCAAGAAATTAATTACCATTGCCACAATTTACTAGTTTTTTTTACAAGTTTTAAATGATATGGCTTTTCTCTGCCCCTCGTACGTCCAACTTACAACTAGAAAATATATTTTGTTTTTTCATTACAAAATTGAAAAAAATCTAAAGTTCCATTTAAGCGCAGTTACAAATAAAGAGGCGAAAGCATAAATAACGCCGATCGTGTCGTGAGAGGATGTACTTGCATTTAATTGCAAACTTCCAAACGAGAAGTCACTACATTAAACTCAACAATTTCATCCTCACCGGGGGTCTGGTAATGATACACCCCCCTTGAGAGTTTAAAAAGTAAAAGAAAGAAAAAAAGAGTAGCAACAAAGTCGAAGAGTCGCTTAAAAGGCGCAAAAGAAAGAAGAGGCGTGAGTGCGTCGAATCGGCCACGTAACTCGATGATCGCACGCGCGCGAGTGTGCACAAGTATCAGCTGGATCGGGGCTTTTGTGCATGCTCGCGCAATATTCGCATGCATAACCGACTTAATTCGATCGCTTTGTAAACGTATACCCGGCGCTTTCGGCATCCTTTATGTATCGTTTTTCTTCCCCTATAACCCGCCCCTTCCCCTTTTTTTTCTATGTATTTTGCTCTTTCTTTCCTCGGCGGAGATATATACTTTATGTTTATTATTGCCACGTGCATTAGTTAAGTAAATTTAGAAAATTAATTAAATAATGTAACGATTATTATTTTGTAAATGTTTTTAGTAATCGGGAGGTTAAAAATCTTGTGTTTTCTTTACCATTATTGTGTAAAGTAACAAAAAAAGTGTGTCAAAAAATTATACTAACTGTACATTGTAAAAGCACGAGTAAAATTGAAAAAATACACGTGCTTTGTGTTAAATGATTATCATTTTTTCATATACACAATTTTGTGTTTATTCTTCGACAGATTTTTAACTGTGCAAAGTACAAATAAATGGATGGATTTAAATTAACTTATGTGATGCATTATATTTATTTATGATTTTTTTAACGGATTGAAAATTTCTTTATAAGATACTAATTGATTAATTAATGAAGTACAAAGACTCACGACGTACTTATCGCGCAAATTGTTTTATGAAATTCTAGCCCTGTTCATATTACCTACGTCCAAGTGCCGAAAGTTACTTTCAATACTCCATTCGACGATCATTTCTAGTGGAGTCAATTTTATTTTAATGATTTTTGAATTTATTTATTTTATTTTTCAAATACTTTATAAGCGTAAAATATGAATTCTGTCCGTAACATGAATATTTCAAAAAAGTACATAAAAAATATAAGGAAATATTTATAATGTGCAAGCAACAAAACGAGCACTATAAAGCTTCCTCCGATTCTCCTTTATACGACAAACTCGCCAGTCAATTCTGCCGCGTCGCTATTATCTGTATATGACGATCTCGGATCCGCCACACTCCTTCACGTCCAACCCTCCGGCAGCCTCTCGTCTCGCCGGCAAATCGAATTACAACAAGTGCCTATAATACGTCCCAGCCACGTGCAAAGACGTTGTCCCCTGTATCCCTGCATATTGCAGAAGGAACGAATCGGGAGGGGCGCGGGGGTGTGCCGAGGGTACAAAACGCCATTAATTTGACGGGTCGCTGCGATATGATAAATCGAGCCGGGGATGTCGCCTGGGTATACAGCGATATTGCGCGGAGGAACTCGGGGTGATAAGTCGCCTTTCTTCGCCGACCGGGATTAGGACGATCTGCTCCGATGGTGTTTGCGGGAAACCGGCGCTCCGACGCTTTAAGGCGGGAATTCGCGCGGGGATTGCTATTATGGATTGAATAGAGTGGCAAATCCTTTATGTTCTTCGGGTAGTCATTTCATTTGTTCGGAGAAATTGTATCGAGGTGGGTGCGTGCATTTTTTTCTTTGTTTATCACTTGACGAAAATTTATTCATTTTTTTTTGTGATTATCCGACTTGTCCACATAGTTTTTGCCATTTATTTTTCATTTTCGTATACAAAAAATTTGCAAAAAATGTGGGAGTGTCTAAAATTTTTCCGCTTATTGTTGGAAAACATGGAAAAAAAATGTAACAACAAATGTCGTGACACAACGTGCTCAGGGAAAGTGGAAATTTCTAAACTTTCTTTTCTCGATAAAATACCAAATTCTCAAAAGTACGCGCGATAAAGTCTCGGATCGCATAAAAGTCGCATCAAAATCAATTGATTAAAATACAGCGCGATAAAAATGTAGCGTACGAAAGTCCGAAAAAAAAATCATAAAAATTCTTATAAATTCCATAAAATTTACAATAAAACGGAACGTAAAACACCAATTACATTCGCCACGCGCTATTATGCCCTTAGCGAGCGCGTAAAAGTCAACGAAGAAAAAACTAGCACTCTGTTAAAATCAAGTTCCACGGGAAAATAAAACGGCCATTATAGTGACACCTCAATCCCATGCCTTCGATCTAAATGAAGCCATGGATGGTGTATACTACCGTCCGGTCAATCGACTCAGACAACACCTTTCTTTAAACTCGATAAAGACCTATCCGAAATGAGGCTCTTTTACGAGTAACTCGTTGACCCGAATCTCTTAAATGTGTTCCTCAAACCACTCGCAGGGAATTAAAACCTGAGCACGAAAAGAAAAATACATACATATAAGATTTACATTACATGGATATCATAATATATATTAGTCAAAATTTATTATCTTTCTGTAATATCTTTCTTTGTAAGTATATTTTATGTAAGGAAATTTCGCTTGTTTAATATTTAATATTTAATTATAAATAAAATGATATGGCCTTTTTTTCTGAAGAATGACAATTAAATTAATTTAATGTAAGATTTAAAAAGTTTAACGAAGAAATGAAAAATTGAAAGGCCTATAACGCAACCTTGCAAATAAATGATAATCTCTAATGATCCAGGATTAAAATAAACGTAAATTCATAACTCAACCCTCGCAGGTATCCGTAATTATTCAAAGGAACGGCGAGGTATTAGCGGGTCTGTCACACATCCAAGCGCCTAAAATCTAACGGCATACCCGAGTTAATTTAATTACCCGACGTATTACGACGTACAAAATAAACGAATGCCTTATAACTCCAGCAGAAATTCCCGGCGCAATTCCTCTTCTCGGTGTGCCTAAAAGATAAGTCTGAAAAATCGCCTATATTCCACACTCGTGCGGGGGCTCGTGTTTTCATAACCGTTTAAAAAAAAAAATAATAATAATAATAATAATAATGACGCTTTCATGGCAACGGTATCAAAATCCACTGACGGCCGTCGACGACTATTTGCCGTGCTTTTTCGCGCGGCCGCCGAAAAATCCCCGACGCGCGCACTTGTGAATAATCGGAGAAACGCGCGACGCCGAGGTAGCGGATAAGCGATGCGTTCGCGCCAAAATCCGCAATCTCCATCGTCGATCACCCGCCGCGCCGCGGCTACCGCCTGCCGGGACGAGTGAAAGAGGTGCGTTTCCTTCCTTTCTTTACCTCGGCTTCGCGCGGCCGTTTCTCCGCGTGCGGCGCGAGGAAAGTGCGAGTGGTTCGTGCTTGGTGCGTTCGTGCGACTGATGTGATTTCAAGCCCTGCTCGCTTCTGAGTTTTCGGATATTTTGCGCTTCGGTATGCGATAAGTGGTGGTAGGGCTCGAGCGAGATGAGGCAAAGCGACATTTTGAAAATGCTGCTCTTCGTCTTGAAAAATCTTAAGATTTACGGTCTGGTCTTTGATCACGTCTCGATAAAAAGAATATTGTTCTTATCGCTGCTGAAAAAAATCATATGAAAATCATATGAGAATCATATGAGAATCATATGAGATTTTGAACTGATAATCA
Source organism: Sycophila texana (assembly GCA_035582955.1). Lineage (NCBI taxonomy): Eukaryota > Metazoa > Arthropoda > Insecta > Hymenoptera > Eurytomidae > Sycophila > Sycophila texana. The sequence goes on along the minus strand of JAWWEN010000001.1, from coordinate 6,366,324 downwards.
TATGATTATTATGTAAGAATCATGTGAGAAGCATGTGAGAATAAGTGTATAAACTTGGAGTGTCCAGTTCGAATCCGATAATGGGGTGTTTTCCTTTTTACGTGTAATAAATGTATTATTTATCTGTATATTTATAATAAAATAATTAAAAAAAAAACAACAGTTTTTTTCCTTTAAAAAGAAAATTTTATTGAAAAATTTTAACATTTTGGATACAGTTGCTTACATCGAATTGCAAACAGCTATTTACTATTATTTATGAATTAAGAATCTTTTATATTAAAACCGCTGGTGAATAGATATACACTTATAACTTCTTTAAACTTATAATTTTAAATGTCCTCGAAAAGGAAAACTAATTATTAAGTAATAAATAGGAGATAAATTTCACAAACGATACATTTGTTAATTATAAATTAAAAACTATTTAAGTTTTTTCTTGAGTCTTATGGAAGTAGTCTTCAATAAATGACGCGAGCCTCGGTTAATTTCTTTCGTAGATATTATTATAATGAGTAGATTTAATTATTCACTGATTATCGAGAAGAAAAATTCTTGTTTCTATTATGTTATTATAAGATTATGTACTTATAAAAAAAAGTATCTTACAATTTTTTTAAATAAAGCTCCAAATGGTTATTTCAAAATTACTTTCTCGCATTTAGAAACTTCTTGATAAAAATTTGCAAAATTTTCAATGACACGAGGCCACAATGCAGGTGTAAATTTTATACCGTGACAGCCCGGTAAAATTTGACACCACTTACACGGTAAAATTTTTCAGCACACTTACATATCAATTCTTGCTTGACTATTTTCTGCGTATATCTTCTCGCACAATCCCCGGCTCTCCAACAAATCCAGCGTCATAAATAAGGACTTAATGCAAAGTCCGAAACGTCAAATGAAAATTTTTAACCCCCCGCAACCCCCCGCGTCCCTCCTACCGGATAGCCAACAAAAGAAGGTCGAATCCCGTCAACGACGCGGAGGGGGCCTATACGCGGAAATGCTATTGATTTCCTACGCGTCAAGGACACAACGTCGTGTAAAATATGCACCTCCGGAGAAATTCAACGCCACATAACGAGACGGACGGATTCGGCATGTACATATGGACCGTCGTTCCGCTTTCCTCGGCGACCGTGCGGTGGCCGAATTCTCTCGGCGGCGGATCTTTTTTTTTCGTTCTACCGCCAGGCGAATTGTGCACGTACCGGCGGGCGGATTAAAGAGCCCACGTAAATTGTTCCAGGGCCCTTTTTGCAGAGGTGCGCGCGCGCGCAGGTGGAGCCGTGTTTTCTCTTGTTAGCTTCGAGCGAACGAAAGTAAGTCTGACTTCTTTTTTTTTTGCGAAGCAGTGACCGTTGGCGTATCGAATTTAATCATCCAAGCGCATATATATTTTTTTTCTTCTTGATGAAACAGCTATCTGATTGATTTTTTTAATTTACCGTGGTTTTTTGGTTAATCGATTTATATTAAACGATGTATTTTGTTGATTAACGATGAGAAAAATCAGCGAGAATATCTCGGGAAACTATTTTCACGGTCGCCGTTCCACGGAAGATAAAAAATTGATTATCTGGGCATTCGTTGACTTTAAGATGCGAAGTTGAAACTTTTTAATGAAGTTCGATGAGCATTTTTTTTGTGGGCTCGACGAGTTCTACGATTGTGGAAATCATCGATATTAATTTTTCATAAATTATCTTCATTCCTGGCTTTGGTGTGAAAAATATTTATTAACAATTGTCATTTAAATTAAAGCATATGAATTACATTACTAATATAATTTTTGTATACAGTAATACTGCAATGTAAAAATGATAGTCTTTCAAAATGCTTTAATTTGAAGGAAACTTGTTAATAAATGTTTTTCACATCAAGTGAACACATTAAATTTAATGGGGTGGCCCACTATGCCCCGACTTCCCCTACTAATTGATTACAACGTGTGTTATTACATCGACTCCTTTATTATTTCACTTCCTGCATCCTTAAAAAAATATCCTACCAATTTATTTATTTATTTAACAAGAGTAGAAATATATAATAAATTACATAAAATAATGATTGCATATAAACATCACGTTACTAAAAAGTAATCCAGCAGAGGAAAAAGGTTTCCTTATTTACTTATTACCATTTAATTTTATCGCGGAGATCTGGCTTTTTTACAAATTAAAATTTACCGTAAATTAAAAATTGCACAACTTTTTAACGCACGTATACATCACGCAAGCAAAAAAAAACGCAGCAAGCAGCAAGACTATTAATAAAAAAAAAACTTTTTATCTCTTTTTTTTTTTAAAACAACTACCGAATTAAGTTTCATCGAGCGTTTTTTCCTCACTTCCCATTACCAGCCGACGAAATCTCGACGATAATCGCGAAAAATGCGGGACTACACGAGCGGAGGATGCGAGACACGAAAAAAAGGGGAAAAAAGCCCGGACAGCGGAGAAGATCGTAAAGTGCCGAAAAAAACGACGGCGAGCAGAGACGTATAATGTTCAACGCCTCCGCGCGGAGCGACGCAGTGAGAGAGAGAGAGAGAGAGAGATAGAAAGAAAGAGCAGAGAAGCGAGACTGCCTGGAGAGATAAGGAGGGTTCCCGATGGCCGCGGACGCGCAGGCGCGCAAGTCGAGTTTCATTCGGCTACTTATTTATCGGCGATAATCGTGCGCGCGTGGAAAAGGTGTCAGGCGATCGCGCGCTAGCGACCGAGAAACTGTTACCCAGAGAGGGCTATAACGGTGAAAACCGCGAGAGCGCGTAAAGAGAGCCCGTAAGTCAACGGCGCTGCACTAACGCATCCTCCTCCTCGAACTTCGCCTATAATATCGTGCGGGCATTTTCGTCACGGGTGTGGCGCATGGATGAGGAAGCTCATCTTCTCGCAGCAATTTTCAAAATCGATGCTTAGCGGGAGATTCGATTGCTCGTGTACTTGCTTTCATCGAGTGCTCCGAAGTGAAGATAGAAAATCAATAGAGGTGTTTTAGGAATTTTGTATTTTTTTTTTTTTTTATGGAAAACTTAAGTTCGATTTTAATGTGGAAGTGGTGATACTTAATTGTTGAGGATGAGAATATATGAGGATACTCAAATTATTTTGAATTATTATAGTCAACTTATTTTATTTCAGATAGAGGAAGTGAGTCGTTGAATAGCTTTTACGCTTGACTAAAGAATAAACGCTTTTTTCATGATAATTGAATTAGAGAAGGACGAGAGAAACAATGCATTTTCCGCGATAGCCGAAAGGACTCCAAAAAATAATTATTCAACCACATTGATTATTGCAACTAGAATAGTGTTACCTTGTAATTGTTGAATCATATAATCTCATATATAGTTGGCTCATTGATAGTTTCTTATAGAAATATTTTCAAATATTTTTTATCGAAAGCTTTCGAATAAATCTTTAATTTACACTAAAAATACACTGAGAGAAAAATTTGGCAATTTTAAGTAAATATTTACTTCAATAGTACTTGTTAAATATTTCTTTGAACTACTAAATTTATGTAGAAACAAATAAATACATTTAGTTTTAAAGAAATATTTAGTTCGTTCAAGGAAATATTTAACAAGTACTATTGAAGTAAATATTTAGTGAAATTTACCAAATTTTTTTTCAGTGTAAAAATTTAAAGGCTCCTGACCGTAACAATAGCCATTATACCACATCAGTATAAGAAGATAATATAATCGTTTGTATTAATTTATTTCTTGTGCGTCTCGATTCATTAATACACAATGCCAATTTATTCAAAATTCTTAAGAATATCTTTATGTAAAAATTTCACCAATGTAAGTCGTACAGTTCAATAAAAAAAAAATTCACATTTGCTGCAGATCTCATATAAAAATCGTATAAAAAAAATCGCGTAATCCACATAAAAATAAACTCTCTCAACGACTTTCGCGTGTATTATTACGGAAAGGTAGGTACGAAAAGTCGGGATAACGCGGCGACGTCCATTAGATCCGTGCCTAAGCGAGATGATAGGCGGCACGCGTGCGAGCCTCCTTCGCCGCGGCGCGCCTGTGCGTTCGGGTCGTTAGAGCTAGTCGCGCGTGAAAAACGAACGGCGATGACTGGACGCTCCGGGCCATATTCCAGTTGCGCCGGGAAAATTGCACTTTATTGGTACCCTGGGCGTGGACGATCGGCCCGCAGTCGCGCTGACGTTAATGAGCGACGGCTTCGGCTTTTTTTTTTTTTTGCTCGCGCTGAGTATCCACCGGAGGCCGCAGCTTCGCGGAGTACACTTCAGCGCCGAGTAATTATGTAATGGGACGGTTAGGACTTGATGGGATCTAATCGGGCGTTTAGCTGGACTTTTTGAATCTCGATTGACTTATCTGTGTCGAAGAGTTTAACTTTCGTATGGGGGATGTGTTTAGTTTCCTTATTGCGTTTGGAGGTATTCTTCGTAGAACTTTTTAAAATAATTAATTATCCTTGTTGGATAAATGTATTGAAAGTAATTTCCATGGAAAAAACGTGTGTGCATAATTTACGATCAGTTCATATACGCAGCGCGTTGATATAATTAATATGCGTTCGATATAGAAATAGGCACATTAAAATCACATACAATTTTCATTAAGTTTAAAAAGGAAGTATAATTCATGCTTGGTCTAGAATTTTTTGGAACAATTTGTAAAGTTATGGGGTTACTAAATTTTTTATTTTTGAAAACATATCGTTTATGTATTTGGTAACATCAAAAGGCACAGTAATTAAGAACGATAAGTATTTAAGGAATTATAGATTCAGTGCAACTTTAATTTTAAAAGTAACATGAGATTTTGGCATGAGATCTCACGTGAGATTTTTCAATAGGGTAGCTTTCACATCCTTGTAATTTTTATATATAATTTAACAGAATAATGCATAAAAATCATATTCATTCTGAATTTTCAAAGCTTAAATAAAATTAGAACTTCACTCGACTGCTAAATTTCGCGTTAAAACTATTCAACGTTGAAGTTTACAAATAGAAATTCTTTGAGAGTATAATACACAAGGATGGGAACAAAGAAGAGTTCGGCAAAATGCAACAACTGCACGCATCGTACGCGTTGACCCGCGTCGGTCAAAGTACAAAAAGCGACAATTTACGCCTCGTTACTTTAAACTCTTGAACATGACCTCCCGGTCCCTCGGGGTGATTGTGCAGGTCATTCAACTTTACGGAGACACCGAACCCGAAATTCTTCCGCCCGCAGAATATTTACTCCAGATTGACGTATAATACGACCTTTGCCGGACGGCACTGAACTTTTTTTAAGTGACATCATTGACAAATCTTGATAATAAATTTTTTTCCCGGAAAAATAAGTCTGACTTACCGTAAATCATAATGAATATACGACTGTATAAAAAAAAATTTTCAAATAAATTGTATCTAGGGTATTTTTTTTCGTAATCATAATTATATTCTTAACCGGCGAGGTAATTATTATGCGAGAATTATTCAATACACGGAGTTGACTCATTGTTTGCGTGTAAAAAAAAGTACCTTATCGGTCGGCTTATATATACATCACATGCAAATCCTATTCGAACTTTTGCGTGCTGTTGTTGCTTACCGCTCGTTTGAATAAAGAAAAAATTTAATATGCTAAACTCTTTAAATTTCTTCCTTCTCTTTAAGGGGATCCAAGACCTTTAAATGTGGCCCCACATAATTACCTAAAGATGAATGAAAATAAATTATTAAAAATGTTTTAAAGTTATATAGTTAAATTACATTAAATTTGCAATAAAATTATAAAAAAAAATTTCAAACCATTTCATTATTATTTGACTCAATTTTTCAGAGCTTTAGAGTAATTTTATCTAATTATTTTTTAATTAACTATTAAGAGCGCTACAGTCATTCCATAGAAAATTATTATTCTTTGGAAAACGATGTACATCATTTGAAATCAATTTCAATCATTAAAAAGCATGTACAAAGAGCTTTTTATTGATTTATTTACTGTTTAAGATATTCGCGAGTTTCTATTGCTGGTTGAATTGATTTTTTATTGACTGCTTATTATAAACCTCTTGAATATTTTATGTAAATCTAAAAGTGTCAACAGAGAGTGATGACAAAAAATTTACATTTGTCGAATGCACGCTTATTTGATTTTTATTACGTTTTGCTGTACGTACGCCTGTGAAAAGTACGTGTAAACTTTCGTTTTCGTTCGATGTAAAGAAAAAACTATAAAATTTAATAACGAAACCCATAAAAATTTCCGATACGCATAATTCCGATGCGTTTATTGTGGTGACAATGCAACGTGTCCACACGCGATAATATACTTGAAAGCTCCCCGACAGGTCTGACTAAGCGGAATGTTAAAATTGTATGAATTTTAATGCGGACTTTCATACGTACTAATGTGCAATGATATTGCAATTTTCACACGCGCAAAACGAAATAAATTAAATTTTCAGTCGCGGATGACAATTATAAGCCCATCCTTTCGACCGAAGCCATTTATACAATCGAACATAAAAATCCTCTTTGTTAAATTAAAAAAAAAAAAATGAAAAATTAACTTTCAATCTTTTAAATTGAAACAAATTACATTAAATTTTCTTTTCGTTTATGTCGGTGCACCCACTCTAGAAGATAACAAAAATAGAAACTTTTTTTTTTTTGTTTTTGTTTAATTACTTCTATGACATCAGCAGAAAAAGTTTATAAAAGGACTTTCTTTTATTCGAAGTCATTGAAAAGAAATCCGTTGAACGGGGCTCGTTCGTCGTTAAACATTCAATAGCGTTTTTTTTTTTTAATATACTTTTTAAATTGGTTTCCATGATCAGTCAAAAATAATTAATTAATTCACTGAAATTTATATGGCATGTATAGCAAAATAATTTGACTATTTGAATAGCCACGTGCAAAAAGGGACCTGTAAAAGGGACTTAGGACCCTTTTTGCACGTGGCTATCGTCACAAACTGGATCGCATTTAATCGCGTTTCTCGAATAGAAAGATAAGAAATAATTCGCGAATTAAAAAGGCCCCCCCTAGCCAAACTGCGCACTCACTGCAGACTGTCCCCTCGATTTTCACTTCCCTCCCTTCGCAGAGAGTACGGATCGCCGAGAATCTTCCGCGACTCCTCCCCGCGTCATCTCCTTTTTCTTCTTTGTCCCGTCCTCGGCGGGCGATGCTCTTAGCGCCTCCCGAGTCTCTTGTCGCGCGAGCGCGACCCTCCCTTCTTTTTTTTTCAGTGTACACAGCAGTTTCCGGTTTCCAAGACGTTTCTGTGTGTGTGCGCACGGCGACGCTTCTTTTTAAATCCCCTTGCATCGCTCGATGAATTCTTCATGGCTTTCCTTTGTGGAGGAGAGGGAGGGGGAACGGTTTCGACGGATAAAATGCGTCGCGCCCCCCAAGCCGATTGTTTGCTTTTTCGAAGAGCACCGACAAATTTATTTAGCCGCAATGCTGTTTGCACTTCTTCGGCTGACGCGTAGAAAAGCAAAGTTTTTAATGCCGTTAAGGCTGAATTTTTAAATTGACCAGGAGAGTATCACTCCTCAGGATAAAAATTTATTACAAGTTACTAAAAATAAAACAAAGTATTTTTAATCAACGCATCTTCACTCGATCGTCAATCGCGGATACATTGAAATTGGAATAACAAAAAAAAAAAAAAAAAAAAACAATTAATTTTAAATTAAATAATTGATCTAGCAATCCTCACGAGGCACTTGAACGCATAAGTATTTGCCATAAAAGCTCACCTTAAACATGAAATGATTTCTAAGAGTCGAAGTAGCGTAATTGAGCGATGTAAATCTGGATATTTTAATTATCGGTTTCTCGGAGCAATGGGCTCCCCTCGGCTGCATTGAAAAGGGTGAGGTATTATGACGCGCGCGCGCGCCAAAAAGAGTTAATCGCTCGGAGCTTAGTTTTTTGCACTTCTTCTCTCGTTACTTCGAAAATTTATTAACCACACGCGGCAGCGCGACCTCGGCTTTTCTTGCGGTCGCACTTCAAAGCAGACGCGCACGCGCGCGCAAGAAGCGAGCAAAATTTTTAAGGAGAGCAAAAATCTCACTTTCTCTCCAAGGACCGCACCTATATAATTAATAGGTGCGCGGCGCTGCCAATCTCAAGGACTCGCACGTAAATTAAGCGCGCAACGCTTTTAAAGAGCGAAACGCATTTTTCTGCAATACTCGGCATTCCGTACGAATGAGCCAGTGGGATGTAATTTTCAAAAATTACACATTTTCTGCGGGAAAAAGAAGAGGAAATTCAAACAAATAAGGGGACGGTTTATTGCCTACGGGCTCGTAAAGCTTGGAAGTGATAGTGGTGAAAAAAATCAAAGGATCTTTTTTTTTATCCGGTACAATGCAAACACAAGTGTGGGCTTTTTAAATGCGATGTTCAAACGGGAGGATGAAGTACTTATTTTATTGGGAAAAAAAGAACAATACTAATTTTTCGAAAGAAAAATTGAAATATTAGAAAAGAAGCATCGATAGGAGGAGGCTTTAATGCGGCGCGAAAACGTCGGCGTGTCCGGCGTGCAGTTACCTCGTGTCCAAGATGACAGGCGGCACTGGTCCTATCTAATCGCGATCTGCTATCGCGCTAGTAGCGGGTATGAGGTATATTGTGCTCACATCGAAGCGCCTTTAATATACAATCTACGTCGATTTTTTAATTCACAGAAAGGGGAGAAACTAGCAAGTGAAATGGAAAATTTTCACATAAGGTACTGCTGTTGCATATATAGAATTTAATTCTAGATATTCAAGACCACACAAGTAAATGATGAATTGTTTCAATTAAAAAAAAAACGATTTAAAAAATTGTATATTTTTTAACAGCATGACAAATTAACTTTTTTATTCTTCTAAATTTTAAGTTTAAATGGTGAATTCAAAATTACAGCTTAAATTTATATTATTTATTTATTTCAGATTTTACAGGCTTTTATACAGGCTGGCTTGAATATCTAACCATATATTTCAGTTTATTGACGCACGCTTACAATATTTACAATTTCAACGGTTGTAATAGTTCTATTACGAATACCAAAAACGCGATTAGATAAGATATGAATAAACAAAAAAAGAATATTTTTATATCTTCTAAGTAAAGTGGTTTAATGCTTTTGTCAATAATTGCATCAAAAATATCTGGTTCCGACATACTTCGAAAATGACTTATTACACCACTTTCGAATAATTTTCTGTAAATTTTTTGAAACACGTTGAATAAAGCTGAATCTTCTCTGAAAATAAGTGTACGATATCTGCTATTCTGTATATCTATAGGTGTTTGGTACAAGTCTTTTTCAAGCGCCAAGAACTTTGCAAAATAACATTTATCAATGCATGCAACCTTGTCCTCGGTCAAAATCGAACTAGAACACTTAGAAAAATCGTGATTTGGTATGATTGTATCGTAAATAGGCGAATTTATATACAAAGGAATTAAATAGTGTTTTGCATAAACTGTATACTTTCCTCTCATCAAATCGTCTGCAGAATTCACGGTGGAAGGCGGGGTGCGCGATACTTTGTATATGGCACTCAACAAATTATTTTGCCAATAATTGATGACCGTAAAAGTACTGAAAATGGCGAGGAAAAATCCTACAGTACGTAAAAATCCACGGGAAGTTAACGTTGTTTTAATACCACTGACTTGTCTCACGATTTCAATTATAGCATTTGTGTACTTCAGCTTGAACGCAATAATGAATAAAATGATAACAGCGTTAGAATAACACAATAACATACCGATAGATTTGATCGTTATAAATTTGGACAATTGTTGTAAAAAGCTCATAGTTTGCTGTTTAGTTACAATGCACACGTCCCCTGTTATGAATAAGTTCAATTCATTTCCCCAAATACCTCGCTGATAGCCGTCTACACTGAAACTTTCAAACTCGCCTCCCAATACTCGTGTGTAAAGACCTGTAGCCTTGCCGGAGTTAACGTCGACGTAGCCCGATTTTTCTGCGGGGAAATGAATTATATCTACGTTGGCTTGCAACTTCTCCCAAATTGTAGCAATAGTTTTCTTAATCATACCGGAACTGGCCCATTTTATGGTTCTATTTCCAAAGACTTTAAATATTTCTGCACCACCCAAACCAACCACTCTTATTGGGTATTTTGATAGTGTATTGGTCTTATCAAACTTCGTAATTTCGCAAAATAATGAATCTTCATGAAATATAAATAAATAATCAGT
>JAWWEN010000001.1:6334972-6355973 GCA_035582955.1 Sycophila texana | reverse complement strand
TATATATTGTAAATTATATTTCTGTTCTTATTTTGGATTACCAGATGCTCCGGCGAATCCTTCCTTTAACACTGTTGATAATTTACATCATTTAGGGCTGAAGAGTTGTAGGATTTATAATTATTTGATTAAAGAGTTGAAAAAATTAAAAAAACTACTTCAGCTTCTTCATTTTTATGAAATTTCTTAAATTTATGTAGTTTTTATTAATTTTTTCAATTCTTTAATAAAATAATTATTAATCCTACAACAGTCTCATAAAAATTGATGCACCGATGGGACCTGTAGGTTACGCCAAAGGACAATTTTTGAAACTATCATAATTTAGGCTACGATGAGTCTAAAGATTTGCATCTGGGCTTATTTTGTCGCAGAAATGTAACATATTTCTAGAATATTTAACAGAAAATATAATTTTTATTACAATTTTTAAGAATTTTTTAGGTGTAAATCCCCCTTAAACAGTTTATCAATTATAAATATCGAGTGTCTGCAATACATTAGCTCAGCTTCTTTTTTTTTTTACATCTCAGCCGAACCTTCGTCGGGAAGATCCGCGCGCTCCTTTGGCACGAATTCATGGCCCCGAAGAATTTCCATTTCGTCCTGAAAAAGGATAGCGAGGCGTCGATTCATTAAAACATTTTATCGCCCCGCTAATAATTCTAACTCACGCCCGGAACAAAATAAAACGCGGCTGCGGCCATTAAAATTCCCGGCATTCCCGGCACGCGGGCCTCGGTTAAGGGCAGGCCTCGCGCGGCGATAAATAAACGAATTTAATAAATTTTCCTAATAAAGGAATTGACAACTGGAAGAAGGAAGAGGGAGAGGAGGCGGAGGGTTAAGATGCTTACGCGGTTACGACACAGTCGTATACATTCGCGAGAGGCGAGTGCGAGAGTCCTCCTTGCACACTCCCCCCGCGCCCTGTGTGGTCCTCTATAATTTGCCCCGTCGCTCACTCGCATGCCCCTCCGTCTTCTGGGCCTCTTATTCTTTCTCCTCGTCGAGTCGATTTTTTTTTTTTTTTTTTTCTAGAGTCTGCGTCCGCAGCGTCTACTTAACCCTACCCGACTCATTGCTGTGATCACTTTTGTCGCAGTGCTTCGATTTCTTTGACCGGCTGACCTGCTGTGATGCACAGACTTTTTGAACTTTTTTAGCTTCTGCCTGAAATTTAAAGAAGAACGATTTTTTTTTTATTTAAATTTATTGAGAACTAGATAAACTGTAATTTACGTTTTCTTTTCTGTTGAGAGAAGTGTGTCCTTATTCTAAATTCTGAAGAATTTTTTGCGATTTTTCTTTATGATAGCGATTGTAAACTTTAAATTGAGTAACTCTTTAATATTCAGCGGGTTGCTTCATGAAAATTGATTTTATTTATATTTATATACAATTCATAAAGTATTTAAACTTGTATGTTGTATATAATGTTCTGATTATATAAAATTTGTGTAAAATTGTATAAAATTTGTATAGAATCATTTTTTGATATTACAACTTATACGCAGTGGTCTTATAGAAATTGAATAAAATATTTTTACATGTGCTTGTAACAGACTGGTGGCTCGTACAATGCTTAATAAATAAATAAATAGATAAAATTAAAACTAAAGACCTTTTTACAATTTAATTTTTTATTGATTAACATACTACCACGATCGGTATGCGTTGTAGTACATTTGTTAAAGTATAACTAGTAATTTGTTAAATTATAACTGTTTAAAGTCGTACACACTAATCGCTTATCTATCAAAGCTATGGATGTGCAGTAACGGTCCGTGCATTGTCGCCTTAACTGCTGATTCATTTTCAAGATGATGACTACCATTTAAGAGTTTATTTGTATAAGAGAAAGTACAACAAGTGGATGATAAAATCCTTAATGACCGACGACTATTAAACGATTCAATTTTTTCATTCACTCCGAACTCTGAAAACGCCACGATTAACATCTATAGCGCGTAGCGCCGATGTATACACGCGGCTTTTAAAAAATCATATCGCTCACAATATAACGCAAATCTTCGCCGTTAAAAATCCCGATCAATCGCAATTATAAATTATCCAGACCGCGACGATAAACGGGATTCCGAATGTTAAAGTACAGTTGACGGGCGCTCGGCCGGAGCTGCACGTATACCGTCTTTTCTCGCGCGCCCCCGCGCGCAAACTTTGAACTCGTATACCAGCGACGAAGCCGCGTGCCGTTAAAAGCGCAGAGAAAAAAAATGCAATTAAAATCGTTCACAAACAAGACGATCAATCACGATCTACTTCGAAGTAATATATGCGCGCGGACCCAGCGGAGCATCAATTCGCTTTATTGCAGGCCGCCGTGGCAAAAAAATCATCAATCTCGCGCGTATAACCATTGATATCTTTGTGAAATTTTGAGCGCGGGAAATTAATCGTCGCGCATTGTTAAAGATCGGTGTACCGTTCTTTCGATCTCTTTTTTTTCTTTCTTTAAGTATACCTATTTTTCGCTTCTTATTTCGCACTTATTTTATTACTTACTAAAAAATTAATTAATTCAGAAAAATTCTCAAACATCAATAAATTAAAACTGCTTTTTCTTTTAATATGCACGATAATATATCGCGATGTACTTTAATATTTCAGATTATAAAATCAATGAAACCCGGAAACATACTTGTTAATCAATTAAATTACTTTAAATATTTTACGACATCATGTCATCCCTTATTAAAAGAAGATTTTAGTAAGATATTAAACGCTTGCTAAAAAAAGCTACTCTAAAAGCGCGAATCTCGAGAATAAAAAAAAACGCTCGTTAGGCATTTGTGATAAATATCTTTTTAAATTTGTTCAATTTAAAAACGCCAAGCGTCTCGAAGAATAATTACTTTTTTCCTCGCCTGTGCAATTTATCAATCCATGACTTAAAAATAAAAAAAAAACTATACATATATAATTCAAACCGCAATACTTTCGTTTTCTTCAGGCAAATCGAAAATGCCTTTTGCTAATTTATCTCCATCCGATTACGCGCGCGAGTCGTTAACTCGAGGCGCAGTCTCGTCTGCGGTCGATCCTTTTTTTCCCGCGACATTGTCTGCGGAGTTCAGCGGGTCGCGCATCAAGTGCACTGGCACACTTAGCCCCTGCCCCTTAGCTCGAAGTGTCTACGAGAAAAAATGGGGACAAAATGCTTCTATTTTGTCAAATTAGTCCTTCAATAGGGCACTTTGGCTTCCCAATTGCCGTGCAGCCACAGGGGTAAAACCCCCCTATTAAGGGGGCTTTATAACTAAATTTTCTTTTTTTTTTTTTAAATAATCTGAAAATTAAAAATTATAATAAAAATTAAATTTTCTATTAAATATTCCAGAAATATGTTTCATTTCTGACAAAATGAGCCGAGATAGAAATCTTTAAACTCATCGTAGCCTAAATTATGATATCAAAAATTGTCCTTTGGCGTAACCTACAGGTTCCATCGGTGTCCATAATTTATGTCATTTAGAGATGAAGAGTTGTAGGATTTAGAATTAATTTTTTCAACTCTTTAATCAACTAATTCTGGGCTCATTTTATCAGAAATGCAACATATTTCTAGAACATTTAATAGAAAATATGATTTTTATTATAATTTTTAATTGTCAGATTATTTTTCAAAAGAAAATTTTTAATATTAAAGGAACGTTTTGTTCATACGCGAGGGAGTCAGTTTCCCATCAAGGCGAACAGTATCTCCTTACCGTGTGGGACTATTTCACCCCAATTTTTTTTTTCGTCAGCCGAGCGACCGCATGAAAAGCGCAGATCGCACGAATCGAGACTTTCCACGCTGCGGTCCGATAGGCTCGGCATGTGCGACGGCCACCGGGCGACTCTGACACGGATGCATCTTCCTCTGCGTTGATGCCTTCATTAAGTATTAATGGATGCGCTCGCGACTTTGCGTCTCGCGTGCTGCGTGCCGCGAAAGAAGCCGCTAATCCGCTAATGAAATATTCATCTCCGTCGTGCGCTGGAGGCACGGTGGCCGGCTCGATCAACCGCGGAGGCGGGTAATTAGTCGTGCATTAAATGCATTAGAAACGTGAATTGAGGATCGCATGAGTAGCTAAAGACGCTGTGATCAAGGGTTTACTCAAGCCTCTGTGGTTTTTCAAAAATTCTATTATTCGCTGCAGTAGAATTATTATTTGAAAATGTTTATGCTTCTTCTCGGAGTTAGTGGTATATACAGTCGAATCTATCGCGATTCGATTATCAAAATTTGTATTTTTTCTTTACAGTATAGGTCAAAAGAAATGTATTATGAGTCCATAAGTTGATATATAATTTCGTATAAATTTTAATAATTATTCACATTTTGAACTTTTTACTTGTGCAAAATAAAGAGTAGAATAATCACTGCAAGTATAACAGTTTTAAAGAAATTTCAATTAACATCATTACAACATTTTGGCCTCGTTTGCAATATTTTAAACATTTGAGAGAGAAAGTCTTAATTCTTGAAAATTTCATTTTAGTCTAACTAACATACTTAACTCCAGGATGTTCAAGAAGAAAATTCAGAAGTTTTTTTTTTGCGTAATGTGAATTTTTTTCATAACCAATGCAGGTCGATGTAATTACGAAAGAACCATTTCTCGGACAGACGTGTGATGGAAAAATAAGCAATTACACGAAAAGGTGATAATTACGATGATTAAACTCACAACGTGACTCGGCATTTTTCTTTATGTCCTTACCGAAGTGCTGAAGCGATGGGTAAGCAAATAAGGAGAGTAATGCAATGACAGGTTCGTAATAAGCATTTTACTGAAAAAAATTAAACGCACAATGAGCGTAATTGCAACATAAAAGGGCAATATAATTGTAATTTGTAAATGCAAAGAAATTATTTGTCAAACTTTAATTATGTTTCTTTGCTAGAGAACCTTAAATAATTCAGTGAACATTTCCATTATCATCACCAATATTTCAACTTTAAAAATATTTATAATAAACTATTTTTAGCAAGTTTAAAAAAAAAGGAAGAAAACAAAATATCAAAAGTGTAAAAATAAAATATAAAAATTAATTTTAATTATATTTCTTTCCTTAAAGGAGAGCAGTCGATGGCGACCATTGATGGACCATTGCTCAATTGCGACACTATGTATTGTATTGGCCAAAATAGTTTGCCAACCATTGATGAATATATGTTTCCGGCTGTAAAGATCCTCATACACATACACACAGACATTAAAAAAAAAAAAGTTTCACAAACACTCAAAACAAACTTCTTCCATGTTTTTAGAGAAATTTTGCTTTTACTATTACAAAGCTTCCTCAGTGAGGAAGCAAAACTTACAGCAACACTGTATAGCAACATTTAATTTTATAAATATTTTTAATCGACTCAATTTATTACAAAGAAGTTAATTTCTTTTTAAAAAAAAGTAGTATATATAAGATGAAATGAACTGTTATACTCTTCCGGGCTACCTTGTTTCCCACAAAATTAGCATGCACCTCAATCCCATTCATAACAGTACTCGAAATTTATTACACAATTTACTCGCGCCGAAGGTATACGTTTAAGCCCTTTTAAAAAGATACTCAGCTAAGGGACGAATTAAAATAAAAAGAAGCAAAAAAAAAAAGGCGAACGAGCGGAGGCCGGAGCCGCAGGCTCAACGAGTCGAGCGCGAATTAAATATGACGCTCGCGGGGTCCGATCGCCCTCTTCCCCCTCCGATGCCGCGATCGTACTAATTCGATAGCGCCGCCGCGGAATTTCGCGCGCATGGCCTTTGACTCGAGCTGCGCGCGCGTTACTTATACCGGTGCACACGGGTTGCCGAGCAAATCGGGTTAGCCTCGATTCGCGGCGATAATGAGCCGAGTTCCTTTAGCCGCCGCCGCCGCGGTCTCCTCAAGCGAGAGCGTCCTAAATTTTTTTTTCCTTTCCGCGTCAGGTCTCGTTTTGCGCGCCGCGAGCTTTCTTTATTTGTTTCCCCCGCGCGGTTAGCTATGCGGCAATCATGCGATGCTCTCACGCTATTAATTATTAAATGTTGGAATTATGAGAGCGAATTTGAATGAAGTGTACCTTCCTTGGACGAGTATGGAAAGACGTGCTTAGACAGAACTTTTACTTATTTTTTTTTTTTTTTTTTTACATCATGGAAAATATAATTTTACTGGAATTAGATTAGAATAATTCATTGTATGGTTTGTAGCTCAAATAGAGAATAAAGCGAGATATTACATGATCATTCATAAAACTGAAAACCAAGCACCTAATGCAAGTGTTTTAAATTAATCATTTGGATATAGTGAAATATCAGTAGTCGTTTTCCCATACTCAACGAGGTATGTGCTCTACAATAATTTTTTCCAATTATTTACTTAAAAAAATTAAAATTAAAAAGTTATAAATTAAATGTTAAAGTTCGATCGTATATTAAAAATATACAAATTTTTATCCAGTATTACGGAGTCATAATTCAATCTGGACTTGTTTAGTTTTATTTTAACTATATTTATTACTTGATATTTTAAATCTCTCATTAAAATTGAAAAAGGCCATTTTTTACGTACTTTCTATAAAAGACCTACAGTAAAAAAAGAAATTTATTTTGTTTAGAAAATAGCTACAGTCCAAAATGTCATTCAAAGTAATGATTTTAAGACTACACGGAAAAAAAATCAGTAGCTCTTACAGTTTCGGAGGAGTAATATGTACTTGATTCGAAAAAGTAAAATCTTACTTCACAGAAAAGTAGATTCTACTTTTTTTATTGAGTTGTTTGTAGAGAAAATTCAGGAAGTTAAATGAACTTCCAATTTCACAGCTAAATCTATTATGCAAACGGTTGAATTTACTGCTTATTTTTTTCGGTGTAGTACAAGAAAGAAAGTTGAAAATTGTGAGTTGCAGTTTACGCGAAAGGAAGAAGTCTTCGACAACTGGTAGCTCGCATCATCTAGATTGAATTCTGACTTCGCATGGATTTAAAAAATTCTCGAAATGGTTATTTATTTTCAATGCACATAACAAAATTTTAATATACAATTTAAAACGCTTTTTTTTGCAAAAATAATTATCAGTTCCATAACGATCCACACAAAATTCTATGAAAAAATTTTGCCATACGTAATTCCACCTTCATATTGAACTTGACTCCTGTCAAACTGTCAACATCCGATGATTTGGGTCACCCTCGTGCGCGCATTGGCTTGCCCCAAAAAAGTGTGCCGCTCGGATGAACGCAATGGATCGTCAGGCATCCCGCGAAGTTATGCATAAACGATTATTCCGCTCCTTATAAGCGCTACATGCGGGCGCTCGCAATTACATGCCCCCCTCCCCCTCGAAAATTCGGCTTTTTGCCGCGTAACCCCCCCCGACGTACAGTTACGTCGTTATTGGCTGTCGCCGTCGATTCCGCGTTTATTACTGATTTATACGGCAGATAAGCTGGGCGAGCATCCCTCGATATTGAAAAAGTAAAGGAAAGAAAAAGTAATGAGCAAGGAATTTGTCAAGCGTTTTGACGATCGAACTCACGCCGCGCGAATTGTGGGTTATTATGCGCATCGATTTAACAGGTGCGGTATTTATACACACCAGGATCTTGAATATTCACTTTTGCGGGGATACATAAGTATAGGTTGCGACGATGAGCTTGAATTATGACGCGTTTTATTTTCTGAAAAAGATGGTTATTGAATGTTAATCCGATTTTTTAATTTCTGTTAAAAGCAAGACGGCGTGAACTGGTGCAGTCTCTTTTAAGCGGCGGCAAAATTATCAGTCGCGATCACACTCGCGAAAAATGTGATATGCCGCAGTAGGATAACGACGCTGTACTGTTATATGCGCGCAACGTAAATTTATTGACATATTTAAATTTAAATATTGTGCGAAATTTTAGTTTACGGCTCCGAGAGGTCCATGCGACGAACTTTCAAAAATTTTATTAATATACAGAACGGATGCAAATAATGAATAATGGTACATGTCACATGGCGAGGAGAATAAAATAAGTATATCTGAGAAAAAAAAGTAGTTGGTTTAACAAAATTATGCTGTTAAATACGTCAAGTAAATAATAACCCAATTTTATTAACACTATACTTTTAATTTTTAATCAACTGTCCGAGGCACAAACATTTGAGACTATCAAGCCTAAACGTTCACGTGGGCGTGATATCTTATTTACGACTGCGCAAGAAATCGGTAATTGATTGAGAAGATTGAGCCAATTGATCGAGAAGATCTGCTTAAATGATTGAAATGGTTCCTCATCACGATTACATTTCGTCTTGTATAATCTTCATGCCCGATCTCTTTGTAAATTTTACTGAAAAATGATCTTCTCGCACGATGAGAAGAAAATTAAGCTGCATTCATCGTGAACCGATCAAAACACTCCGCCTGTCGATTAATCCATAATCGAATCCTGCGCACTAACGACCGCGACGATCGCGAAGAAACAAGGCGTAAAGTGTGCCCAGGCATAATGCATTAACTCATTGGGCATATTTCAGTAATGTGTGCAATAATTCAGAGAACAACCGCCGTAGTCACGCAAGCGGTGGTCCTCGCGCCATCAGCTTTACTTGACCGTCCATACCTCCGCGGCGATTTTCTCCCGCGCGGACTCCTCGTACCGCATGGGCACGACTCGCTCGGTTTCCCTAGTTCGATATTAAATTGATTTACGCCCCGCTGGAATCGTCCACTTTGTCGAGGCGATTGAAAACGCGAAATTCCCGGCGCTCGCGCGCTGCCGAGATTTACGGCGCATGCGCGAAAGGGGGAAACGCGCCGAGGAAAAAGCGTTCTGTCATCTGCGCGCGCGCGCGCGCGGGACGATCGCCGCGCGCGCACCGCTCGCTCGGGAGATCGGGCTGATTGATTTACACAAAGGAGCCCCCGCTCGCCGGAGTGATAATCGAGTTTGGCTTTTACGAGCGGAGGCGTGCGCGCAGAGTTACGAGGCGCGGGGTAAAAAATTTCTTCACTCGCCGGAGTTTCGGGACGCGCGGCCTCGCGCCGGGCGAATATTGCTACCAGCGCCAAAGCGAGCTTCCTCGTTTTTCCCATTTCGTCGCCAATTGATTTAAGCACTCGTCACTTTTGCGAGCGCCGGCTTTAGCCGTGCTGCCGCGCGTTTTGTCGCTTCGCTGATTGGCTAAGGCTTCTTTATGTTCTTGCCTGGGAAAGTAATTATTGTTGGGATTTTCTGAAGAAACGGTGGCCGTTTCGTTGGCGTTGATGATTAATTGAGAGGTTCTTTTAGTTCTTGTTTATTTGATGGAAGAAAGAAGTTGCGCAAAAGATTTTCACTCGCAATTCTGCGATAATGATGATGCTTTTGTGATGATACGACTTTTCGGTTTTAAATATTTATTTATTGATTTATTTTTAATTGTACACTATGTACACGCTAAATCGGTTGGAGAGAAATGGAGTTAAATTTAACTACATTGAAGTCAAATTTTCACTCGAAGTTTAGATTGAACTTAACTCCCTCCTTATACGAGTGAAATTAAGTAATTTTACTCGCGTAAAGTGATTATTTCACTCTACTAGAGAAATTTTCAAATATAAATCTATGAATAAATTAACTCTAGAATGACTCTAAAAAAGAGTGAAATTTCATTCTAACCATTTTAGTGTGTAAGCGCACGTATTTTGTCTATAGGGTCAGCGGAATCGTTTTAAATTTAAATTAATTATTTTGCTTCGCCGACTTTACCGTCTCCACTGCACCGAAATCTTCTCGTGATCTTTAACCCTTCCTTGTGGACTCTATTGGGTACAGATTAAGTAACCAATTACGTTGCGGTATTTGCTCTTAATCAGACGTTTCATTTTGGACTGCGTTTCTTAAAAATTTTTAATTATGCTAAGAAAGTAATAAATTTTACACCTAAATTAACTTATAATAAACAATTAACAATTGAGAAACAATGATGTAGCGAAAAATTAGGAGAGATAATAGAAGTTGCTTATTTCTCTAGACCGCGATAATAAAATGGTCCAGACGCGAAGAGAAGCGTGTGAAAAAAATAAATAAATAGTATCGTTCTGAAAATATTTCGGATATAGACTTATCACCGCTTATAAGCTTTTGAATAACTAGAAGCATTTTCAGATGCATTGCCCAATAGCGAAAAAAAATGTATATAATATATTTTGAAGAATTATATACTTCGACTATAAAAACTTTTTGAAGAAGATCGTCTATAAAAAACGAGGGACGACTGAAAAAGCTCGCGTCAATCCCTCGTAATTCTCGTCGGCATTTCTCACGCCTGCTAAGAACTCCGATACCTCTTCGGCCTTCCGATTCCATAGCCTCATGATCCCCAGCTTCCGCGTCCATACGGTATATCACCAATGACGATTATTAGCGATGTCCACTGGTTAAGGAGCGGGTGCTGATTTAATGCCGAATGCACGAGGCGCGCATACGATTGTGTCGCGGAATGCTGACCCATAATCGGCCCTGTGAGAAGCGCGCGTTCGAGGGTCAACGCTTTTGAGAGCGTCGTACGCGGCGAAGTCAAAGCCCCGATGATTGATCGTTGCTTGCCGTCGTAAAAGTTCGCATTATTTCGCGTTGGATTTTACGGGAATAAGCGTCGCATTAATTGCGCGGCAAATATGCACACGCCGTACTGGCGAATTGACCGTTGCACTGCTCGCCAGTTGCGTGGGATGCATAATTTGCACGCCAAAAAATTCTCGTTTGTTTCAATAATAGGCAGTAAGGGTCTGTTTAATATTGTGTTGAAACGGCTTTTAAAATACAGTAGACACTAACAATAAGTAACAGGTTATATGCACTTTTAACGATCAACGTAAAGCTCAAATTTAAATATATCGAAATCACGGAAACATTTTGATTTTTTTTTTTAAAGTGTATTCTAAACCTGTGGATATTCTAAACTGGCTGTGAAAAAGTCTTAGAGAAAGTATAGTTGCAGAAAAAGTTTTTAGTTGAGATATTTAGCCTCAACGGGTTTATAAGATAGCGGGACCGCAAAAGTAACATTAATAAATTATTTCGGCCGTAAATGAGAAATACGAGAAAAGCGATTGGTCGGAGCGGAGTCAACCGACAAGTTGAATAGATTTACGGGCTAATCAAAATTCACCCAGTGGGAGAGTCCTCGCGGCGACTGATACGAGGGCCTTAAGCGCCCTCGAATTATTTTGGAAAATGGTGATTGCGTCATTAACTTCATGAGCCATTAAAGGCCATTGTTCTCCTAGGTTCTTCTAAGCGAGGATTTACTAGGAGCGTTCTAAAATTTCAATTTCACCGTTTATGGTCCACTGCTGTATCGCCGTGGCTCACTCTTTCTACCGACGAAAAATTCGGACGGTAAAAGCGATTGTTCCGCCTTTGAATGTACGCGAGAAAAATGTTATTTGCCTGGCGAATGCGTATTGTGACTCGGAGAAGAAAGGCGTGAATCACAGACTAATAAATAAAAATTCATCAAAGTCATCGATACGTTAAATGCCCTTTATATTGGAAAAAAAAGTTTTCCTAATGGTCTGCATGAGATTCTGCAGATATTTTTAATTTCTATAGTTTTTTCTCTAAATCTCTCTACATAGATTTTTTCTGCAGAAAATGTTGTGCACGTTATCCAGTTGATAATGATCAACAATAAAGCCAAGAAGTTCACGTTAATATATTTTTATTTATATTGAATTTATATGTAGATACTATAGTATGATTTATTTATTGCATCACTATAAGTAAAAACCGCTACCAATAGGCAATGCTGGCGCTAATAATTAAACATTAAAAAAAATTAATTTTTCCAAATGAAGAGGCGATTTCTCGATGGAGCCTCGTATTTCTTTGCTATACTTTTCCGACCGTGGCGAGCTCCTGCCATCACGACGCTGATTCACGCTTGTGTACAGCCGGTCACGTTTCGGCGCCTGCGGCCGCCGAGGCTCATCGCCACAGTCCACTTCACCGACCGCACGTTCACATGCTATGCAGTATACTCGCGGTGCACGCAACCGAATGCGTCATTTGCTTTAACTATTACTTCAGCTTTGTAAAGAACTTTTTTTCTACATTTTATTTTCTCTTGATTTTAAAATTGTTTTTTTTTTTTTTTTAACAAAATTCTGAACAAACTTTAATAATACGACGAATAAATCTTTGTATACCTTGCGGAAAAAAAGGACATTTCAATTTACAAGCTAAAAGCGACTGGCTTATTTCAAGCGTCGGCTGAAGAGCCATCGCATTCTCCCGAGGTATAATAAGGAAAGTGCATTTCGCAAGGTTCAAAATTTGCAAACAAACTTTGAATTACGCTATACTTCTCGCCCGTCAAAAAGTAAACTCGCCGAAGTCACATCAAACACAATGAAATATAGAATATTATAAAATAAAATTTACGTTCCTATACAAGTGAAAATCATGTTTCGCCATTGAAAAACACGTCGCCCGCTTGTGCTTCAAAGTATAAAGATCGAATTTTATCTACGCTCCTTTTAATTCTACACTCGATAAACGGCGCTCGAGGTACGAGCTCGGCAAGTATGGGCTCGCTTATTTCAGAAAATCAAGACCAATTAGAATAAAGTATCTTATCAAAGCCTAATGCGCTCCGCGCACATTAGCCGAGGATATATAAACGCGTGTAATAAACAAATCCTCCCCCTTCTGCTCAGAAACGCAACCGCGTGAGCAAACTGGCCACCTTATAATTTGCTCTCCTTCGAAGAAAAAGAAAAAAGAAAAAAAAAAAAACAGTTACCTTTTCGAACTCCTGCCCCGCGCGCAAAATTCATGAACACTGGCGATAAGATCGCTCGGACGCAATGGCGGCATCGACGCCGAATCCTGCCCAGATAAAGGCCTCGACCGGAAGCCGCGCGCGTGCACCGGAGGAGAGGAGGACGGAGGCAATCGCGTCTCACGTGTAATAAAGGTAGCGAGGCGATAAGGCCGCGCGGGTCGATCGGGAATGCGCGCGAGGCGCGTCTTATCGGCGACACTCCCGCCGCGCGGGTCCCGTACGTACACACATACATATCTATAAATATATGTATACTTACTTCGTATATATGTATATATATATACAATAAATATATATACATACGTGTACTTCGTATGTATATACAATATATATAAATACGTGTACTTCGTATATATATATACAATATGTATGTATACATAGGTGTACACATGTGTACGTGTTTATGTGTGTAGTGCAGGTGTCTGTAGGGTCTATGTGTGTGAGCCGAGCTGCATCTTCGAGGGGTTGGGTGCACCGGCCGCAATCGGACCCGGAAAGGAACAGCCTAGCCTGCATAATAATCTTTTAGGCACCGAGCGAACTGGAATCTTCTTCTGCGGGAGGCACAGAGCGTTGTAGGGCTTTATACTCCTCCTCTCGATTTACCTTCGAGCGCTGGTGGATAAGATTTCTTTAACGGGACGTCAAAGTTACTGGGGGAAACTCACTTACTTACCGAGCTGGGCTTGTGCTTGATCGTACTGATTTGAGGGTGAATCTTTTTTTTTTTCATCCTCATCGATGTTTCTGCGTAAAATGTGTTCGGTTAATAGTGTTATTAATATTATCGAGGGTTTTCCGTGTGCAGCTCAGTATTTCTTATTTCTTATAGTCCTTTATCGTGAAAGTATAATTTCAATTTATTGTTTTATTAAAAAATTTACAGACTAAATTTTTAATACGGTAAAGGTATACGATAAAATTTTACACCCTCAATACGCAGAGAAAAATTCCATAGTTTTTTTTGTAAAATTTATTGTAATTTCTTTCGAAATTTACTGTATAATTCTGTAAGAAATTTTGCTATAGCTCTTGCAAATATTAGAAGCAAAGAATTTTATGTGAAAAAATATTTATATGTTTTATTTATCAGTTTATAAAAGAATTATATTTTAAATAATTTTATTAAGTAATTAAAAAAAATGAATAATTTAATGAATATACAATAAATTTTATTTGAGGAAGCCACGTGTGTCAATGATTTGGCAGCGTCTTTTCTTCGTGTAACTAGTAATGAAAGTCGTTACTGTTTCTTTTTTTAATAACAATTTAATTGCTATTGTACATATGAAAATACTTGAACTTTAATTTAATCCGACAATGAAAGGCTTTATTAAGTTTACTGACACTACACCTCAATCAATATAGTATCTTCGGCGATGAAATGAAATTTAAAAAAAAAAAAAAAGTGGCCAAATAATAGCAATATTTCTCAGGCGGTTAAAGTCGCGTAACCTCGCGCGCGATAACAATCACGACAATTAACGCCCGTGAGAAAGACAATTATTATATTTGGTCGTGCAGTTCCGCGAGGCTCGCGCTGCGCCTGTGCACACGCCTTTTGTAATAATGCAGTAATAAAGCCGAGACTCTCGTGCATCTCGTTAGATTTTTTTTCTGCCCTCTTGTCACGTCTTACAACAAAAACAAAAGTCAAGTCACTCCGGACCAATTATCGCAGAATGAGACTACTATAGATAATTTCGCATTTTTCATCAATTCGAAGTAACAAAAAAAAACATTATATGATTCTTTTAAAATTTTACTTAAACTTTTTAAACAGCTATAGATTGCATAATTTTTATGTATGTAGTAAATGTAAGTACACGTAGCCTCGCCGTCTGTGTATATGGATGTGGCTCATTACATGAAATCACTTATTCGCCAATAAAGTAGCTTGATGCATAGCAACAATTTGAGGTCGTCGTTAAAAGAAAATCAGTTTAGATAAAGTGTGGACGCTTTTTGACGCGATTTTCCATAGTGCCGCATGCACGAATGAACCCATAACCGTGCAGCAGACATTTTTAATCAACTCGTTAAAGTATTAAAATATATTTTAACGAGATCGTTTCTTCTTGCACTGCATTACGTGAGTCTTGCGTAAGACACAGTATATTCCCAAAGGATTTGCACATTCCCATTTCAAATCTACTTAGCTTCTAAACACCGCGTTAAATAAACATAATAAAAATTCCCCGGCAATTCTCACTGCTCGACGAAAATCTTCTATTCTCTCTTCCGGTTCGTTCGAGCAAAGCTCTTTTCACTCGGCGAAAAGTCCGGCTATCGGCGGGAGGAAAAATGGCCCTGAGAGAGCGGCGCGTTTCCCTCGGCGTGTCCCCAGGTGTGCGTCCCGACTCATTGTCAACGGGGCTTTTCGCGACGGCGGCGCAGCTTTGCCTTGCGCCTCTCGCGGGCTAATCTGCATTTTAAACGAGCGCACTGCCGAGAATGCGCCCGCACGTAGGTGTAAAGAGCCGCGCCGCTTTTCTCGCGCGAGCCTTCACCTTAGCCGCGAGCGCGCGATTTGTCCGACGACCCTCTTCTTCTATTTTTTTTTTCTTTTTTTCTTTTTTTTTTTGTCTTTCTACTTACAGTTACGCTTCGAAGGCGGTAAACCTAAATAAATAATTAAGAAATAAGTAATTGTAGGTTCATTTTGTACTTTTAAGAATTACGTTTTTTTTTCTTACACCATTTATATACATATGTTACAGTTAAAAAGTTCGTGGACTCTTAAACTTTTATTTAGTGGTTTTTAATTTTTTTTCTTAATACTATGCTTTACTTACGATTAGATCAGTTCAGATCTTTAGAATAATGGGATAGACTATTAAAGTTCTTAAAATGACTTATGCATAGTTTTTATCACATTTATTTTTGGCATTCTTTAATTTTTTATCTCTAGTTCTGCATGATGCGTGTTAAGAGGGCATACATACCATTTGATCGAAAATTTAAATTTCATGTATGTACGTCGGTCAGTGTATTACGAATTTGAAGAGGCTCTCTGCATGCTGCAAGTAGATACTACAGGGCTTCAAAAATATTCTAGTAAATAAATATCTAAATTTTTTTTAAAAAGATTAGCCAGGGCTAGGAATAAAATATTCTGTCTTTTCTCTAAATATCTATTAATTACTAAAATGTTCTAAAAAAAATTTGCTACGAATACTTTTCTTTTGGGACCAATTAAACTCAAAAATAATAATTTTATTAAGTAAATTTACTCTAACTATTTTGCAATTTGCTGTAAACCCGCACGAGTCAGCCACGTAGACCTCCAAAAAAAGCAGCAAAACTAAAATTTTAGTAACTTAAGTATTTATAGAAAAATCAAGACTGAATAATAAAACTATTTTTTTTTTTTTTCAAGCTTTATAATCCCAGGCTGATCTCCGTATTTCAAATAATTTCATACATATTAAATGTTTCTTTTATTTCACTTTTTCTAATGACGGCAAGCCTCCTTAACAAGTAAACCACTGTAAGCACGAACGCGATAAAAAAAAGTTTGCACGGCATCAAAGAAGTGCAATTAAAATAGAATAAAAGCAATTTTGATCGCGCCTACGCACACAAGGCTCGCCAGCGCGTTAAATTCGCATCTTGAATGTGTAGCAGAGTCGCGCCGGCTGAAAATCGTTTATAGGAATTGAATGGCTAATCGGCGGAACGCGCGGAAAGCCTCGCGAGCACCCGCGTTTTACAGTTAGCCGCGACTTTATCTCGGGCCATTGTTTCGCCCCGGCTGATAACCCACAAAAGCTCTCTCCTCGCCCCCGGTATACGCGGGAGCCGCGAATGGCCGATTGTGTCCTGCCGGCCGCTTTGGGCCGCGCTTAAAGTACTGTTACGCGCGCGCCTGCGTACTTTTTAGCGCTTATTAGGCAACTTTAGCCGTCCTTTTTTTTACCGTCGGCTAACGGCCGCTTGATATTTACATAAGAAACGGCGTGTGCAGAGCCGCGGTTCGCGCCGCTACTGTGGACACCGGCTGGAATGCGCTTATTATTTTCCCTGTTAGTATGGATTTCAGAGGGGCGTCGCACGTTGTTTTGCTTTCGTTTTATTTTTTTTTACATACGAACGATTTTTCAGATATTTTTAGCCCATTCAGTCCGCAGTATAATCAAAAAAATAAATATTAATTTCAACAAAATATTTCTTTAAGGTATTCCAAGGAAATGGTTTCATTCAAAAAATTCTAGTAAAAATTACTATTCTGTCTAGAAAAGTGGCCACGGACTGTCATGTAGTGGAAAAATTGCCATCTTGTATTATAAATTTTACTAGAAAATATTATAGATATTACTAGAATTATGGTAAAGTTTTCAATAATTCTAGTAAACTTTACGATACAAGATGGTAATTTTTCCAATACAGGATGGTAATTTTTCCACTACAGTCCATGACAGTCTGTGTCCACTTGTCTAGACAGAATAGTAATTTTTATAGAATTTTACAAAATATTTAGTTGATTCAATATAACTATAACTAACTTGAAACTCCTAAAAGAAATATTTTTTTAATATTACTAGTTTCTTTTTTTCAGTCTAGGGTCAGTTTTAGTTCTGTTAGTTTTTGGAGCTAATGTCTCATTAATTTAGTGCTTGATTTTCCAGCTAATAGTGTGCACATTCCGAGACATTCACAAAATTTAAAAAAATCAACGTAATTTGATTGTTTCAGAATATATTTTTAAATAAAATATTTGATTAATTATTTAATCTCCATTTACGGATTTCTTTAAAAAATAAAAAAAAATAAATAAAAAAACGACTGTAGGAAAGGCTGCTGGAAATTATCTAGTTTTTCCCATTGCCCACATTCAAGCTATCCCTTACTTAGGCAGTTAAAATACATGAAAAAAGTTGTAAAAAAAAAAATACAGACGATTTCCAGCGCAGTACCACTTCACGATTTTATTGATAGTATTTTTAGTTTTACTCTCCGATCATATATACGCCGCATTTCCATTTTTTTTACGCGGCAATAAAAAAGAATAACGTCGTAACTTTTTCTTCCAGGGAAACGAATTCATAATACCCGAGGGGTGGCCGTTGACCCTCGGCGGTCACGGGCTCGTCCTGAGGCTCGGCGAGTTGGAGGCTTCGGCGCTTCGACTCGGGGAATGCTACCTCTGCGTGCGCAGCGCAGCCGCGACTGCACAGCAGCAGCAGCACAACCCCGACGCCGCTGTCGTTGCCGCCGCTGCAGCAGCCGCTGCCGCTTCGGCTGCTGACGCCGTCGAGAGGAATACCGTCGAAGTAAGGCCACTTTTTACTTTGTCAAATTATTATACATACTAAGAAAAAAAGAAAAAAAAAAACTCCCTTCGCTACAATAAACGACTATAATCGCGAGCAGATAGCCCTGGTGTGGCGAGCATCGCCGATGCGGGCCCCGGGGATACTGGGCTGGGACCGGGAGGACGAGTTCATGGATTGGCGCGAGCCGGCATCTACCGCGGCGGCCCAGAAATTGGCGGGCACGGCCGCGGCCGCCTCGAGCGCCTCCAGCTCTTCCTCGGGCTCGACGACCTCGTCCTCCTGGCGGTGCGACGAGGACCGTCACCGTCGCCGTTACCGGGCGGCCCACCACGAGAGCCGCTCTACCGAGAAGCACGGCTGCGCCATAAGGTTGGCCGGAAGCGAGGCGCCCGGCCACGACGTCGTCAAGTCCAAGTCCTCGTCCAGCGTCGACGCCTGGGCGGAGGAGGCGCGAGCCGCCAGCGAGCGCAGGTCTACCAGCTCCAGCAGATGCGCCGATATGGATAGCGAACTTTACGGCCCGCCCATTCACGGTTGGTACATTTTTTTTTTATTTATTGATTTTTTTTTTTTTTTTGAGTGAGTATTTTGAGGGACACACTGTTGTTATACCGACTGGCTGGCGAAGTGGGTTCTCCCTAGCGTAAAAAAAAAAATTTTTGTTTGACTAAACCTTGCAGAAAGATGTCCTATAAAGTCGCT
Organism: Sycophila texana; assembly: GCA_035582955.1. Lineage (NCBI taxonomy): Eukaryota > Metazoa > Arthropoda > Insecta > Hymenoptera > Eurytomidae > Sycophila > Sycophila texana. The sequence goes on along the minus strand of JAWWEN010000001.1, from coordinate 6,337,176 downwards.
GATAATAAAGAAGCTTCTCTAAACTTTGATGTTATTTGACTAAAAATATTTTTTATAAAGTTTTATTAAAGTTTGTTCAAAATCAATTGTGGTGAAATATTATTTTGATTAATTTTCTGTAAAAAGCTTTTTTTGTTCCATGCTTAGATTTGCACAAATATAATTTACTCTTATAAATTTAGAATATGCAGATTTACTTAATTTTTAATAGTTATTTATGTTTTTAGAAATTAAACTTTCAATAAAAAGTTTTAATAAATTTCAAGCGTCCTTTTAACAAACCTTCTTGATACTGTTGAACGTAAATTTTACATTGAATAATATATTCTGATATTTGTAAAATATTAAAAGTTTTTGAGAAAATCTGAAGCTGTGTCAAAATAGTTATTTTAAGCGGGCCTACATATGAGCTAGTACAAGTGCATTTATTGCGGGGTACGGTATAAGAAGCAGTTTCGTATTTATAAAAATATATATCGAGTTAGCCTATTGTTAACCAAAAGTTTTTTTTTTATTGAAGCTTTTCTAATCTTAAAAAAGATTAATTTCAGCTTTACAATGATTAGGTATACAGTGAGTTTTACAAAAAATTTAGATTTTTAAATTACAGTCTTTGAAAAACTTAAGTACATATTTACAGGCAGCAATATTTGTTTCTGAAATTAGAGACTCTATATTTAAGGGTAAACCAACCAAAAGTTTTATACACGGGAAACGAAACTTGATTCATGCGTCGTGCTCCCGAAAATACACTGACGTCAACCCACATATATACAACACAGTAAAATTGTGTGCTAGCGACGAATAAAATAAAGTCACTAATAGTACTGCAAAATTCTAAAGAAAGAAAAAACAAAAAAAAAAATAATTTACTCTGCTTATTTGATACGACAGGAGTGCCGACGGAGACGCGCAACAAGCTAAAGAGGGGCACGCGCGTGGTGTCCCCGGCGACGATGGAGAAGTGGAAGGAGACGACGCGCTGCGAGACGCGCAGCCGGGTGCTGGCCCCGCGGGACCTGGCCAACCCCGTGACCCTGGAGAGCGTGGCAGGCTCGGCGCGCGACCGCCAGCTGAACGGCCCCGAGGGTCAGCGCCTCGAGGCCTTAGCAAGGCCGAACGAGGTGCCGGACATCGAGCTGCCCGCCTACATCAGCACCCTCCTGGTCACGGTGGAGCGCAAGATCGAGCGCGTCTCCATCGACGACCTGACCTTTCCGTGCACCGCCTGCCGGAACATCGACACCGACGATCCGCTGCTGGGCTGCAAGTGCGCGGGCGACGGCTGCGACTGCGAGAACGAGGCGATCTGCGAGTGCTCCTCGGCCGCCGCCGCCGCCGCCGTTAATGCCGAAAAGCTCGAGGCCAGGAGCTTTGAGCTCGCCGGGATCAAGCACATCGACAGCGACGACGAGGAGGAGGTGCGCATGGGATTCGGTAAGTACTCTGTTTTTACGACTGTTTAATTACTTACAAACGTATGATTTTTGAGAATTCTTCTTAAATTTCAATCTTAAAGCTCTGTCTTAAATTCCAGTTTTAAAGATCTGTACCTTAATGTCCAATTTTAAAATCCAGTCTTAAAAATCCACGTCGTAGGTTAGTGTTACATTCCAATTTCAAAGTTCTATCTTAAATTCCAGTCTTAAAGATGCAGTGCTTTAAAGTTTAGTGTTATATGCCAGTGATAAAACTCTTTTTTAAATTCTAGTAGTTTTAAAAATCAGTCTTTAAGTGTAGTCTCAAATGTCTGTCTTAAAATTCTGTCTTAACTGGAATTTATTCCAGTCTTAAAGTTGGGCTTTAAAGTTTAGTGTTGAATGCCACTGTTAAAGTTCTTTTTTAAATTCTAGTAGTTTTAGAAATCAGTCTTTAAGTGTAGTCTCAAATGTCAGTCTTAAAATTCTGTCTTAAATTCCAGTCTTAACGATCTGCTTTAAAGTTTAAAGATCTGCTTTAAATTCTAGTAGTTTTCAAAAATCAGCCTTGAAATACAGTCTCAAATGTCAGTCTTAAAATTCTGTCTTAAATACCAGTTAACATCTCTCTTACATTTCAGTTTTAAAGCTCTTAATATACCTAGTCCCAAAGATTAATCTCCTCTGTACAGAAATTCTGATTTTATAACGACGCCCCGTACGAAGACTAGCACAACTCAGAATTTTAAATGGGAATTAACACGGGCAAGAGCTGAGTTGTGCTAG
>JAWWEN010000001.1:6305594-6334872 GCA_035582955.1 Sycophila texana | reverse complement strand
AACGACGGCGGAAAATGCCGTTTTAGCACGCGCAAGCGTGCGTAAAAGGCACTTTTACGCACAGAGTTGCATAAAATGATTTATTTGATGATGATGAATGACTGCAATTTTAAACATTTCTTTATCGCATCCGTATAAATTATTCTTAAAGTGTTTGATTTTCACCTCAAAACGTTTATTACTAATATTTCGTAAAAGTGCATAATGCAATATTAAGCCTCAACTTTCTACAATACATCACTATTATTTTTTGCTTTGCGAATTTTAGTGTTTACGTTGCGAAGCGTGTATAAAGTGCATTCGATAAAAATTACGCATGCTTTTAAAATGCGGTCTCCTTTTAGTATTCTCTAAAATTGATTATTAATTATTATTACTTGCTTACTAACACGACGAACAAATAAACAATTTACATTCTTTTATGGAGGAATATTTTTCATCATCGAAGTTTATCTTGAGATAGTAAAAGTCAACGTACCTTTTAGGCTGAAAAAAAAAATGTTTTATTAAAAATTACTATACTATCTGCGACAGTGTGGCGAGGGTCACATTCTACAAAAAAATTGTAATATTTTTTAGCAATATTTATCAAACATTAAATTTTATTATATAAAGTATAATAATTTTTTTATAAGTTTTCGTTAATCTCTGACCACTTTTCTAAACAATATAAGAATTTTTACTAACAAATTTCTCTGTAATAGTCTATACACTATTTTCACCAATTATTTTTTTTTTTATTTTCTATTATTAGACAGAATATTTCATACTTTATATTTTTCACTTTTTCATTTGAATTCCCTTGAATTTTTCATTTAGTATCCATAATACCGATCTCTCGTAGCGTTCAAGGGGTGACCCGATTGCGAGGGAAAAAAGCTCCTGCCCTCGGCACGAAATTCATAACTGTGAAATCGCCGCTTATAATCTCGCACGTCACACCGCGCCAGTCTCCGTCCAATCTTTGCGTGGCGTCGCTCCAACCACGAAATAATCGAACGCGCGCGCCTTTTTTATATACATATAAGTATATATATATATATATATATATATTTTTTTTTTCAGCAGTCAACCGGCGGGTTTGTACGACGGTGTTGCGACAAATTGCGCGCGAATAGCGTCGACGCGAACGATATACGCGGGGCGATTATCATCTGGTCGACCGACGGGGTGTCACTCGACGTTATCGCCGCGCGCGGAATGCGAGCTGCGGTTTTCCACGCTGAGTCGACCGCGCGCTGACAGGTCAAACGTCGATTTTCTCAACACGTGTTCTTAATACGCTCCCTTGCGAAATCTCCACTCCGGATACTTATCTCGCGTGAGCATTAAAATCGAATTTTTTAGGACAGTTCTATTTTTAAGGCGGTTACTATGAAAAATTCGGCGGGACAAGAGAATTAAGTAGTAACGGTTCGGCTTGGTAAGACGAGTTTAAATTTAAATTAGTTATCTTTAAATTTTAAATTCTTTTCTGTGCATATTAAAATTAAATGTCCATTCTGTTCTAACGGACCATTTAAGAATACATTCCGGTTTTTAAACGAAGTTTTTAAGTTTAGCTTATAAGATTTAATCTAAAGTCGTTAGATTAATTTTATTATCTTTTATTTTTTTCAAGATTGTATTGAAGGACTTTTGGTTCTTTGAATTATTAAGTATATAAATAAATAAATAGATTTCGTAGTTAGTTAAAAGGCATTTATTTTTGACCTGCAGGAAACGTTAAAAAAGCGAGGTAAAAAAAGTAAGTAGTAACAGACGGTTGTGGTAAGACCACATTATTTTCATCTGAAATCTCACTTCGCCTACTTTTTTCCGCGTGCATTAAAATAAATTTTTGCTTCAAGTTTACGTATCAGGATAATTTTATTTTAAATGCGGTGACTTTAAAAAATCGGCAAGGTAAAAGGAACAAGTAGTAGCAGACAGTTGCGGCAAGACAGCGCTCATTTTAACCGAAATGTGACTGATGCTGAAATTTAATTATACAATTAAATGCAAGAAAATTATTCATAATAAAATATAAGTAGCGCCGGATAATTACGTTAAGATTTATATCCCGAACACGAGTACGAGTAATTTTTTAAACATTTAATAGAAACGCGCATTAACATTTAATCATTAAATTATTCATGCTTTGACGCTGCACTCAAACTCATTAATCAAGAATAAAAAAAAAAGCATTAATAATTTAATATCAGCTCGGCTTACCCCCCGAGCAGCAATAATCATCCTTTCAAGCTTTTATATCGACAGTCGGTGATTAGGTACTTAAGCACCACCTTTCATCTGCTTAATCGGCGCTGCGCCGCAGCTGCAAAGGCACGCGTCCGCGTACTTAAAAAAGAAAAAGAAAGAAAAAAAGGGGAGACCTCGCAGCTCGCTCCTCCAAAGTGACAGAGCAAAAGTTTCGCATAAATTTTGCGCAGGATCGATCGACAACGCGGCCCCGCGCCTTTTAATGATAATTCATTCCCCGAGCAGCGCGCATTATTCGAGCGATTACCGTCCGATAACGCGTCCAAGAATTCCTAGCCTCGCAGCGCGTAATTGCGAATCCCGGCTTTTTCGATTACTCGCGGGAGGCAGAGAGCATGGCCTCGTCGAAGCTTATACTTTTTTTTTTTAAGTCGCGGGGGCGCGTCACGGTGGGAGGTGAAGTCGCCGCATTTGCATGCGGCGCGAAGTCGTCGCCAGTTTCACCCGCTAAAGCGGAGCTTCTGATTTATCGGGCTTCGGGATCGATTTTGTAATGAACTGCCCGGCTGATTTATACTTATTGTTCGACGATTTCACTTACTTTTATCAAGGCTCGCAGCTGGTACGACTGTGACTTCGCACTTCTTGTTTTTCATGCAAATTGAAGAGTTGCTATGAAAAAAAAAAACCGCTGCCAATAGATTGGCACGTAGCTTCCTCCAACTTAATTTGTCCTTGTTCCCAAGATCTACTAAGACAATGGTTTTGAAGGAAAACGTCTTATTTCGAAGTTTTTGAATGGGAAGCTAATTTGCTTTGATTGTTTTCACTTTTTTATTGCACCTGTTTTCTGTCATTATAAAAAAAAATTAATATTCATAATTTAGTGAATAATTTATTTCCTGGCATTACACTGGCACTAATGTATTTTTTAAAAGATAAACAATATAAAATACTTGTAAATAAAATATGTTATAAGAAATTGAAAAAAAAGTACACATTTTTTTGGCAGCGGTTTTTTTTATTAAATTCTATTAATGAATTAACATTACTGAAATACAGTAGATAATTAAATTCTATTTATTTTGCTTATTCCGATAAGCAACTAATAGCTCCCTCAAACGTATCGTACTCAAGAATTAGTATTGCAGGTTCACATACTAGGGACCTGTACATTACTTGTATATCTGTATCTACTTTTGGATTAGTTTCCAACAATATTGCTTCATTCACAGGTTTGTAAGTGGTTTTTGATAATTCTATTGTATTATCATCATTATACTTTTTTGTTGTGAAATTTTTAGGTAAATCGCTTTGATTCAGAGGTTCACTGTAATAATGCAATAATTAGTGCATGTTGTGAGTAAATATTCTAAATTCGCAATCTTAAAAACTAATTTAAATGAAACCTACATTTGCAACTTTACATCCCAATATAATTCCTCATCAGAATTGTTTAATGTACTAAACTTCAAAGTTTCATTAAAAATAGTTTCTGTTATAATGTAGTCAGTTGACTGTTTCAAAACCTTCAATTCAGAGTCGATAAGCCATTGCAAATTGTTCTAAAATAATATAAAAGCTGCGCATTAGATTCATAAACCTGAAAATAAATTACTATAAAACAGATTATTGAACAAACCTCTTCTTCAGATTTACATCTACTTGTTAAAAGATTCTGATCTGCTGAAGTATAATTGATCATATCTCTGGTACAAGTTTTCGTATCTGTCTTTTTATTAACTAAGAAATTATTTTGTGAAGTAGCTTCTCCGTCAGATGATACAACATTGTATTTAACATTACATTGACCGTAAGATGTTGTCTAGAAAAAAATGTTATTATATGGATTTCAATAGAATTATCAAATTAAGAGGTCAACAATCATTTGACAATTCATTAATTTGAAAACGTTATTTACCTCTGCAACCGGAGAGGAATTTTCCTCTTCATTTAGCTTCAAAGCATTAACTGTCATGATCGAGCTTATAAATAACTTTTCGTTTTTGGTTAACTCAGCTTCATCCTCTTGAACTTTCACGGATTTAAACTAGAAGGAAAAATAGATTTACACATTTGTAAATGTTTTTCAAAATTTAATATATGTTCAAAAAAACTTACTGATTGATTATCATCCAGAACAATCACAAATGGTCGTGCTATATCTTCTACAATTTTTGCAATTGATTTACACGGGTTAGAAGAATGCCATATCACAGATTCGTCGGCGTGATAAAGTCCAACCTCCAGATCAAACGTACCGGCTTCAAAGCCATTGTCGATCTCCGAACTTGGTGTTAAGTAAATTATAGAACTTAGTTTTTTAATAACGGTAATGTTGGAGGATTTTAAGTAAAAATCCTTTTGGTAAGCTAATTTATAATATAAAGTATCGCCAAAAGCTGCACGAACAAATAAAAATTGAATAAAAGATTAACATCTTTTTTTCTAAATTATTAAATTGTACATACTTGGTAAAACGATTGACATAAACAATAAACTGGTTGCAAAAAGTACTTTATTCATGCTGAACTGTGAATATTTCTTCAACGAGTAATGCGACCACATCTGTCACTGGTTCCAGGAGATATACTTTAAATAATCTTTTTCTTTCCTGTTTAAATACTTTTTCACATATAGCATAAAAAGTGTATGACAATACTTTAAAACATTTTTATTTGTTTTCAGCTTTTGTAAGTTTCAACAAAGTTTTATTCAATCTGAGAGTATAAAAAAACAGATAAGATAAAATGTTGACATGTTGTAAAGTTCTTTTACATGCACGTTAGACTGTATATTCTTCAATAGAAACTTTTATGTAAGCCTTCTAAAATTACGTGCTGTGGCATAAATGATTAAAAAAATGCAACATGACCTTTATATAAAGGAAACATAGTTATTAAATGAAAATAATAAAGTCGATATTATAGAGAATAGGGTAGAGAATATAGGGAATATAGTTATTTATCGCAAAAATAGCATATCTCCATATAGATATCACGTATAAATATCTAAAAATAATTAAATATTATAAAGTCATTATTTAGAACTAAGTATAAGACACGCAAAAATTGCTTTATTATACCCGTACAATACACAATTTTCATCATTCTCATAATCTCATTATTTTGTGTTTTATTGTACGAAACGTAACAAAAGGTTACAAAAATTCACTTTCCAATATTTCTCATTCCAGGTCACACAGACATCGCAGGAAGGCCAGTTATAGAATTCGACGCTTGTTCGACACGACGCGATGTCGTTTCTTCCCGGGAAACAGCGTCGCTCCTCCTCTACCTCACACGCTTACCAAGGTGAGTTTCTTTTTAACGAAATCTATCGACACTTCTTAAATAAAAATTTTATTAAAAAAAAAAAGAAAACAATGACAAACACCATCTCGTTAAACTTCACTTTTTCACTGTATATTCTTTGAATATAAAATTTACTTACCATTTCAACTGAATTTTGCTATTCAAATGTATGCAGAGAACCGCTTAATAACTTTTCCCGCAAGCAGCCCGCTGACGCGTTAATGTATTTTCGACGCTTTTCCAAGTCTGTTTACTTCTACGTACGCGGTGACAAAAACGTAGGATGCTTTCTGTGAGCGTAAAAAGCTCCTCTGAAGCAAGCTTGTTCCTCAGTTGGAAACGTCTGTCGCTCGCCGTATTTGAATGCGCCTTTTCACGGAACACTTACTTTATCCTTTTTTCTTCCGTGAATTATTTCTTTACTTTATTTTTAATTTTTTTTTTTCGTTAAGATATTATATACGATTATAATTGTTGCTACATCAATATCCTCATTGTCCGTAAAAAAGCTTTCCTTCAAGTTTCTTTTCACGAATAAACCAATGTCACATTAAAATTCTTTAATCTCTCGAGACGTGCGATTGTAATGAGAGTCAGAGCAATTGTAAAAAAGCTAAACGGACATATGTATAAACTGAAGGAACGTGAGGAAAAGTACGATATATCTCGGCGTCGCGAGTCGAGCGAATATGTAAACAGCGATGTCGCTACAAATTACTTATAAATAAATTTAATTGAGATATAAATTAAGTGTCCTTAGACTTTAACAATGCATTTCTCACGTTTACGTGCGTACGCGTAGGATGGAAAATGATAAATAATCAGGCGTACCCTTTGCATATCGGCGATAAATAGTGTAGAGAAGGCGCTTTATTAAACGGCGAGTAATCGCACCTTTTTTCCCGATAAATACTTCAATAATTCAATTTGCAGGCGTGCGATTATCAATTAAAGAAAATAATTCAATGTAGACCGCTCGAAGGCACTGAAAGGGACTTTGCGAAGTTATTGCATTTTAAAACTCGCGCAACCGACGGAAAGACACGCGGAGACCGCCGCTTTAAACGAAGCAGCGGGGAATGCAATTTATTTACGAGCCGGCATAACTCCGAGGGTGCTAATACCGTTTTTAATTGTTTTTCAACAATTTTAATTGAGGATATAAATTCATTTGCTAAATAAAGCACGTCACGTTCGATACGTGCATGTATATCGCATTCACTGCATATATAATATATATATATATATGTATGTATGAGTAGGTATGTGCGTGTGCATATACTCCGGTGTATATTGATGGAAGGCAGCGGTGGTGGTGGTGAGGGTGAATTAAGGTTGTTTTCATTCATGTCGCTGTGAGTTTATGCTTTCCGCGGGCGTTAATGGCTTCGTAAATTGTAAGCGAAATCGTTTTAATTGATATGTAAAAAAAAATTTTATTCGTATTAAGCGCGCGCTCAAAATGTTTCAAATTTAATATTGATATTGCCAGCGTCGGCGAATAACTGTTATGTAAATTGAGTGCTAATGCGGAATAAATTATTTTATTTCTGCTTTCGTTAAATTTGCATAAACGAATCGCCGTAAATCTCGGCTTATTAAGATTTTAAATCCAGAGCTGCGTGGTAACCTCGAGAGTGGCAAATTTCATTTAAAAAATTGTTTCGTCTTCAAGCGACCCCTCGCTGTTAAAATATTAGCGAATCTTACAGGTTTTGTGAATTCAGATTAAATTCATGTATTCGTATTATTTATAAAACAACGATTGTATTACTTAAAACAACAAAATTTATGTATTATTTAAAACAACAGAAAAATAATTATTTATTTATGTATAACTTCTTCCAAGGAGTTAATGTAAATTAAAATTAAAGTAAGTTAAAATAGGGGTCGATCATTAAAGACAGTTATACACATTAATTAATGATAGTATAAACGACCCTAATCATCAATTGAAAAAAAATGAATAAAATGACACCCAACGAAAGATGAAATAAATGCGGTGCACACGTGAATGCCACTGGGGTATATCCGGTGGGTATCGGCTGGTTCGGTTTGTGCCCCGTGGATTTGACCGTGGCCGTGCCGCGTCGGTCCGTATCGTTCATCGCGCGGGTTTATGGTCACCCATGGGCCTCACGACTCGAGCCGCGCTACTTGCCCGTGGATTTTCCCAGGCGCGACTTTCTTTTCTCGCCCCCCATTCGTAACGGATATTTATATGCTCCCCCGCCACCTCCGCGCGCAGGCCGCGGCCGAGTCAAGCCGGGGACTCTTTCCCATGTGGAGGAATCCACCGACGCTGGACTCTATTAAGCGCCTTCCCTTTCAGCTTTCGATTTCGCGTCCTGCTGCTTGTGATCGTGGATTTATCTGCGGTTGATGGATAGGCGGCTATAAAGCGCGACAATATGTTATCAGTTCAGATGTCTATATCTATAATCCAGTCCTATCAATTCGCTCGTTGGTGAATAATGCTCTAAGCTTTCCGGCAAGTGATGTCGGAGAGGTCATCACTTGAAGTGCCGCGATAAGAGATATTAGGCTTAATTTTTTTTATAAGGAGGATTTGTACACGGAGAAGATTTTTCCATTAAAAATTACTATAGTTTTACCTAATGCGCGGACAAACTGGAACTATAAAAAAATTAGTATAATAACCAGCAAATTTTACTATAGTTGTACTAAATATTACTATAGTTATATTAAATTTTACTGTATTTACAGTCAAATTTGCTATTCATTATCGCAATTTTTTTTGATAGTTCCAGTTTGTCCTCGCTTTAGGGAAAAAACTATAGTAATTTTTAATGGAAAATTTTTCTCCGTGTAATTGTTGGGGGTTGTATTTCGAATTGTTAACATTGATTACAAGATCGAGGTTAATGGGGGTCACATCCTATCCCTTTACGGGTAAGATCCATATATCTGTATACTCGCGGAGAGGCAAAATATGAGAGCAACGTGTTTAATTGTTCAATGTTCAAAGAAAATAAAGTCAATTTTAAAGAGTTACATGCATAATATAATAAGAATGTAATAATAAAAATGATTTTAATCTAAAACAATATTTTATTTTTCTTTGAATAAATGTGCTTACGACCTTTGAAAAATTTCATTTCGCTAATCGAAAATGCATATTTTCAAAAAAACAGTAGACGGTTCGACTTTCTAAAAAAAAAAAGGATAAATAATGGCTCTCTTGGTCGTAAGAGGGATCAGCACCCGCATTGCATAACTGTATTTACACATGCACTGCAGGTTAAATTATGCATCGAGCCAACAAAGTCCGCATAAAGGTAACTCTTTAATAGAGTCATCGCTCGCGGTAGTATCGTCCCCCGGCTGTGCATAAAATATGAATTCACGCACGCGGCTGTCTTTAGCGCGACGATAGCTCAAAGCCCGCATTGCCTGCATCGTTTTAACGTACTGCTCTCAACGCTGAATCCGAACATTTTTAATTACGAGCTCCTGCAGTTGTAGTAGATTTAAAAAAAAATTCAGTCTGTTGATTTATGCGTGTCAGTAGTTCGATGTATTAATAGTGAAAGTACACTGTAATGTACTAAAATCACAAATTTTTAACAGACAAACTTGAAAAAATAGATGCAAAAATACTTTCATCCTAATTTATAAAAATTTTTTTTTTTTAAATCTTACGTACATGCACGGTAACAAAAATAACTGTCAAGAATAAGTAGAAAACTTTGTTTGAAAGATCATCTGTCTTTGAAAACAAATTTCTAAGGGCCTCGTGATTCATTTTTTCTTTTAAAATTGCTTCTTCAGGGGCTTCGGGTCATTTAAATTATTTCGATCGACTCGCAATTAAAAATCTGAACTATTGTGGTAATCAGCCATAATATGGCTTATATGCCTACCCTTATACAGTGGTCCCTCCTTTTTATATACTAAGTATATAACATAATAGAGAGAAAAAATACGACCCCGCAGACGCTTCTCAATTTGACATTGCGTAGGATATAAATGTTAAAAATTTATCTGAAACTTATCTGTATTGCACAGTATTTCTATGCTTATTAAAAAATGTCCTTGAGTTTATTACATAATATTAAAATAATAAACGTAATAATGCATTACGTTTATTGCACACGCAGGAAACATGAGTACGAAAGATACGAATTTTCCACTATACGAGTAAGAAATATCACGTCGTGAAGTGTAGTTCGGAGAAAAGGGGAGGAGGAAGCCGAGAGTTAAAAAAAAAAAAAAAGAAAGAAAGAAAGAAAAAGCTAAGCATCTCGGATAATCGTACGTGACGTCCGAGCGCGCGAATAGTTGTAGAGAGAGTCTCTCGCGTGTACGCGCGTGCCGGCCGAACCGTAGCCGTTTTTACGAGCCACCCCCTCGTCCGTCTCTAACCGAGCGCATCGCGCATAACGAGAAATAGCCTGCTTTAAAATATGACATTCGACGACTTAAACGACCTCTTCGCTTAACTCGGCGCGCAATTTATGCCGCCTCCTCGAGAGCGCGCGGTGGCCACTCTTAATGAATTTTAATTCGCAAAAATTCGCCGCGCTTGTCCCGCGGGACCGAAAATATTGCCGGTTTATCGCCGCTCGAAGTTGATTTTCATTAAGCCCGGCGCGATTATTAATTGGAAACGAAAGTGAAAAAGTGCTTTACGTTTTATTTTTGTTTAAGTAACTGGACGTTGAATGTTTTATTAAAAATTGATGCTTGGAGGGCGACTGTCTACGTGCGATATACTTGCGGTGACAAATTGAAGAGAAATTTTAAAAGGAGCTGCAGAACTGTAAAGTGAAATATTATATTTTTATTTGCGGACGGATGATTAATTGACGAACTCATGAATAAAATAGAAATATATCATTAGTTGATGTGAATTTTTCAATAAAATGTTATCTTTGAATGGGGAAGTAGAAAAAGACGGGTACAGTGGGACACAAAATTTAATCGAAAAACTTAAGAATCTCAATCTCTACCACTATCTTTAATGTTTTTATTATCAGTAAATATTTATTAAACACAGCTCTCGTTATGATAAATAAATTTTCAATAATATTTTCGTCAATTAATTTTTACCAATCAAATGAAAAGCTTAAAATGATTTTTCATAAGATTCAATTATCTAAGGCGAGGAATGAATTTTGTTGCTTACAACTTAGAGTTTCAAATTTTGAATACATTTATATTTTAAAGATCACCTATTTGTATGAATTTTTATAGCACTCTGACCTCAAAATGGCTATTTTAATGTCAATTTTCAGCCCTCGTTTTATGAAATATCGTATACGGACTGGTGCATAAGCGATTATTCAGATCGTGCGACTTTTCAAAAAAAAAAAAAACGCGCGAAAACCGTCTGGAAATTAGTGAATACTAACTGAACGATTTAGTGAAAATGTAATCGCTGAAAATTTATTGAAAATGCACTAAGAAAATTAGTGAACTTCAATTGAAAAATCAGCCAATTGTAAATGAATTTTCAGCGAAATATTAATTCACTTTAAAATCAGTGGAAAATTCGCTAATTCTTAAATGGAAAATTTCTCACTGCGAAAAAATCAGTGGAAATTTCACTGGATTGAATTTAGAGAGATACGCTAGCCGGGAGGGAATGTGGTATACTAATTTTCGACACGGGCGTGGTTGAAAACTATGTTTATGCAACTCTGTGCGTAAAAGTGCCTTTTACGCACGCTTGCGCGTGCTAAAACGGCATTTTTCCGCCGTCGTTGCATAAAATATCGTTCGATACATGTGTGTAAATTGATTCTCGCTCGTGGGTGATTATCACCCTCGCTTCGCTCGGGCGATAAGCTCACCCACTTGCGAGAATCAACTTTTACGCACTTGTATCGAAATATACTATTTTCTGCTCGACGACGGCGGCTTCGTTTCGCGCTTTCCGGCCGGAGGGCAGAAAATTCATTCTTCTTCCGATATAATTCCAAAGATCCGCAGCCATAGATTTACTTGTCCACGCAGCTGTACACAATCATCCCCAACAGTCGTTCGGAGAACGTCGCACGGTCGGGGCCCGTCCAATCAGGCATCTGGGTCTCTCTCCCTTTGACAGATAGTCGTGCGGCCCGAGCGTGGCAATAAAATCGCATCCGCGCGTAGGCGAAAGTCCGGCGGACCATAAATCTCGTCATCGAGCGAGTTGGCCGCGCTCCGGTCTCGCGGGCGCTGATTGGCCCGAGGTGGAGCGTGGACGCAGGAAGCGGCGCTGCGGCTTTCTCCGCGAAATCCCTGGCGCTCCGCGGCTTAATTATCATTTTCCCGCTCATGCAAATTCACGACTGTGTTATTTGCTGCGCGAGGCGCGCAACGCGAAATTGCAGTAGCCCGCCGGGGGAGGATATGAGCTACGGGATTTCGAAACAAGTGCGAAAGACCCGGCCGCATAAAGCGCCGCCTCGAGGATGAAGCGCGAGAACTTAGTGTTCCTTTGCCGCGATCGGGATCGTTGCTGTTTTATCGTCGCGCTTCGGTGAGCTTGTAATCTCCATTTTTCTCTGGTAATTTTTTTTTTTATTTATTTATTTATTTATTAGGTGGAGTGATTATTATCGAGGAAAGTTTTGCTCTTTATTTTAAAGTAGATTAATTTATTGTTTGTATACAGTGAACCTTTCGTGTACAATAATCAGAATTAAACTTTTATCTCCAAGGATATAAATATTTTATTGAAAAATGTAAAAGTGCTTACTTGTTTACAGTTTAAAAATTCATTAAAATAGCATAACTATATAATCGAATTAATAAATAAATATTTTGATAATTATATGTACGCGAAGTATAAAATGAAGTTCTCTCTTATGAATAATTTAAAATTCAAAATCTTTATTTATTTATTTAATTATTTAACTTATTCAACGGACTATATAGTCCTTAAATACTAAATGAAATCTGAAGGTAACAATAGGCTAAAACTAATATAAACTTAAAATTAACTTAAAATCTACATGTAAACGATTTTAGAGAATTTTTAAATGGTCCGATAGGACAAATTGATGTTACATTTAATATATTTTAATTTGAATAATAATAAAAAATTTAACTAAAGATTAATGAAATAATCATTTATCTCATTAGATTAGAAATTTCAGAAACAATTAGTTGATGAAAAATTTCGCCGATATAGCTTATTAAAATTGATTACCTTATTGAATCGTGAAGTTAAAATAAAAGAAGACCGAGTTTATCCGTGCATAATATCGTTCCTCATCCTTGCTCCTTGGGTCATGTTAAAACTCACCGGGGCGCACTTTAATACGAAAGCAAAGTTATTTCATGCCCGATTGGGGCTTTCCACTCGACGTACTTGCGGGCGGATTAATGATCTCGAAAAACCTGTATACAGGCAATCGCTTCTGATTCCAGTAATACGACCTAGGAGAAATTTGACTTATAGCGAATGCACCCATACCCAGCCTTATGCCGATTTTTTGACGCTCTGATGAATGTAAATCACTAATTTTTACCCTTTTAACCGATCATTTACTTTACTTTTTCTCGACAATTTGTTTATCGGCTTTACTTTTACTTTCAAACGATAACAAACGCTCGTACAGCTTAATTTCCTTAGCATATAACGTTATCTGATTTTGTAAAACGCGACTGTATGTAATTTTGATGTTTTCTCCTATATTTATAATGATGTTAATCTCAATTTAAAAAAAAAAAATATCTTAGAGTGTAGTTCATCTATAAAATAACGACAGCTGACACGCATCCGCGAGGATAATTTATCCTTAAAATATTTAGTTGGCAGAATAATAAATAGTCGCTGATGCAGGAGATTCCTGAAGATATTGATCTTCAAGCCTTTAACTCGATGAGCTCCGAGCGAATTTCATCTTTCTCAATGTTTGGTTCCGACCTCCTTTAGATACATACAATGTTTCTTCGATAATGAAACTCGTCATTAATTAAGAAGACAGCTGGTCCGCAAAAAGTCTTTTAAAACATAAAATACAAAACGAAAATATAATACAATATGAAATATGTAATAAAATTAATGATGTAATCGCAGTAAAATTAAATTAAAATAAATAAAATTAATAATCTCTTTCACGAACGATAGCTATAATATGGCAGCTGAACAAATTCTTTGACGCTGAATTTCAGTAATAACATGACAAAACTGCATTCAACACGAAGTGTCAATTTCAAATTTCCCGCTCTCTTTGAACGCTAAAATTGAAAAAAATCGTCTACTCCGTAAAGAATTTTTAAAATAAGTGAGAAAATAGATTAATTCCGTAAATTTTGTGTGTTGGTTCACACAAAGATCATTTAGCACTAGCTTCCTCGACAAAAGTGAAAAAAAAAAAAAAAAAATTGGATACTCCTCGAAAAATCGTTCGCACGGCAATTCATCATCCTTTCCGCGGTTCCCGTGGCGGTTGCACAACGCGGCTCTCCCTCGAAAATCGTCTCCTCAATTATAAATCGCGCGGCGCGTGGCGTCCCCCACGGCCCCTAAATCAAGCGGCGCGCGCCTGCGACTTTCGCCCCGCGACCCCGGCGCGCATGCGCGTCACCGCATCGCGAAACAAATAAACGGCCCGCGCGCCTTCCATAAATTAAAATCGTCGAAAATCTCACGCGCTCGCCGCTCTCGTCGGTTATTAATATCGCCGCGGCGTCGGGGGAATGCGACAGGTTTCGGCCCCGCGCGCGTCTTCCGCGCGTCGTACATCATACCGCGCGTACACACACACACGAGCGTATATCTATAGAGTCGCGCGCGATAAAATCAAGAGGCGAGCCGCCGATGATCCAGTTGTGCACCTGACCGCGTTTCTCGCGTGAGTTACGGCCACGCATCAATATTCTCCTTCCCCTCTGATCTACCGGCGCAGTCCCTCGTTCGGATTGCCTCTTAGGCCTCGTAAAGGGGTATACGACCGCGGAGGGAATAATTGGAGCCCGGGGATTTTTCTGCGGGGCGGGGAGGAGCACACTCTATACTCTCCCTTTTGCGCGCCGACCTTTTTTTTCTGCTCGAATTGCACGCGGCCGAGGGAGCGCGCATGCGGGCGTAAATTTCGCTTTTTAAACGAGGATGCGAGTCTCTTCTTTTACCGCGCTATTGCTTATGCACTGAGAGAAATGTTTTAGTAAAAAATTTTCAAGGCGTTTAGGAAAAATTACTGAGCTGGTTTGGGAAAATTGTCGCAGACTGACATTTCGAGAGAAATTATACTAAACTTTTCAGAAAAATTTGTTTGAAAATATAGCAAATTTTACTGGACAGTATTGTGTATTTACTGTATTTGTGGCAAATTTTACTGAAAAGTTTAGTAATTTCTTTAAATAGTGGCATGCGTAAAAATTTTGAATTGTATTTGTGTATTATTTTTGTTATTTTTTCAAACTTAACGTTGTCATTTGATTGTCATTTTACACAGAAAGACATTCTTAATTCCATAAACGAATTACTGAAAATTATTGTTTATTGCTTTTTTAAATAAAATTTGGATTTAAGTACACTATACTTATCGACAACAATGATCGTACAAAAAAAAATATTTGTTACCTTATTCCTTATAAAAAAAAATCAATAATAGCTAAACAAATCAATTTATTATGATAATTAGTAACTATTACAGCTATATTCATGCATTTCTTTAATTTTATAAGAGCAGTATACCCGTACATTAAAATACAAGCAGAAAAGATTTATTACAAAATAGATGTAACTGTATAAACATTAGAAAGTTATGCTATAATAAATGACTTCATCGAGGACTCATATTCGAATAACTTATAGATACTTTTTCTAATGCACGAAATAAATACTCATAAACTATACTACAGTGTCGTCACATTTTATCATGAAATATTCAATTTCCCAATGACCGTCAACAATATACGCCTCCCAATGGCATCAACACGATCTAATGAAATGAAATAAAAAAAAAGAAAATCCGAAAGGACACCTCGTGAATCATCGTCGGAAAATATTGTACCAACGGCCTTCGGCGCTTTCGAAAGATCAATCCAACACCTCGCGGATCATGCACTATACGGCAGTACCCCATTAAAAACAACGAGGAGCGCTTATACCAGCAACAGTCGCGCCTCGTCAGCGACTTGGGAAACGCGTGGGCGTCGCTCGTTTTCTCAGACACGCGCAATCGTATAATACGCACGCAAAATTGACTTATCCCCCCTCGCGAGAAAGCGATCGTGCGCCTCGTTAGATCCTCGCGCGTGCCCTCGTTTCCTATACGAAATCGAGAGCCGCTCGTCATTCTTCGCGGCGGTCGCTCGACCTTGCAACAAGTGGGTGGACCCGCGCCGCGGCTCTGATGGAGGCGAAGCGTTCCCTCGCGGCTCGATGTGGATTTTGATGCCTGGGAATCGAGGGCGCGAGCCTACTGCCGGCGCGAAACGCGCGGGAAGTACGGCTACTTTCGAGCTTGGAAAATTATACGCGCGCGGGCTCTTTTCGTTGGATAAAAGTTTCGAAAAGTGAAAATTGACGGGGGCTCGTGTGCGTAAAGTTTCTTGTTGATGGGAGGTGTTATTACTATTGCATTAATAATTCAAAGAAATAGAATTTTTTTACTTGTTTTTGTAAGCAGTTGTTTTATCGCTTGCGATTTTAGAGTTTGTTGTGACGTCGCTATTTCGTACTCTGCAACGTTCTAACGAAATTTTTTTACAGAAAAAATTGTAAGTTTCTTACAGCATTAACTGGGAAAATAGAGTAGAATAGTTGTTTAGTGTAAATTAAAGTAAATAAATATTAATAAAAATAAGATTTTATAGAAAATTTCGTCTACAAATAGTGTTCGAAATATAAAAAATTGTATGCAACTCTGCGCGTGCAAAATCGGCCTTTTCCTCCGTCGTTGCATGAAATATTGTTCGATACAATTGCGAAAACCACTATTAAGTTTCAAGATAAAATAAAAACATTGCACTATTATTCATATGATAATTCTTTTTTCAAAAATCAAGTAAAATTCAATAAATATAGTCAATCATCAATAAAAGTCATATTTAAAAAAAAAATCGGAATTAAAATGACTAGATGTGTATACAAATAAACTATATTCATGTGATATAAAATAAAATAAAAAGTAATAAAAATGTATAAAGATTCAAGCTTCTGCTTAATACACTTGTACGTTTTTAATAAATTAACAAGATAAATAAACAAATGAACAAATGAAAAATATTTACCACTCACTACTTGTTCCATAAATTAAGAGAATCAATTTAAATAAACTTACAGTGAGAGAAGAAAGAAAATCTTCAGAGAGCTTAATAAAAGCTTGAGTATTAGATTCTTCTACTTCGGCTAACTTCACTTTTTGTTATATAAGAAATACTATTGCCTCACGTGCTCTCGTAGTGCATTCCCAATCGCAAGAGAGGAAGGAATGCGATGAAAATCTGAAATTCAATCATCAGCCTAGCATACATCAATAACCCTTTCAGTCACCATCCCGGAGTCCATCTAAGCTGAGCGATCGAAGCGCCATTAATTCACAATAACTCAGCCGCAGATCAGCCCCGATAAATTAGCGTCTGTGACAAGTACCGCGCTCCACTTCTCCGGCCTTTTTCCGCTCTCGCCCGCATCCCCGGGGCTTTCCGAACAGCCGCGTCGTCTCATCGCGATCGAAAGTCCGCCAGCGCTTGCGACAGTCGCGCGGATTAGCTCCGACAATTAGCGACGGGATGAGGCGCGATCGATCGCACCGCGGCGATAAGGTCGCCTTCGAAGCGTGCAGCCTGAAAGGCGATATATATATATACGCACGTGGCTTCGATTTGCAACGTTTCCGCAGCTTTTCTCGCTGGCCTCGAAATCGTTACACTGAAATCCGTTGATTGATTTATTTTTTTTGGATTGATTCTGATTATTACGTCGATAAAGTCATCAATCCTACGCTTGTTAGTTACAAGATTCATTCGTTTTCTGTAGGTATTACGTTTTTTTTTATGATTTATATAAGTGCGCGTTATTATTTATGTTATACTCTTTTAAAATAATTTAACGCAGTAAATTTCTCAAGTTGCGCGTATGTAATTTAGAAGGTTACAAAATGAAGCGATAAATTTGGGACGTTAACCCATGCAATACCGTGAACATTTTTTTTATTTTTCAGTGAAAAATTTCGATATCGACGATCGCGCGGAAGAAGATCCTATTTCGTTTGAGGGTGAAAAGATCCTATCTCGCGATGATTTTAAATTTCCCCGCACTTTTCCCGCTTTCTTGTCCTTGAACCCTTTGCTCCGTTTTGATTTTTAATAGCAATTAGGGACTTTTCGAGTGCGCCGAATTATTTAATAAAAATCGATGCGAAAAAATGTCATTCCGAGATAGGATTTTTTCAGCCGGATACAAGATATGACCTTTCTTTAACCGCAAATGAAATAAGATCTTCTTCCGCGCGATCGTTGATATGCAGCCAATAGTATTTTAACATTGTTGTCGGTTTTACATAAATTATAAATTTTGACTCACCGTTAGATATTTTAAATTCTTTTTATACAAAAGTATGTAAGTTACATTTTCTAATAAAATCATACACTTTGATTTAACTAAAAAATTTTACTATATAATAACGATCGGGAACAAGTATATAAAAGTAAAATATTTTAAAAAGAAAATTCAAATTTAAATTTAAATTATAAAAAAATTTAGACAAGAATAATCTACCTTTTTTTTCTTTATTTTCAAAAAATTTAACAAAAATTATTACGATATAGCGAATAAATCAGTGGAGTAATAATAACCACTTATTTTAGTTATAGTTTTTCACTAATTCAACATTCTAGAAGGTATACACCCACTCGAGCCACCATCCGACCAGCACTCGCCGAAACGTGGGAAATCCGCGGAAAGCGAGCTCCGTTTCGGCGCGCCTCCGCGAAATTTCCGCGGCGACGGATAGGAGCATCGCTCGGCCGCGCGCCTCTCGAGGCGGTGAAACTCGAGCGCGCGGGCAACTTCCGCGCGCGCGCGCTCTCGGGAAAACGTCGGCGCCCGCCCGTGATTATAACATCGTGGCCGCGAGCTGCAGCCTCAATCAGAACCGTACGCAGGGACCGCCTTAGATGGACTCACAATGGACTAGGCTGACGGGGAAAGGGGCTACGATTTCTTCGAAAATTTTTTCTTTCTTTACCTTTTTTTTTTTTCGTTTTTATAGTCTTGACGCGGTGTGCTTAGGGACGCTTTTAATTTGCACCTGTCGCGTAGTTGGCGATGATGATTAAGCGACGGGTGTATTAAGGCTGCGTGCGTATACAGCATTGAATGCACGGGCATTGTGTTCGATCTGTGCGAGAAAACAAGTGGAGTAATGGATTTTGATATAGTAACGAGCGTTCATGACTGATGGTGTTTTTTTTTTTGTTTCTCTTTTGCAGCGCCGACTCCACGCAGGACGGATTCGCGCTACTCGTCAACGCCAATTCGAAGGAGGAGGTGGAGACACTCGATCGAGCGCTGAATCTTCTTAAGGTGAGAGTTGACAGCTAAGGTTTACGCGATTATATCGCGTTTTGTTATTTTGTTTATTTATTTATTTAATTTTTTTTTTATATAAATTTCGAGCGATATGTATTTTAGTTGCGGTGCCGTTAAAGTTGTTAGTTGAAATACGAGCGATTTTGAGAGCTGCATTCTGTTTAAAACAATTACGGGGGTCATTGAAAATTATGTCTTTTAATATATTAAAGTTAACAAGACAATTTAAACGATCTTAGATGACTTGGATGAAATTACTCTGACGTAATATTTATTGCTTAGTTATATAATAAGATACTTATTGGAATATTAATAGTTGCTAAAATAATAAATCAAATTTTACGGTCGGTTCGCGAATAATTTATGGAAAAAAGGAGCTTGACAGTTAATAGTGCTGTAATGCAGGACTAAATGGTCCAAGATTAACCTGTTTATTACATAAATATAAAGATAGGTATACGGAAGATAACACTTTACGCGCGAAATTGTCAATATGATTTTTGTTGAAAATACGTAGTTTCCGAAATTAAACAAAATTTCTTTTACGTACGGTAACTGTACGACTTCTTTAATTAAAATTATCGTTCAATTTATATTGTACAGTCGACTGCAATAAAGTCTTGCGGAACGTTTTCAAAATTTAAAAAAAAAAATGGCTACATATTTCATCTACAACCTCGAAAAAATAAGAGAAAACTAAAGTAAAGACAAAGCGAAGACAAAAACGAATCTTCAGAATTGTCATTTTTTGAAAATTATGGAATGTTCCTACAAGAATTTATTTCAGTCGAGTGTGCGTTAATACAAAAGTAAAATTGATTGAAAAAAACTTAAACAATAATTGGTACATTATTACAATGTGGTTGGAACGCTAAACGGTATTTTGAGTTAATTTCGTATAATAAAAACTGTACTTTTTCTCAGGGCAAAGTCAAAATACCGCAAGCGTACCTTCTGCGAAACTCACCGGAAGGTAAAGTCACCGAGTTTTTTCCCCGAAGCCATCTCAAGGTGAGTCGTTGATATTCTTCCTCAAATAACGAATGAAAATTGCAGCTTTACTTGGATAATGCATGGAATTGTTGTGATCCTTCGATTCCTTTTGCGAATTCGATTGAATCAATTTACTTACCTGCCTCGTATCTTATGACGCAATGATCAAGTACACTTACAATTACTTTCTTTTCTTTTCCCTTTAGACAAGCCACTTTATTGATAGTATTTTTTTTTATTATTTTTTATAAACAATTTATTTAAATTAATTACCGAGGAACTCAATAAATCAAACATGTATATTGATATTAAGGGATTTATAACTATAAGAAGTTAATAAAAAAAAAAAATCACTATACAAGACCCAATTTGCAACTGAATTAATAAAGTGTATACCGTGAGCACCCACCCAGAATTAAAATACACAATTAAAATGAAACAAAAAGAATATCGTTCCTCATAAATACGCATAAGTGACGTTTATTACGAAGCGAGTAATCCGACTTCCCTCTCCACTCGGAAATAAAATAATCGTGCCTGGCCCAATAAAAACGCTAACAAACAGTTCAATGCTTCCTGTGCAACAATACCGGGGGCACAAAGCCGGCCGTAAAATATCGAAAGTAACGCGGCCAATTACACGCGCAGCCCGCTAATTAAAGCGCCGGCGGCCCATTCGATCCCGCGCGAGCGAGAAAAAAGCACCGGGCCCGTCCGCATTTTTACCTCGCATTGTCGCCAAACGAAAAAAGAAAAAAGAAAAAAGAAATAATAAAGGTAGTCGCGGGCTTTTGTCGCCGAGCCGAGCTGGCGATAAAGTAACCCGGGGCAGCTCACCTGCGAGCCACTCGAGGTCCTCGTGCAACCGGCGAGGCGGGAAAAAGTATTTTCTGCGCTCGAGGATCTCCTTTCAGCCCTGCGCCGATATACGTAAATCGACGATTGTCGCACATTCAATGTGGCGCCTTTTGTTCTCCCAACTGGTATATATAGGTTTGTTTCCTTATTTTTTTTTTTGTTTGTTTGTTTTTTACTCGCTATACGATAAAAAGCGCCGGCGAATTATGTACGTTTTCACTCGAGTGGCTCGTCGAAATCTTTTGATTTTGAAATTGCGTAACGCGTGCAATATCGATCGAAATTAAATGTGCAAATTGACTCGCGGGTATATACGTATAGGGAGAAATTAAAGAAGCACGTAAGGAGAAAGAAAGAAAGAGAGGAAAGGATTGCTCGCGGGAACGTGTAATTTGCCTGTTACGTCGAGGAGCGGAAAAAGTCCTCTTTTCAAGTAGGTAGGGTGACGTATATTTCGACGTGATATCCGCTTTTTGATTGTAGATCGTCGGCGTCGATGCGAGCACACTAGAGAAACACATCCCCAGGCGGACGACGGATTTCAACCACGAGCTCTGCGTCGCCTACTACAAGGTAAAATTATGTGCTCTTTGCAGGATCTCGGCCATTCCTTGGGAAATGCCTGAACTGTAGATTACTGATATTAAGTCGCTGACAGGTTAATTACTTAAATACATCATTGGCGTCAAATTGAATGAGGTATATAATAAAGTTTAGATTAATTTCATTTATATTTTGTTGCTTCTAAGGCGACTGACGCGAAATAGACTGGATTACTTCTTTTCGAAGTTTTGTACGCTTTAATACGCTTAATTATTTAATATACATTCTGAGAGTAATTAGAAAATCTACAAACGTAATGATAATTATTTCGTTAATAAACTAATGTTTTGAAGATCTACAACAGTAACGATAATTATTTCATTAATAAACTAATTTTTTTTTTTAATCTACAAACGTAACGATAATTATTTCGTTAATAAACTAATTTTTTTTAAATCTACAAACGTAATGATAATTATTTCTATAAAAAATCTACAAACGTATAATGATAATTATTTCTACAAAAAATCTACAAACGTAATGATAATTATTTCGTTTAAAAAATCAGAAAATCTACAAACCTACTGATAATTATTTCGTTAATCCACTAATTTTTTACATATCAAATGAACAATAATAACTCAACCAAATGTTATACGAGCATTGTGGCGTCAAAATTAAAAATTTTGAAATTATTCACAAGCAGTATATAATATTTTCCTTTAAAAGTTAAATGGCTTTCAATAAAATAAATTAGTTAAACGCCACATTATAATAAAATCATTCGATATATATCCACTGGATTTACCGTTACACCTGTACATTATATTCGCTCGGCTCACAAAAAATAATCAAAGAGTTATTACCGAAATTGCTTAATAAATTTAATTGGACGCCGAGCGCTTTGGTAAGCGCTTCCGACGTCGTGATGTAAAGCTCGGCGAAAAATCAGGGCGAGCGATCGGAAATTGAAATATTTTACGAGCCAACCGAATATCGCGCTTAGCCCAGTTTAGGACAGGACGCGCGCGGCCCCTCTCGCCGCGGCGCTCGTTAAAATTCACGTAATGTAATTATCGGAAGAGTTACCGCTGCCGTTCTCGGCTTGGCTCATCTCGTCCGGGACAGTCATTCAACTTTCTTGCCGCGGCGACCTTTTTTTGCGCCAGGTGTTTAGAGAGATAATTGCAGCTTTCCAACTTCCTCGCGTCTATCATTTTCTATTATGCGCGCGAATATGTTCTGGTTAAGGTAAAATTGCCACTGTGCTCACGTGTTTCAAAGGGCTTTACTCGCTTTAAGCTGAAAACATTAATGTTTATTATAAATGCATTGATACGCTGTAAAAAATTTTCTGTAAAATCAGACATTTGATGAGAGTATGTGTAAATTTTATTTTGTGTAAAATTTTTGTGTAGAATATTTTGTGTAAATACTTTTGCGAAAAAAATTTTACACAAAATTTTGCATAATTTCCAAAATGAAATTACAGACAAAATTTTTGTGTAAAATCGGACCCTTTTTTTATATTGTATTTAAAGTTAAATTTATTTTTTTATCTAACTTAAAAGTTTCATGGTGTACTTCATTTAGTCACTTTGAGCAACTGTTTAGAATTATTTATTTATTAAAATGTTGAAAGAGCAGAAATGCTCTTTATTCAAAGGAATTATGTGGTAAATTTATGTAGTAGAATAGAGTCTTACAAAATTTTTAAATTCACATACAGACGTAATAGTCGTGAATTGCCACGGAATTATGCATAAAATATTATAATATTAATTGTTTCTATTATATTATTTAAGGTGAAGAATTCATTTTTACGTAAAACTTAATCTTCATGATGTAAGTAATTTGTAAGAGAAGCTGTATATAAAGAAATAAATTATATATTAAATATAGTACTAATTTTCTTAAGTCTCTATTATATTATTTAACTTATATAAAAAGATTTCCCACATTTTATCGCATAAGACTTAATTACACCGTATATGCAACTCGTTCGGACTAAAAAAGAAAAGAGCATCGCCTGCTCCTCACTGCAGCCATCAAAGTTAAATTTGCATGCACTGCAGATCGAAAATAACATACAGCTGAGATGGTTGATGGTCAAATTGAGCGTGTGCCTTTACAAAAAAATAAAATCATACCGCAAGCTTTCGTCCTCTGCCAAAAAAAAAATAAAAAAATTAAAAAAAAAAAAAATACCTGCGCACTGCGAAGGGACATCGGCGCGTTTCATTTTCCGGATGACTGAGTCCCGCCGAAATAACTGCCATTTGGCTCTCGGTCGGTTCCTCGCGGGAGTAATCGAAAGAGCGCCGGAGCAATCGGCCACGGTGCGCGCGGCTTCGGGGAAAAGGGAAGCGGACTCTCCCCCCCCGTCGACCTTGTCCGTGAACTTTCATTTGCGCGCGGCGGCGCATCGGGAATTTTTACTTTCGCGGACGAATCGGCCTCGTCCGGCGCTTTTTCACCGGGGGCCCCGTGTTCCTCGGCCGCGCCGTGTGTCTACAAAGCCGGCGGGAGCGAGAAAGAGAGAGAAGAGGCGAATTCCCCTTACGGCTATATCTTTGGGCTTCTTTTGTTTACCCCGATCGGTAGCCACGCTGCGCCTTATGAATAATTCATCGTTAGAAAGACTAATGCCGCGGAGCTTTTCGACGCGGATATCGATATTTTGCATTTTGCTGTCGGCGTTTCGAGAACGGATGCTCTCCGCTGGTTCGAAAGTTAAATCTTGTACTTTTGTTACAATTAGAAATGTTTGTTTGTTTGTTGAGCGTTTCGCGTCATAAAATAGTTATTTTTACGGTGGAATTTGGAGGTAATTAAAAAACAAAATGAGAAATCAAAAATTCAATTTTCAATTCAATCAGGTTTTTATTTATTTCTCGTGGAGAAAGCTTTGTATCGTCAAAATTTTTCGATTTTCAGATTTTTAGATAAAAGCACTTATTGGGGTTGAGAAAAACCAAAAAAGTACTTTTTAAAAAATGTCTGAATGTACATTTCTACTATAAACTTTTACATGTTAACTTAAAAACTAATATGAATTTATTGCTTATTTAAACAGGAGATAGTGATAGTTATTTGATATATTTACTGATTATATATATTTTACTGGCTAATTGAAAAACGTAATGAGCTGAATAAAAATTCCTATATTCCTCTTTGTTTTCTTACATTTCCGTACATTATCTTCCTTCTTCCAAACGAAACTTTGAAATTTTAAATAATTTATCATTGTAACGACGAGCGGAGGTCAGCCGGTACACTGCGTTGCAGAATCAGCCACGAAATCCATGTTCGAATTTGATTTCCATCTCGAAATCCGAATCCGAGAAATCCGTGAATGTCCAATCAGGGGAAAATGCGCCGGGGCCGAGAAACAATAGGAGAGAGGATGCACGGGCGCGCGTGTCCCGCGGGTGGCTCGCGCGCTTTCGCCGACAAGCGGACTCGTCAGGCAGAGCGGCGCTGACAATGCCGAATTCGTGCCCGACGCTCTGTCGCTTCATCCGGAACTAATTTCGTCGAGTGCAGTCCCCGGCACATCTTGTTTATACTAATTGTCAATATTTGTTGTGGTACACTTTTTTTCGCGATATGGAGGCAGGTGCTTCGGATTGTTGAGTTTAAATATGTAAATAGATTGATAAAGTAATCATTAGAGTTTTTAATAATTTTGAAACTTGTTTTTTAATAACCAAAATATATAAATGAATGCCTGTTGTTGTAGATTATTTCTGAAGTTTATTCGAAAGGTACACGAAGAAACATTCTCTACTAAAAATTGTAATAGTCAATTTTATTAGTCTTCATAAATTGAAATTATTGAAGAAATTACAATAGTTCCTTTTAAAATTGAATGCACTGAGAAAAAAGGTCAGTAATCACAACTGATGGTTAGTTGTTTCAACTAATATTTGGTAGAAACAAATAATTTTTAATTGAAAAAAGTAAATATTAGTTAAAACAAATAATGGTTAATTGTGGTTACTGATTTTTTTTCTGTGTTTTTTTTTTCAAAATTTACTGCAAATTTATTGTAAAATTCTTGTAAATTTTACGAAAAAACTGTTGTAATTTTTCCAATAATGTTATTAAAATTGACTATTAATATTCTTAGCAGATTTGTTCTCTTCGTATACATGAAAAAATAATTAAAAAGGCGCGATATTTGATAATTTAAATATATAAATGTCTAACCGTATCAAATTCTAAATCAAGTATTTAATTCTATCAACGTTGATCTACAAGATTCAGAGAGATTAATTCGATGCACTTAGAATTTCATTTCTCATTGCATACTTTCAACAATTATATTTCTCGTTTAGACGAATCAAATATCTGTTTCAAAAATAGTAAAAAATTTTTTTTTAAATACTCCTGCGAAAATTACATAAATAATTATGTTTACATTTGTCTGCATAAAATCTAGTTTCTTTTAAAAACAGAACAGATTTAAAATCTCACTCGCTAAGTACTCGCAGACACAAGTATACCCGAGCTAAAACCGAATTACCAGTTGGTAATGTAAAAATAGTCTACCCACGTTTTACGTTCGAAGTACTCGCCAAGTGTACACGCGCCTAATGCGCTTATTTTGATTTACGACTTCGCCAGTGCGTTTCCTATCGCCTTGAACGCGCGAACGCACGCATGTATACAGCCGGCTATTATCCTGCTCGTCGTCGTTACGTTATTTTTTTTTCGGCGAGGTGCCGCTTTACTTTCTAATGCGATTGCCGCGCGCTAATTGGGGCTCCGAGGCGAAAAATAATTTCGTTATTTCATCTTAATTCGATTACACCTAAACGCACTACTGACGATCTCTTTGCGCAATGATTATTTCACTCGTCGCTTTTGTTGGTCTCGATCGTTTCGAAAGTAATTGCGTTTTTTAATTAATATTTATTTTAATACGCGCGTTATTCACTACGATAAAGTTGTTTTCTTTTTTTCTTCTTCTTTTTTTTTTTTTAATACAATTTACGGGTATATCGTTTCAAATTGAGTTATATCAATTATTTCAAATATTCATCGTGCTCCGCACACTTAACTTTAGTGCGACCTAAGCTAATTTTCGAATTATTTATTACACAAATAGTAAATTCTTTTATTTTTATTTAATTAAAGATTCTTCAAAAATTCAGATGCCAATATTCACTGCGGACGAAAGACTTTTCGAATTTTGCCGCAATTAAACCAGATTTTGAACAACATTTTAATATGAAAAATTAATTCTAGAAATTAATTCTAAAAATTAAGATACACTACTTAATTCTAAAATTAAGATACACAGTTATAAAATGTTTGTGTATTGTATTATTCAATAAGAGATTACTCAAAAATCACACACAAATTTTTATTACATCCTGCCATCGCTTTTTAATGAAAGGAATAATAATATCTGAATAGTTCAATAAAAAAAAAAACATAAACATGCAGTTGTATTGTGCTACTTCGAAAACCGTGGATTCCACAAAAATTATGTCAGTTTCTGTTGATTCAATTATAAACATAAAACTTACATTTAGAACTGAACGGATCTTTACAACCCTGCACCTTTCTATTAAATCACAATTTAATAACTACATTATTTTTTAAATCTACGGATATCACTTGAACCCCGCTATCGCCTTGGCGCGACATAATAAACGCCGTCGACCGATGTAAATTCCAACCGAAAACCATAGCATCGGAAAAAATAATAAAAGCAAACAATCGGGGAAAGGAATATACGTCGAGCCGCTATCCGGGCGTCGTACCGGTCGGTTACACAAGCGGCAGCGGCGCTCGGCTCTTACGCAACGCCCGGCTCGGGCTCGCTCCTAGGCCTTGATCTTGACACTGGTTTTAACGCTGTGGGTTCTTTTTTGCCGGCGGCAGGAGTACGACAGCGTGATGACGGAGTGGCAGGCGGCCGGTCGCAGGCTCGCCCTCGAGATGTCCGAGCTGAAGGAGTGCACGAGCCTCTCGGGCAGCCTGACGCCCCTCAACCGGCTCCTCAGCGACCCTACCCTCAGGCGGACCGCCAGGGATGCCGAGCTGGCCATGGCCGCACTCGAGGAGCGCGCCGCCCCCGTCGCACACGTCGATCACGTCAGGTGAGTTCCTCTTAGCGATCCCATTGGTCGACTACAAAATTAACATATTTTTCGAGACTAATTAAGGGAGTTCTCTAGTAACGTTGCAAATCAGTATCCCTGCACTGAAAAAGAAGATTAGTGAATTCAAGAAAATCTTTGTTTAAGTAGCGCCAAGTAAATGGTTTCATTGAATTAACTAAATATATTGTAGAGTCAACTAAATATTTCATTGAAGTAACTTTATTTAGCAGTTTTTACAAAAAGATTTATTTAATTCAATGAAACCATTTACTTGGCGCTACTTAAACAAAGATTTTGTTGAATTTACTAATTTTTTTTTCCAGTGTGTAAAAATAAATAAGTGAAATTTGACAAAAAAGAGGGAATAGTCACTTATGCCACGTGAAAAATCTTCCACTCGCTGCAATATGGAAGATATTTAACGTGAAATAATAGTGACTATTCACTTATTTTAATGAAATTTCACTTATTTACTTTTAGAGGGTATAGAGTTACTGCGATTTTACGCTGCTGGTTTTGAGCAAGCGTGCACAAAGTCGTATCTTTGCGCACGGTGTATCGAAAAATTATTTAAAATTATTTGTTTAACATTATTTGTATTACGAAAGAATTTATATTTAAGTATTTAAAATTATGTTCATTATTAAATCGAAGTGTGCTGTTAGGTATTCTGTTAAATATTTGTCAAAGAAAGCTTAAAATATTAGATGAAATATTACTTCTATGAAACTCAAATAAAAAAAAATCGGCTAAATTTGCGACTTTTCCAAACGAATTTTCAGCTGCTCTTGTACAATCAAATTTTTAGCAGGACTTTTAAGCAAATTTTTCTAAAGTAAACTACGCGAATCACGATATACACTACACTGAAAGCACTTTAGTCGTATTTCACATGTAGAATTCTTCGGAACTATGCGATTTTTTATTTAAAAACCGATTTGAATGCTACATTTGTTATCCTCCGTATAAAATACTTGCACCGCCGCGCCAAAACAAAAGACCGTACAGTTTCTAAAAGCAACGGAAAAAAGGGGGAGGGGGAGAGGAGGCCTTAATTCAAGACCGCCAGGAAAAGCTACAAGCGTACCGGCGAGAAATCGCACTCGACTTATAAGAGAGAAACGTTTGGTGCACGCGGCGAATCGGTTCAATCGTAGAAAGGGAGAAACGCGTTTGGTTATAGACACAACGGACGCGGTGAGAATGCAAGGCGATTGTCGCGGCGCAGCGCGCGCGATATGGACTATATGAAAATGGCTCTGTTCCATTGTCGACAGGCTGTCGTTGGAGCGAGCGCGACTGCTGGTGGAGGAGGTCGGCAACGCGGCGACGAGGCTCGAGTCGTCGTTCGAGTCACGCCGCGCCACCATACGCAACCTCGCTGTGCTCAGGAGCATCGAGGACCAGGCGCGTGAGGTGAGTTTCTCCATGTCTTATTTTACGTATACTTGTTTATATACATGAATGCACTCCTGGGGAGCTATTTAAGCAGCGATGAAGCGATACGTGAAGAACCAATCGGATTGATGCTTTCGCCAATCAAATTTGTACCTCGTGTATGAAAGGGTAAGCAAGCCTCTTTCATGCACATATAGAGACAAAAAAAGGTCTTATTTGTGTAAAATGCACCGTTCAATGGTGTCAAGTCATTTACTAGAATGAATTGGAATTCATTTTTATATAAGGTACCTGTGCCTAATATGGGCATGCGCCTAATATGGCCATGTTCTGGTATTTCGAATTGACCCGCGCTA
>JAWWEN010000001.1:6254761-6305494 GCA_035582955.1 Sycophila texana | reverse complement strand
TGTTTTCGTTTAACACGTTATAGCTGAGGCAAAATAGCTCGAAATTAATCGTGTGACGGCTCATTTTAAAGCTGATACAATAAGTTTTAAAATGAGTCGTTACACGTTAAAAAATTCTTCTCTGTTCAAAAATGATGGCCGTTTCCGCTTAGGGTAGGCATATTAGGCTCAGGTACCTTAGTAGACAAAAAATTAACTTTGGTCTCGTTCACAAAGAGACGGAAAAAATAAAAATCAGTTTAAAATTTACCAACTATATTATTACATCAGCAGGTAAAAGAACTTTAATACCTTCAAAATAAATTTAGTAGAAGTTTATGAATTAACCTTTTAATTTAAATATGAAATTGCATAGGCACAAAAGTGCAAGAAAATTATTGATAAAGCTAGAGATTATTGCGTAAGCTTTTAGTTGACCCTTAAAATTTTTATACTGGAGGCATGTCTATTCCTAATTGGCAGTATTTTCGGGCAGCGGGGGA
This sequence comes from Sycophila texana, assembly GCA_035582955.1. NCBI lineage: Eukaryota > Metazoa > Arthropoda > Insecta > Hymenoptera > Eurytomidae > Sycophila > Sycophila texana. The sequence continues at coordinate 6,305,012 of JAWWEN010000001.1, read as the reverse complement.
TCAATTACAATCGTCCTGTAAAATTTTACAGGATACTAACGGCAATGATTCAAAAGTTGATGAATATATTTTATTATTCAAATTTATTCAAAGACTTAACAAATTAATCAGTAATGTGAAACAAAATTTGCTTTTCTTTTTGATAGAAATATCTTCCAGGATATTTCGAACCGGGATAAACATTTTCCTGCTTTCTTCCATAAGGTACTTGTACAAGAGACGAACAAAATCCTACCAGATCCAGATGATTTTTCTTGCTTTTTTCCTGATATCTACCAAATCCCTGACTTTTCCTACATTTAATATCCTTTATAAATTATTCAAAGCATAAATTGTTACAAAACGCTAAAAACAAAGGCACGCATCTGCAAGACTCGACATTATCATTATATATCTTCGTTTTTCACTTGCACGGTTAATTAAAATTTAATAATACAATGATTAACCCTGTCCGATAATATCAAAATACAAATATCGCATGTATTATCAGTGCACATCGAACAACAGCTGCTTTCTCATTCCTCCACCGCAATCGTCGAGAAAAAAAAATACATTTATATAAACTCAATCATGTTTAAAAAAAAAAAAACCTCGCGCTCGGCTTGCGAAAGAAGGGCTGCGGCGTCGTTTCGTCTCTCGTTCGACATCATCGGGTGCTAATCGGCCGGCAATTGACTGGGAGGTCAGCACCGGCGAAGGAGGTCCCGAAACGGGGTTACACGCCGCGCGGAAAACCGAAGATTACGGCAAATTGATTCGCGAACGAGACGGCGGTAGGATGAAGAGGGCAGGGAAGAGGAGGGGAGAAAGAAGCGCGCCCAGAAAGTTATTGATACGCGCGCGCAGCGAGCCTCTTCTCCGACTGCCGTTACGTACGAGGAGAAATTCGTCGCATTTTTTGCCGAGGCCGAATTTTCTTGGTTTAGCTCTGATGCGGGGTTAATTGGGTATAAGGTATCGTGATTGCTCCGCGGCTGGGTCCCGATCGGCCTGGCGATTTTGCCCGGATAAAAGTCGCGATGATGAACGGCGCGACGGACGCTCGATGTGGGAACTTTAGTCGCGGACGAGATCGCGTTGACAACCGATTCCGATCAATTGATTTCGAATGTGGCCTCGAAATGGCAACATGTCGTCAGATTAATTGGGTGTATGAAAATTTTTGATATCTTTAATGCAAGCAATAGTTTGCTTTTTAATTTGGCCAAAATTAAATTATTTTCGATTTTCTATTAACTAATTAATGGCTTTAAAAATGAAATAATTTATTGAAATTTTCAAAAAAAATAACCGGACCTTTGACGCAGTTCAATCGCTTTCAAACGCACGAAAAGGATTTACTCTCAATAGCGTAAAATAAAAATGGCACCATCGTCGGATTAATTATGCGCGTTAAAATTTCTTTTTTATATCATTACAAGCAACAGTTTGCTGTTTTATTTTACGGAATTTTTTAAATTATTAATTAATTGCTTTAAAATAAAATAATTTATTGAAATTTTCAAGTATTTCACGGTACCCAATAACTTTTCGTTCAAAAAATTTACCGGACTTTGGACGTAGTTCAATCGCGTTCGCAGACGCACAAAAAATATTGACCCTGGAGCGTAAATTATTTTGCCGTTAAAGCTTACGATCTTTCTTACATCGACTTCGAAAAATTCATGATAATCGTATGCACGCACGAACATCATTTTTTCCCCAGTTGTTTGTCGATGCTCTCTGAAAGATCGTAAAAGGTCGCACTGAACAAACTAACAATGAATTTACGAAGTCGTTAATAGTAAATATGCACTTGTTTAATTTTTTAATGGTACCATTATCAACTTAATTTTTTCATTTACATATATTATGAAGGTCATTAATTAAAATATTTTAATATATTTCTCTTAAAAGGAATGTGAAGGGAGATAAAATGTTATAGCGATGTAATGATTAAAATAATAAATAATTTTGTTTATTATAACAGTATAATTTAATTTCATGATTGTTCTTTAAATAAATTTAAAATGTCTAGAAAAATTTCATGAAAAAGATTAAATTAAAATTGAATGTATCTCTCGAATAAAGTCACATTATTTTATTTGTATGTAAAAGAGCAATAATTTACCCGTAAAACCGTTCTAATCATTTATTAATTAAATAAATAATTAAATTAAGTGAAATTTATTAATTTATTATAGAGCCCAAAGTGGACGTATACTTAAAGGTCTAAATTTATTAGAACCCAATTGAATTCGAGTCGTTAGATTAGTACACGATGGTCTTAATAAACACGTCGCACAACGGCTTACACACAGCCAACCCTACACGTGTCCACGCCATTGATACTCCCGCCTATGAAAAACCTCCAATTCAAAGGACGCGCGCGTCCCGTACGCTCGCTTAATAGAGCCCCGACGCATAGCTCGCTCGCTGAATCAACAAGCGCTCCGAAAAAAAAAAAAAAAAAAAAAATCGACAGCGTCAAAAGTGTACCGTACAAGCGGCCGCGAAAAGGGCCCCGCGGAGCTTTCTTCCCGTCACTCCCTCACAAAGAGGCGATTCAGCCCTCCCCCCAACCTCCGGCGCGCATCTCCCCCGCGCGCCGCGCGTATTTCATTTCGAAAGAAGAAAAGCGCACGCGCTCGGAACTCCCATTGTCCCGGTCCGCCGTGAAACGAATATTCCCGCGGCGTAACGGTCGCCGGTGGTGGTGGCGGCGCTCGTTAATCAACGCGCCCACGCGCCCGGGGACTCCGCGCGTGATAAACCGGCTCGTCGCTGCGGTTACGCGATCGGCGACCTCTTACGCGTCGTTTTATGTCACGCGTCCGAGTTGAGGCTGAAGAGCTGAGGCGCCGGACTTTTTTTTTTCTCTCGCTTTTTTTGGACTACGCGGGTGCGTGTATTGCGCGTCGTTGTGTGGCCGTTACGCAAAGGCTCGTTGGCAGTGATAAAAGTGAGACGATTTTTGAGGTACGAATGCGAGGAATTCGATTTCTCGAAGGTCGTTGACTGTTTCTTTTTTTTTCATAATGGGTGAGAAAGTTTTTCTCCGGTGCAACTGATTTTCTGATGGATTAGGTAACACGTAGTGTGATTTTCACGAAAGAAAATATACGGTGAATTATGCGAGGCGCGATATTCGATATGCGATTGTGTCGTAACGTTATAATGCATTAACTAATTCTTAATGGCGCAGTAGAATTCTAACGGAGAAACAATTTGTTTCGATGGATCTTATGCTGGTCACTTTTGTATACACAGACTTGCCCAATAAACGGATGTATAATATATAAGGTATATACCACTCCTCCAGAATATTTCAAATTTTATTGACCACCGAAAACTAGAAGTGCACAGAGCGCCTCAAATATTACGTAACGATGCGAGAGAGAGAGAGAGAGAGAGAGAGAGAAAAACAAGTTTTCTATAATAAAGTCGTTCGGATGATTAACGCAAGAAAAATCCGCTCTGAAAGCGTCCAATTAAAGTGCATCTTCAATGCTCTTCCCGCATCGGTATCGAAATTTATGAATACGATCGCATCTTTTACGAGTTAACAGTACGGACTAATTCCCGGCGGAGCCTGGAGTGCACCACGAGTCGATTTGAATTTGAATCCGTCCGAAGGAAAAATGTCGAGGTATCGATCGGATTGATCTCGATCGATAAGAGGCGTGTGCACGCCAGCTGCGGTCGACTGTTTTGAAAGGCCAGCTCCATAAATGGCGAGCGAAGTCTGTACGGTCTCGGGCTACTGGTCAGTTTCCATTGACGACTGCGCTTCAATTTTTTTGGATTATGGAGCGCCGCGTCCTTCTTACTCGTCTTCTTTTATTTTGGAATTCTATATGCTTTTCTATGTGGCGTACTGGTTTAGTGGGATTAGTAAAGGATTGAGAGGAGAATTTGAGTTCGGTATTCGACGTAAGAAAGAAATGTATTAATAGTATCTGATGTAATACAGTTTGATTATTTATGACTATTTTTTTATTTAATGAGTAAATAATTGAAGAAAAAATTTATTGTCGACTTTTCTGAGTTTCAAGTGCATTAATATTCTTGCGTTGCATAAGACTGTGTAAAATTTTTACAAAAATTTTGTGTAAAATCAGCTCTCTATTACTGTAACATAGCATATAGGCGTTACATTTATTATATTAAGTTAGTAAAGATAAAAAAATTACACAAAATTTTGTGTAAATTAAAGTTTTACACAAAATTTTGTGTATAACTTTAGATGTTACACAAGCTTGTGTAAATTTCACACAAATTATTTTACACAAAATTTAAATTACACAGCATTTATATTTTACACAAAATTTTTAACAGTGTAGGTATGACTTTTGTAATTTTAACGGATTAAAGCTAAATCTTACAGATTCAAACTTCAATGCAAAAAACTATGGAGGAACAATTGGGATTATACATGACTATTAATATTGTAGGAAAAATTAAGCAAAAATTAGTCAACATATCCTAAACTTTTTTACCAGAACCGTTTTACTATGGAATAAATAAAAAAAATAAAACAATGCGTTCAGGGCATTGCACCCGAACAGACAAATAAATGAATACAAGACCGATAAACCCGAAGTTACAGTCAATAACTCAGACTGTAGCGCTCGCAGCGTCTTTCCCCCTGCTGAAAAAAGCTCTCCGTCACATCCGAAGAAAGCGCATCTCTCTCTTTCTCGCATCCCGCCTGTACATACAGCCGGCGCGTCGGCGTCTCCGGTACGAATCAAAGGCTCTCGCTCATCCCGATCAGCTGTTCGGGAACGGCTCGGAGGCGCGCGTACAGGGATGTACCGTTAGAGGCAACACACGCTCCTCCCGACGGGCCCCGCGAGTCCCACACTAAAAACCCCCGGCGAGCAGAGCGCACTGTCGCTGCGCGCCGCGACTCTCGACCGCACACCTCGCGCCCGCACCTTAGATGTAATCGGAAGTGGGTCGTCGCCGCCGACAATACGCCTAATTGTTCGCGCTTTCACGCGATCGACTTTTTATTTTATTTTTTTTATTTTGCGCGAGCGCCGGGCGCTCTCATCGGGTCGCGCGAAAGTGTCTCTCTCGCTTTACCCCGGGCGTGCGTGGACGACGCGCCGGAGGTGCACAATATATACGCGAGCGGAGCAGAGCCGAGGACTTGAGAACAAAAGCTCCGGCGCGTAGAAAGCGAGCTGCGGGGACGGGAGTGAATAAGACTTTGAAGAGTGATGGGTGTGTTATTAATGCAGTGCAATTTTGACCGTTTGATATATATTCATGATCAAAGGTGAAGGAGACGAGATTTTCACGTTGCTTTGGGAGAAAAATTTATTGATTGCTGATTTGATGTAGGTATACGTTACGTTGAAAACTTTGTATTGTTTGATTATTATGTGGAAAAGATTGATTTCACTTTGAGCTTTGTGAGTCTGTTAAGTGTGAGGAAGTGAAATTTAGATATGACGTCTTATTAGGAGCTTTTAATGTTAAGTAAGTGTGTGTGATTTAAAATAGACTAGAATAGAATAGCCATTTATTGTAAATTACAATATTTACAAGGATTTTCAAAAGTATCGGGTATATAAATAAATAGAAAAGTTTTTCAAATAAAATACTTAATAAAATACAAGATAAATTAATCACGGTGATTTTAAAATTACAATATTGACAAATATTTATTTGTATCTGAAAAAAAATGTTATATTTAATTAAAATTTTTTTTTTTAATCAATGGATTTTTATTATTAACTAGAAAAATTTAATGCACTTAATTTTTTTATATACCCTTTTAACAAACTTCAGATAAATACTCATACTTATTTCTGATGTGAGAAAAGCAATTAGATTGACACTTCCTCTTCTACTAACACACATACCTAAAATTAAAATATTATTATTAAAGACTTATTTCGTTGATCTATTTGTAATCAATTTATTTGATGATTCAAATGTGAAATATTAAATTCTAAAGACATACCAAATTCTAGCCCACTGAACACGGTGAAAAAATATCTACTAATTGCAACAGTTAATTTTAATATTTTCGTAGACTGATATTATTGAAAAAATTACAATGCTTTCTCGTAAATTTTACAAGAGCGACAGCAAAATTTATTAGATTTCCAGTAAATTTTTCAAGAAAGCATAGTAAATTTTAAAAAAGACTATTGCAATTTTTAGTAGAGAATTTTCGTCCTTGCAGCTCAGAAATTTGTCACTTCACAGTATAATAATAGACTTAACAGCTAATGCTCCAACCACGAATTCAGAGGGATCATATCCAGGCAAAGGCAAAAGCCGCGCAAGAAAAAGCGGAAAATCGCTCGCAAAAAAAAGGTCCAGTTCCGCTGTCAGCGCAAAAGGCGAATAAAGCGTAAGGTGCACGGCTCGCTTTGTGCCCCGAAGCGACGGCGGTGCATTCCCGGGGCGAGCGACGTTCCACTTTAATCAGCGCGCCGCGAGAGAAGCGGAGAAAATCCATAGGATATATACCGGCGGGCTTCGCGGCCTCTCCTTTCGATCGAGAGTCGCTCGATGACGATAATGGATTTATAATAATACGGCGTTATTACCACCCAGCGACTTACGGTTATTCGCGAGTGCGCATGCGCCGGTACTGTTAACCCGTGTATTTTTTTTACGAATGACTGCAGCGCGCGCACAATTTGATGTTAAACACGCGAGTGCGCCTGCTTTTTCATTTTTCATTTTTTTTTATTTTTTATTTTCTGCTTGTTTGATTATCTTGTTTCGCTTTTAACGTTTCGGCGTCCCCGCTCGGTCCGCGGGGAGATAAAATGTGGCGGGTATAAAAAGACCATCTGGAGATAAGGTTAATGTAGAAATTACATCGTATCTTCCTCGATAAAGGCGAGTCTGCGGTGCTTTCGTTTATTTTAATTTTGAACGCTGCGCGCGCTTCCTTATTACTTACTAATGTAAATTGAGAAACATTTTATCTTTCCTTTATTAAAAATCTTCTGTTCGCATTAATTAAGTACGAAAGTCGCGCCTTGTAACCGTACATTTTACTTCATTAGTGCAAGGAAAAATTACAAGTAAATAGTGGCCCACTGTTTCTTTAAAATCACTAAGTAAGGATGCTGTGAAATTGAACTTATTTACTTATCACTTCATCAATAAACATTTGCTTCGAATAGAAATTTCATTTTTCATAAACTAGCCGTTGTAAGGACGCAAGTTTAAATCGCTACGTGTGTAGTTATATCGATCGCAATGATATTATTTCTAATATAAACAAAATAGCCGTTGTACAAATATTAAAATCGGTATATATACAGTTATACCGAACCTAGTAATTTTATTTGATTTTTGATATAAAATAAATACCCACTGTGCAAGCATAACTTGCAATCGGTATGCATGTAGTTATATCGATAGCAACAATTTTATTTATAATATAAACAAAACAGCCGTTGTACAAAGTTAAAATCGGTATATATATATAGTTCTACCGATCGGAGTAATTTTATTTTTGATATAAAATAAATACCCACTGTGCAAACGTAACTTGAAATCGGTATATGTATGTAGCTATATCGATCGCAGACAAAAATCGGCACCGTCGCACAAAGAAAAGGCAAGGAGCCGAGCGAGCGGCGAAATTGCATGGGTGGAGAGAAAGAGAGAGAGAAAGGGAAGAGGCCAATTAATTTACAACGGCGCTCGGCGCGCACGCGCGCGTCTGTCAGTGCGCGGGAAAAATAAAACGGCGTACAAAAGGAGCCGCACGCGCGACCGCGACTCCGATCGATCGCGCTGCCGATAAGCCGTTAAATCGATCGGCCGCCCGATCATTGTGATTGATAAAGCGCGAGGGGGTCTCGCCCGACTCCGGGAAGAGCGAAATGTGCAGCGCGATCTTACCCCGACTGTGCTTTGAAAGCCCCTTCGATAATTGATAATGATACCGATGCTTGACGATTTTTCGAGCAAAAAGTTTGACTTTTAATTTATTTATTAATTTATTTATTTTTTTACTTACTCTTTTATTTATTGCAATGTTTTGGTCGATTGGAATTATAATTAAAACGTACTATTATATAACAAATTCTATAATTAATCAGTCTAAATATCCGTATTATATTTCACGTTCTCAGTTCGCGTATTCATCAGTCAAAAAATCTAATTATTTAGCTTCTGCAGTAAATAAATTATATAAAAGTTTGCTAATTGCACAAGCAAGATAAGATGTCGATTTTCGAAAGGAAAGTTTAGCTCTCAAACGTATATCTTCATTTTTTTAAAGGATTTTTTTTTACTTACCCTTTCTATTTTTCTGCTATTTCTTTCGGATTATTTACATTGATGAAATTGATGGAGGAGAAGCGTTTCGACGCTGGTGAGAAATAATGAAATGTCGGGATTGTTCTATAAAAAGGATACATAATAAAGTGTTTTCAGCAAAATAACATGCAATTTGTTTTCTAATCTGCATACTTTGTCAAACTACTGCATAATAAAATCGTAAAAAGTAAAGATTATAATTTATAAATAATTTTAGTCTTCGGGGGATTATAATGTTGCATTGTTTCTTGATAATAGAACATTACTCCGGAGATTTCGTGATAAAACGAGATACTTTTACGACTATCGTTCACATATCAATCTACTTTCTCTGCGGCGACCGAGCTTCTCCCCCTGCATATACATATACGAAAATATCTTTATTTATCGCGATACGCAGTGCTTAACTCGCATAAATGGAAAGTAAAAGTACATAATATTCCTAAAGACTTGGCTGTATAGGCTGCGCACCGCCGATGCCCTCTCCCATGAGCCGGGCGTAAAAAAATCGAGCGTCTAACTTTACCGATTTCCTGGATTCTGACTGCTCTATTACCTCGGCTCGCCCCTATTTCATGCCTAATCTGCGTTTCTTTTATCTAAATTAGTGCTTCGCCGTTAAATTAATGCTATTTCCATCCGTCCGCGTGCGCTCGCGGTAATACTAGCCGATCCGAGATTAATCTTTGTTGCATAAATACAAAACATCTGGGCTTGTTTTTTTAATTGCATCGCGCGTGCGTCGTTCCGGTAAATGAACCATTTTAACGCTTTTTTTTAATCACTGGCCGTTCGAAATAATGGCCTCTCTGGCCTGCATATCATTTCCTCCTTGCGAAATTTTACTCCTTTAAAAAAAAAAAAAAAGAAAAAATCCTTTTTATTATCACAACAACAAGAACAAAGAAAAAATCGTAAACATACCATTATAACCGACGTAAAACTCATAGTACAAATATAAAAAGTATATTATTTCTCGTACCCGCAATAAATTAATAAATTTCAAGGTGAAATCTTGAGACAAAAAAAAAAAAAGAAAAAAAATCGGCCGATCTGCACCCAACGAGCGTAACTGCACAGGCGAGAACTGCGGGCGCAGAGTATAAGGTTTCTTAATCGACACGCAACATAAAATTACGGCTCGCGCGTCGCGGCGGCACGATTTTTACAATCGAACGCCGCGATTACGACTCGTTAGGCGCTGCCCGGAGTCCCGGAATCCGACGTCTTCTTTGCCGCGGCTCTCTCATTATCCCCGCCCCCCGCGGCTAAACCGCGTCACGATTTAGATTCGTCCCGTCGTCCCGTCTCGCGCTCGCCGTTCCCCCCGAAACCAGCCCCTATTCTCCGCGAAAACTTGTGAAACGAGTGTCTCGATTAGAGGCCGATTGCGACTCTCCGGCTCCGATGGTTTCCTGCTGGTACCCTGGCTTCTAGCGGAGGCTGCAGTTGGTACAGGCTGCGCGCTTTTTCATCGGGCGATTGTTCAACTCGGCCGAAGCTGATGTCACTGCGTATAGCGTCTGCAGCTTGTAGCTCGTTGCAATATTTTTTGAACTGGTTAAATATCGCGGTTCAAAAAATTAACATATTTCGTGTGTCATAAAGGAAAGACACACAAACTGTGTGTTAATTCAACACGCTAGAAATGCGTAAAGAATTAACACACAATCGTGTGTTATTATTGCGACTTGCTAATCTTCTTTTCTGTCATTTACACGACATTAAATGACATATTTTACAAATAACATATAAGCTTGTGTGTTAATATATTAAAAAAGTAACGCGCAGCGTTTAAGGCACGCATTCCGCGTATGTTAATTTAACACACGAGATATGTTAATTTTAACACACAGAACATATTACGAATACGTTTTGAAATGTGTAGATTTTGTAAGGGTTAAATGAAAATTAATCGTCTTAATAAGTAAAATCTATCAAATAAAAAAAAAGTCCTCATATAATTTTTCTTCTTCTAATTTGCCGTTGATTAACAAAGGCCGTGTTAGCACGTTATAATAGTACAGTTTTATGCATCGCCAAAGCATAGTATACCTATCTCTTATACATTAGGATCTTGCATGAAAAATTTCACTGTACTCATATCCAAGAGAAAATTAAAAAATAATCGACACGTATTTTTTTTTTTATTATTATACTTTACTAATAATAAAAATAAGTGTCGATTATTTTTTTTAATTTTCATAGTCGAATTTTTCCTGTGAGATCCTAATTTACATTAAAAGCAGAATGTTTGATTACTTTCGTAATTAGTTTATCGTTTTCGACTGCATGATTTATTTGGTTTTTCAATTAAATTTTTTTTTTTCACTAAATTGGCCGAACGTTTAATCACTTTTTTTGAAAAATGTTTATTTGCTAAATTTTTCAATGCATACATATTTTAGTCAATTAGCGCTCGTTCGTTGTTTGTCCGCGTCCTGACAATACGTGAGAAAATTGAATCTTCATCACGGCGAATTTCTATTTGCTTTGATGAAATTAAATGCGCATAATTCTTTCGAGTAACTGTAAATAAATTTAGAATAGTTATGTTATGGTGCACACGAGGCTGAGTAAGGCGTTAGTCATACCAAGCAAGAAATACTTATTCGAAATTGTTTTGCTTAATTAAAGTGATAAATTGACAGAAAAGCGCTGAGGTATTACTAATGCCGCAGCTATTTTCCAAGTTGCATAAATCCCATGGGTGAAATTGCGATAACGAGTCGTTCCTTCTTTTTTTTTTTCTCCTTTTTATCGGCCATTACAATTATTCGCAAATAAATATATATTGGCTTACTTTTTTTATCTCATCGAAAGTATCGGATTGCAAAAAAATTCTGGAACGAGGTTGCTAATGTGAACAATTACTATTTCGATAGATCGTGCGATAAACAAACTTATCTGTCTTAATTAACGCACGATTTTATAAACAAATCGAACGAAATTAATAAGTGTCTTTTATCTAATCTCCTTCGTAACGTATATAAGATTCTTCTACTTCATTTGAGCGATCGTCTGTTACGCATTTGCACTCCATATAGTATAATTTATACACTATTTAACTTAAACAATTCTCTTGCTTTTTTTTTCATTTATTGCATTATTTATTGCTCATACAAGTTAAGAGACTATAAGTATAGTTAATAATTAAACATAATAATATTATACATAACATAAAACTTACACATCATTTACCTTTATTTATTTATTTATTTAATAATAATTTAGCGGACTATAAAGTCCTTATACAAATTAATTTAAGTAACTAAGCTTATACAGTTACTTCATTAATACATGACTACAGTGCATAAAACTGCTGGTATATGCTTGTCCATAGGCAATAGAAAATACATTTTTAATAAACCTTTTTTCTGAAGATCATAGTACAATGATTTCCGGCACCGTCTACTCTTGTGAAAATATTTGATACAACTTATAAATAAATTGCTCAGTATAATTGGATAAACTGTACACATATATAAAAAAAGTTTCTATGCATTCTTTGCACAATCATACAAAATTGTAAACAACTGTGTACAATAAATCTCTGGTTTTTTACATAAATTCATGCATTAAAAAATTTAAACATTCAAATATTTCTTGTTTTTTACATACATTCATGCACTTAAAAATTTAAACATTTAAATATTTCTATTCGTGTATAGCATAATATTACAGAATATTATACACAAACATATACAATTGTACAATAAATTTTACATTGCGCAAGGATATTATAATAGAATATTTTTTTAATATGAATTCTACACCTCGAGTTCGCATATTTTGTGCAATAATAATTCAATATCAAATAATTCGACATAAGAAGTAGTCATAAATTCCGCATCACCCGCAGAAATCGGTACACCTAATCACAGATAAAAAAAAGAGACTCATGACACTGAATCCGACTCGATAGTAGAATTCTAACATATACACACATACGAGTCCATTAGGCGCACAGGAGTCTCGTCGGGGGAGGGGATGAATCAGGGCCGATCGATCGGATCGCGCTCACGTAGCGCGGACACACGGGCCGCTGTATACTGGAAAAAGGAGGGAAAAGCCGCGGCGGCGGCGCGGGGCATTCATTGTCATTAATCGGCGCGAACGACGGCGGAAAAGTGCTAAATCGCCGGTTTCTCCGCTCCTTCAGTCCACGCCTGAGCGCTGCGAATTAATCTCAATTTGCCCGAGCGGTGCTTAGTGCCGCCCGCCGATCCTTACGGCCCCGGCTTGAACGCGCGCCTTTGGGTACAGTTGTCCGCGAAAGTTTCCGTCGCAAGCATTCGGATATGCACGATATTGGCACAGTGACTTGCTTTTATAATATTTTTTTTGTAGATAAACGCGCATTTCTGTTTTAATAATATTTTGCTCGTTAGTTCGTTTTTTAAGCTTTAGTTTTGGGATGCACAGGATATTATATTGTTTATTGGTGCATTTATTTTTTGTTTATTTCAAAGAAAATTTATGTCGCATAGGCTGGTTTAAAATCAGTTTAAAATTTATGATTAAATATGTAACTAAATAGTTCTACAGTAATAATTAATAGTGTACACATATTTTAGATAATTTAGTATATAATAATATCTCAAATTTTTCTAAACATTACTGCGATTCGAAATTTAATGTATCAGTTTAATTAAAACTTAATAGAAAAGACTTTTAACCATATAGTTTTTACTATTTTTTTATAAATTATTATTCTAGAGTATCAGTAAATAATAATTAAAAAATATTACAATCAATACCATAATCAATTATTTAATTGCAGTTCATTTCTCTACTCATTATAAAAGAATCTATATATCTACAAATGTGCCTCTTAATTCTTGACAAATCCTATCTTAAACAAGTGATGGCCTTTTTTGTGAAGCATTAAAAAATTTGTTTAGAAATTTTGCAGTTTAATTTAAATAATAAATGAATTTTCGTTTGTTCAAAAGATTAATTAAATAAAGATTAAGTTTTCTAATTAATATGAAGTTTCTTAAAAAAGTGAATATAGTTCTGATTTACTTTCTAACTTCAAAAAAATCGAATAAATTACAACATGTTAATATCTTAGTACAATACGTAAGTATGTTTTGTGTGAGATGAATATTATACTAAAATAAAATAATGTATATTTTTTAATTTTTTTAAAATATATTATTTTTTAATAAAGAAAATAATATATTTTTTATTTAAGATAGAAATTTAGTCGCGCGCTTGGTTCCCAGTAAATATAAACAACACCAAAATTGTCTTCTTAAATAGATAAGATAAATAAATAATCCCGCCTTATTCCATTAATCGATCGTAATACTGCTGGGGTCGAACTTTTGCGGTCAGCTGTACGTTTCGCGCGGCGCGGGGCCGGCGTCCAGGGAAAGTCCAATTGAATTATTCGATTTCCCAGTTCCGAGGGTTTGGCCGCGCATTATCCGCGCATTATCCGCGCGGCAATTCCGCCATCGCGTCCCGCGCGTGTAATGATGATCGCGCGAGCCGCTCGAACGAGGGCCCCCGCCCATCGCACGAGAGTTGCTCGATCCCCGGGGTCGTTTGGCGCGCGCCGACGTTCCGTTTGACGCTCGGCCGCGGCGTGTCAATCCGCGCCTACTGTAATGAGCGTAAACACACTTGCTCGGAACGCTGTGCTCGATTTCTAATTTATACCCGTTTTTTTTTTATTTAAAAAAAATAAAAAAATAAAAAATAGGAAGATTGAGCGCGCCGTATTGCAGATTCTGTACTAAGAATTTGAATGAGATTGTAAAAAGAAATTCGGAATTTTGATTTTCGCGCGTTTGTGTCACTTAAAGACGCGCGCGTGATTTTGAAATCGAGACGTGGTATTCACAATTTGCTAATTATGTTAATTTATATAAAGGGTTATTATGATCTTCGATTTTTGATGGAATCCAGTGATTTTGTAAATTAGAAAATATTTTTTAAAAGATTAAAAAAATATATTTTTTAGAAAGGTATATTGTTATTGAAAATGTAGAAGATTATCGCCATTCTACGCCCGTTTAACAGGTTCAAAGTAATCACATATGGTGCCTTGTATTATTCAAAAAATAATAAAATAAATTTTTAAAAAATCATTTACTCATTGCAGGGACTAGAAGATACCCACTGAAAAAAAAGATTTGGTAATTTTAAGTAAATATTTACTTAAATAGTAGTTGTTAAATATTTCTTTGAATTAACTAAATATTTCTTTAAAACTAAATGAATTTATTTGTTTCTAAATAAATTTAGTAGTTTCAAAAAAATAATTACCTGATTCAAAGAAATATTTAACAGGTACTATTGAAGTAAATATTTACTTAAAATTGCCAAATTTTTCTCTCAGTGTAAGTTTATTGTCCGTCTAAAACAAGACTCGCGTACTTTGAGCCTACTATGTTTACTATCAATAGCTACGAAATGATTAATTTTCTAGTGCACGTTAGGAATTTTTCGCTTGCATTTTTATCATAAATTTTTTAAACTTCTATATGTATATATAGTTATTAAATCAATCATCTAGAAATCAGTTTATAAATTGAATTAGAAACTAGGCAGACAAGCAATTTTATTAAGATTATCAGCGAGCTCACAGTTTTTCTAAATGTTTCATTGAATTATTACAATGATTAATCTTATCAACAGAGGAGATTAATTATGTACCAACTACATACTTCTGCGCGACATTAAAAAAAGAACTGTATATCTTAAAAAAAAAAAGCTACAAAGACCGAACTAAGAAAACAAAAAACAAAACAAAACTCGATTTCGCTACAACTAAACATCGAAAAAAAAAAAAGAAAAATTCCTATAAAAATTCAGTCTACGACAAAATCGTTTTAAACAGGTCGCGTCTTCTCCTAGAGAAACTCTTGGCACCCGATCGAATTCGCAGTTCGCGTGCGCAATGCGAGCAGCCAAAAAAAAAGCGTACGATCGAAGAGAGACAAAAAGAAAAAGCTGTCGAGAAGAAGGAAGGGAGGCTCGCGCGGGCGTAGAAAAAGGTCCCCTGCGTGAGAAACTCGAAATCCGTTTAATGCAAGTGCTCGCGGTTGGAAAAGGTGTTCGCCCTCATTGCTCGCGCGCTCGGTGCATCTCTTATCTGATGGAAAGGCACCGCCTCGGTGTGTGTACCTATAAGCTTCTTCGCCGCGGCGCGCACTCCGGGGCCCCTCTCCTTCGGAGTTAGGCGATGGAAAGTCCACGGGCTCCGGGAGACTATATCTCGAACGAGCGTTACTTTTTTTCGAAAGTACATTGTGTCGTGCGCTCGCGCGGTTATCCCATTGCATTATTAATGCATCCGATGAATTTTCATTGTTTATTTCCTTTGTCGCGCGCCGTTGCACTTTATTACTTATCTTCGCCTTATATAGAGTCCGATATGTTTGTTTATTTTAACCTTTCTCTCTAAAGTTGAATTAGTGAAAAACCACTAATTCATAGTGACCATGCACTAATTTTAATAGTGCAAAGTGCTGCTCCACTATGAATTAGTGGAAATCTACCATTTGAAATAGTGAATAATTATTAATTTCCACTAATACAAATAAGTAGAAAATTATTTTACTATTTCAATTAGTGAAATTCCACTAATTGATAGTGAATTTTACTAATTGATAGTGAATTTTATTAATTTATAGTGTATTTTACTAATTGATAGTGAATTTTACTAATTGATAGTGAATTTTATTAATTGATAGTGAATTTTACTAATTGATAGTGAATTTTGCTAATTGATAGTGAATTTTTCTAATTGATAGTGAATTTTAGTAATTAATTAGTAAATTTTACTAATTGATTAGTGGAAAATCTGTTCACTAAAAAAATTAGTGAAATTTCCACTAATTCAACTTTAGAGAGTTCATATATTTTGAAGCTTAAAAAAAAACTTTTTTTTCACTTTTCAGCGTTTCAACCGACGTGCATGGAAAACATTATTTTTGCATTACACTTATGACTCATTTTAATAGTAGCATTTATAATTACATAAATACATTACATAAAGTAAAGTATACAATTTTGTCGTGAAAAGAAATATATTTCTTTTTTTTTTAGACAAAAGATTCTAATCTCTCCCACAAACAGAGTGAAGTTTTTCACTACCTTGTAACAAAAGCATAGTTTATCGATACTTGAGTTCTAAGGACTTGCGCGTGAGTCAGGCATTGTAATCTCTGTAATTTTATTGATATCCGCGTGAAACCGGTCAAAGTCGAGGCGACGCGGAAAAATCTGCACTATTTATCCCTTGACTTTTATCCTCTTCATTCTTCAGTCAGTAACAGTTGTTCCAGAGCCCATACGCCCTCCCCCTCCTCCTCCCCCCCCCCCCCGGGCAGCTCCGGGACGCACTCCTTCAAAGCCTCCGTTACGCGTGGATAATAAACTCGGAGGTGATTTTCGCGCGAGCCTCCGTTACCTTGCCACGAGGTTCGCATTTTTTCGACCAACGCGTTTACTGCGGTTATTACTTGCGCACTTTATTAGGCCGGCTAAATTTCGCTTAGGAGCCTATTCTCGAATCCATTCAAGAGCGCTAATTTCACCGTTTATTTTGCACATTGCGCTGATTTGTTTATGCGGAATATGTAGTATTTGCCGTCGACGGTCGCTTGTCCTTATGCTTTTTGTAATCAGAAGTTAATTTCAATAAATTTTTGCTTATTGAACATATTAATTGCATCGTCTCTTAATTAAATGTGCAGGTTATAAATATTAAACTTTTGTAAGATAATTTTAATTTATCTTCAAAAGAATTATGGTATGGAAATTAATTTAAGTTCCGCCAAACATTTTTAATATTCAGATAAGCAATTTTGATCGAAAGTTTAATATCATTACTCATTCTTGTAAATTTAGATAAATAAACAAGGAAATATAAATTAATAAATTCATTTTACATCGAATTTTTCTGCAAATATGAATTTAGATAAAAATATTTTTTAATCGAATAAATCCTTCCGTATCTTTCATATCTACATAAACTACCTATGCATACGTCCAATCACGGTATCAATTATCGATAAATATTAAATCACAGACCATTCGAGTCCTAATATTACTGCCCGAACGTATCAAACAGTCCGAGCTCGTAATTTGTTCCCTACTCGAATCTGCAAAAAAAAAAAAAAAAATAATTACGTCGGAGCGCTTTACATTTATCGCGACGTAAAAGGGTATCCCTCCGGTAACGAGTCCGCGGCTCCGATTAGAAAACCGCACTGCGACTGCGTCGTAAAGCGACTGTCCCGGAGCATTAACGATCGCCGCGACTCTCGGCACGAGCCGAAAAGCCGGAGGAGACGTACGCGGGGGACATAACGAACGAAAGCGCGTGAATATGACCCGCCGGCGACGGTCCCTTCTGGGAACGAGTGATAAATCCGGGCCCTCCGAGGCGCTCGAATATTAAAAGTTGTTTTACGAGAAAAGAGTCCTCTCTAGCTGCGAAATAGATTTTCTCGACTTTTACAGGAAAAGGGCCCGGGGCCCTTAAGTACGGAGCGTCAAAGGGATAGTCCTTATGCGTTTTTGTAGCTCTAAAAGGTGATGAAAGCCTCGAAGGAATTGCGATGGGATTTTTTGTTGTTCTTGCAAAAGTATTTGTAGCTTCGGCGCGTTGAAGAGTATAAATGAGTTGTCACCTTTTAAGGTAAATCGCTGTCATTTTCTAAGCAGGTTTTAAAATAAGAGATCTTTTTTCTTAGGTATTAACTGTAGAAAATTAATTTGTTTCCGAGTGCGAGTTATTTATTGAGTGTACAGCGAATTAAACATTTTAAAGAAATATATAATATAAATTTAAAATATATATACTTACATGCAATTGGAAAAAGTGTGTAAAGTTAATTTTAGAAAGAGCGCAGGTACAAAAAAGTGGGCTGCGGAAAAAAGAACTGGAAATTATAAAATCAATAAACGTTATTTAAAATATTTGTTTACTCATTAGCTCTGAAAAGCGCATACTCCCCCCATCGCTAATTACCGATAAACCGCGCTGAATTCCTTGAAATGTACATGCTCACCTGCGCTCGCATATGGAGTATGTGGAGCCGCAAGAATTGCGACTCATTTTCATATAATATATACTCGACGGCCGCGTCGTTGAGTAAGACATCAATAAAATAAGTTTACGGTGCTTATATCCCAATAGAGTCCGTAAGATTAGAAAATGCTGACTCGGCTGGGATCATTAGAGTCCGTTTAGGATCCATTCCGCACTTCCGCCAATCAAGAAAACCTGTAGTCTTAAAGGTTGCACTTTTCGCGGCTAAGTATCCTGCGGAGCGCGCAATCGCTATTACACCTACCAGTTTTTCACGTTTCTACATATCCGATGCGAAGTAGGTCGACGCGGAATCGACTTCCCTCCCTTTTTATATCGATCAAAATGCACTCTACGTCTTTATATTTACGCCAACTAATTCGTACTTCTGTTACACTCGATATTATAAAATATAAAAAAAGTTACATACTCGATATTATAAAATATAAAAAAAAGTTACATACTGGATGTTATGAAATATAAAAAAAGTTACACTCGATATTATAAAATATAAAAAAAGTTACACTCCCCTGATAAAAACGTGATCACATTTTATTACTAGTAACAAGCTTGTTTGAAAAAAAAGATGGGCCGAAAATGGCTTGATATGAATCCATTTTTAGCCTTGTAATGAAACACTTTTTCTCATGGTTTCAAGCCAGTTAATGGAAACGACTTGAATTATATTGTAATAGCTAAAAATTACGTATTTTTAATCTAGTTTTCATAGAAACAGGAAAATAAAATTCTTCTTGGGTCCAATTCAATAATTCTCCCATTGGCACTTCGACTTTGATGTCGTCTCCATTTTTAAGCGTCTAACAAGGTATTTTTTTTTTTTTTTTTTTTTTTTTTGTTACAATTTAGATGATCTCAGGCTGGTTTTAACCAATTCTAGTAACAAGCTTGTTAATGGGAGAAAAAGCGTTTCATTAATAGTCACAAACAAGACAATAGTCATACCTAGTAAAAAGAAGTGTTGTCCATTTTTATTAGGACAGTTTTTACCAGGGTCGATATTATAAAATATAAAAAAAGACGAGAGAGTAAAAGAAAAAAAGGATCGTAAAATTTTTTTCCAAAGATTCCGCAATCCTTCGGGAATTTTCCCAAGTCCTGAAATGCCCCGGCGACCTTCAGGAAAAATATCGAAAAAAAAACTGTCTAGAGAAAAGAAACGTCGAAGCTCGCGATGGCTGCACCTGCGAAGCGTTACGACGGGCGATTTGCATATTCGGAGGCTCCGACGAACAATGAGAGCCGACAAAGGCCTGGTTGGCGTCCCTCCTCTCTCTCTCCCTCCGATCGCTCGAGTAACTCGCACGTAGAGGAAAAGAAAAATTCGTAGTTTCCCCCGGCGGCGGCTGCTGTGTATTTACGGAAATTTGTGACTTATTACGGGATTACAATTGCTACCCGGCCGACTGCAATTAGCAACGTCATATTTTCAAATCGTGTTGCAGCCTGCAGTAAAAGTGCAGATTTACAGCCTTGCAGTCCCTGGAACTCCCCGGTAGCTTTTCTTCGACTCGGTGCTACCGAGTGAATCTAAAAACCTCGAGGCAGTTTTCTGATAAAATTATCGAAAGGGGATTTATCGCGAGCTAAACGACTCCTTTAATCGAATTCAAAATTTTCTAAACGCGTGAATAATATTATGGGAAAACTTCATCGGCGGCAGCGAGATTTATCGAGTATACGGTGAAATCTGTTCTAAACTTGAAAAAAAAGCAAATTTTCTCCTGATTAATATGTAAAATGGCTAAAGTCATTCGACCGTTTGTGAAAATTTTTATTTGTTTCAAACTGAAAATAAGAAACTTTGATCTGAAAAAATATTTCCACGAGTTAAAAATAAAGAAAATCATTTCTTATAATCAAATTATTTTTAATTAAGAAACAAAAGAAGAAAATAAGAAATGTATTACAACCACGTGATAACGGCACCACTCAATCTTTATATGCAGAATAATAACAATCACGCTCACTAAAGATCCGCTAAAAAAAAAAATTCTCCTGATTAATATGTAAAATGGCTATTAAGTCATTCAACCGTTTTGTGAAAATTTTTATTTGTTTCAAACTAAAAATAAGAAACTTTGATCTGAAAAAATATTTCCGCGAGTCATTTAACGCTCTCGTAAAAAAAAAAGAAAATTCTTTCTTCCATCAAATTATTTTTAATTAAAAAACAAAAGAAGAAAAAGAAATTTATCACAACCACGCGATAACGGCACCACACTCAATCTTCATATGCAGAACAATAACAATTAAGCCCACTAAAGATCCGCTAAAAAAAAAGAAAAAAAAAAATGCACCTCGAGCAGCTAAAGCGCAAAATTCGATTAACGCATATCGCACGGCCGCGCGTATCAGATTGCATCACCGCCGATCACTCCCTCGGCGACCGCCTCCGCCGTAACTCAGTCCTCGGTCCAATAACCGTCAATTCCCAAACCCCCGAACGGCCTCATAAAAAAGGAGGGCCAGGCGTTAAAAATCGTGCACCCGCGATTAGGATCTCCGCCGTTTTCTGTTTCGTACCAGTATGTACGAATACCTGCATGTACATGTACATGTGTATGTGGCGTTGGCGGCTGCTGGTCGCGCGTGTGTGTGTGTACATGCGCGAACATCTTCGATCACGCCGACGCGGCGTAAATACCGGTTCTTTTCGCGTTGCGTGACTCGCGGGGGTAAGCTGGGCGCGCGACGCGCGGGTCAAAGCGTTTAGCAGCCCGGGAGTGAGCGAGAAAGAGAGAGACAAAGAGAAAGAGGGACGGCCCGGTGGATAACGGTGAAAGTGAGGGCGATTGGGACGAAATTCGTGATTCGCCGAAGATTTATTTTCGGACCCGTGGGGCGGAGTGGGAATCGCGACGTGTGGGAATGGCATCTCGCGGCCGTGGTGCAACGTCATGATTTAACGTTTTGTCGGCGGTTGTTACGTTTTAGCTTTTTTTTTTTTTTAAGGGAAGGAGTTTGCCCGAGATGATCTTCATTTTATTTATCGACGCGACAGTTTTGGGTTAACTACTTTGGGAACGTTGGTGGGGTGTTTTGTTATAGGTGGAGGGTAAAGTTTTTTTTATTGTACATGTTGTTATTAAACGAATTGCATTTAATAGAGTTGCAACATAAATTGTTGGATGTTGCAATTGTGGGTGCTGCTTGTAATGACTGACTTATCTTCCAAGGAACCCTTCAATAACTAGTTTCGCTTAAAATTTAAATACACGTTTATTAAATAAAATTCACACTCTGAAGTAGAAATTATGTAGTAAACACATTTTTTTGTTAACTTTTATCGAGTTTACAAAGAAATACGTTATCTGGAAAAAAGCGTATTTAAATTACGTAATTTAATTAATTCCGAACGTGTGCACATACTTTTATTTACATAAACCTTGTTTGCGGGCATAATGCGCTTCGATTTGAGGCAGCGACAAACCCACAGTTTCGGGAAGAATTAAATAAATGACAAAGAATCCGACGGCGCTGATTATCGTAAAAAGCACGAATGCACCCGAGAAGGCAAGTTCATTTACTACGTACAAAAAAATCTTATCCGAGGTAGCCGCCATTACTTCGAAAATAAAACTTCCGATTCCGCAGCCGACGTATCGTACCTTTTGCGGGTACAATTCGCTGTTTAAGAATAAAATAACCTTTCCAATGCCGGTGTTATGGGCAAACACAGCGATCGTCAGTGCGATCGATATTGCCCACGAGTAAACGTCTAATGTTGAACGATTGTTGTCCATCGCTTGAAAGAGCGCCGCTGCCGTTGAAAAGCTCACGGCAATTAGTAATACGGACGCGAGTGTGATTGCTCGTATGCCTACGAAGCGAATAACGGAGATGTAAATCAGTGCGCCGATTAATATCGACGCGGAAAATATGACGCTCCCAACGTGGCCGCTAGTGGGAGAATTAATTTTGTCGAATATCAATCCTGAGAAGGCCATGAGCGACGACGCACCGTTGCAGCTGCCGAAGAAGAACATGCAGATCATCGTTAAAAGTGGATTGTAAAAAGATTTATCCAAGTACGGCGACAATGTCTTCTTCCATTTTTTCTGTCTCTTTAAATTCGAGTCCGCTTTTTCCCCTCCACTTTCCAGCGAGGAAAAAGCACTTGGCGCGTTGCTGATGGACGAGTACAATTCTGTCCTCACGGCTTCTCGCGTCGTCCAGCCGCGTACGCGCGCAAGCGACTTCTCCGCCTCGGCAAATCGCTTTTTGCCTAAAAGAATGAAATTCTCGTTTTTTATTATTTCGTCGACTAAAATATCGACGATCGCGCGGAAGAAGATCCTATTTCGTTTGCGGAAGAAAAAATTAATTCCGGGATAAGATCTTTTCAGCCGCAAACGAAATAGGATCTTCTTCCGCGCGATCGTCGATGTACGGATTATATTAAAAGAAAGACAGTAAAATAATTGAAATTTGATAAATATACTTGCAAGCCAATACGGGCTATTGGGTAAGAAACTCATACAAGCGAATCCAAAGGCGGGACAGATCAATGAGACCAAAGCCTGTGTTCTCCAATTCAGGAAAGTTCCGAGAAGAGTCGATATGAAGATTCCAGTCAGTGCGGATAAATTTATAATCGCCATGAAGGTGCTTCTCAATTTCGTCTGTACAATTTCAGCGGCGCAGGTGTAACTGGGCATTTTCGACATGCCCTTCGTAAAGCCAACGATCGCCTGAGCGGATAAGATCATCGCGGCATTGTCCGCCCAATGGAACATCAAATCGGCTATGATGTAAAATAAATAAGAGCACATCAGAAGCTTACGAACGCCTGCGTACTGCGCCGCGATTCCTCCGAAAATTGCGGCCACTGGGATGATGAAGCAGTAGCTACCTTGAATTTAAAAATAATATTAAATGTTAATATATGACATGAATTTTATCTACACTGAGTAAAATGTATTGTAAAAATTACTATCTGTCTGGAAACGTGACCACAGATTGGACTATCGGATACACTAAGAGAAATATTTTAGTATAAAAATTTCTGAACTGTCTGGAAAAGAGGTCAAAGACTGACATTTCGAGATAAATTACTAAACTTGTCAGTAAAATTTGACACAAATGTAGTAAACTTTGCCAGACAGTATAGTCATTTTTACTGTATTTATGGCAAATTTTCCTAAAAAGTTTAGTAATTTCTTTCGAAAGGTCAGTCTGTGATTGTTTTCTCAAACAATTTTTTTTACTAGATGATTTGTAATTTTTATTTATTTATTTATTTATTTATTTAATAATTAAACGGACTAGGAGTCCTTAAGTACAAAAAAGAAAGCTTATATAATAAACTAAAACTAAATTAACTTAAAATCTACAAGTAAAAGATTTTAACGAATTTTTAAATTGTCCGATGGGACAGTTACTTAACTTACTAAAATATACTTACTAAAATATTTCGCTCAATGTAAAAATGACTAATACACACAGTAAAATTTATTGTTATTATATATTTTACAAACTTACTGAACCAAGTTAGTGCGCTGAGTGTTACCTCGATTTCCGAATTTTTCTTAAATATCTCAGAAATGAGTACAGCGGTAAATCCCAATTCCATGCCGATGCGAAACTGAAAACATATTATTGGAAGTATGGCCAAAAGCTGCGAGGCAATTATTCGAAAAGATGAGATTTCATTCGGGAGTATATGATCACTTTCAAACTGTGGAACTTCATTAAGGGTTTCTTCGCTGCAATCGGTATATTTTATTAGTACTAAAGTTTGGTATTCCATTACTTTCACGTGTAAAATAAATTTTTGTCAGCATTATACATAGTAAAATTAATCGTACCTATAAGATATAGCGCTTATTTCCCTTTTCATCGCGATTAGAAAGTATATTGTAATTTTGATATTTTTTTTTTCTTTTTCACTTTTTATTGCTTAATTAAAATATTTTACGAACACATTTTCGAAAAGACTGAACTCCACGACTGCAGTTGAAACACAGACAACTTCCTTGTTTAACGCATAAACAATTTTTATGATAATTTATTATATGACTAAATTAATAACTTCTATTTTAATTTAGAATTTAAATTTTCATTACTAGAAAGCACAGTTTAAGTCAAAATTAGTCTTCGCTCTAAGGAGCTTACGTCCCGACGTTTCCGCAGCTGAAGTACTGCCGACAACGAAAAAAATCCGACTCTTTATCGAAGTGGCAATTGTTGGTCGATCTGTCGCTTTTGTATGCTGCAGCACGAACTTCACTTAAATTTGTAAAGGCGTCGTAAAAAAGTGCGATAACGGCAGTTCAAGCACACATAAATTAAAATTTTAAGAAGGCTGCAATAACAAAGCCAATTAATGAATTAACTACTTTTTGACTTGAAACTACACGCGAGAAGGTTTTACTTAAAGCATCAATTTTTGCTTTAAAAATGCAGATCCACATTTTAAAATTCACTGGATCGTAGTTCTGTCTTTACTTGAGAAATCTGATACGATAGTTACATATCGTTTGCTCTGTAATCGCAACAAATATATTATAGTATCAATTAAGTGTAATTATAGGATTGTATCAGAAAGCTGCTAATCTCAATTAAGCGCACGCAAGTGCCGAGCGAATGGAAAGAAGCATTAAAAAGTGCATTCGATTCATTTATAGATGAGCAGTTCTACCGAGTGAGAAATTGCTAATTTCGCCACGGTTGTAAATATCGAGTTACATAAGCGAACAGTTTTTCCTTTTGAAAAATGCATCGATGTGACATTCGTATTCACTCGCGGAAATTGCACCACTAAAATATGCGACTATTATATTCACGTATACTTAAAAGTTAATACAATATGTATATATTGGATTGCAACCAATAATTTGATTGTAATGAATCATTTTATTTTTACGTAGAAGTGCATAATAAGTGATTAAAGTTACATTACAAATTTAAAATCAGCGACAATCACTTCGTATAGAAAGAATCGCTAAGGAATTTAATTTGAATTTTAACCCGCATCGAATTTTAAGTTAGCCAGCCGAAATTCCCTCCTTACGAAACAAAATCGTGAAAGTATTATATACCAGAAAAAAGGGTATCACCCGCAGTGGTGCGCGCGATCCACATAAAAATGCATAAATCAATTTTAATTACTCGTACATCGGTATCTTTGTGCTCGCGATTGAAAGCCGCGCAGAAAGGGCATTCCGAGGAAACGGTGACGATTCTTTATTGCGTGCGGCTTATCGCGTTCCCGCGGAGTTTCGTAGATACGCTCAATTAAACGGGAGCGCGGTCAGGGCGATAAATTAAAGGCGAGGGTGCGAGGGAGGAGGACGCGCCGAGATAAGTGGTCCGCGCGCGTCGCAGTCGCGATAAAGCGCGCAATTAAAATCGAAAGTCGAGTGTGCAAAATTCAAATTCCAAATTCAAGTTCCGCGCGCGTTCTTCCTGATCCTCGTGTGAAAGTAAAATCGGAAGTCGAACGCGCGTAAGTTCAAAGTCCGCAATTCAAATTTCGCGCGCGTTTAATCTTCGCGCGAAAGTAAGACCGAAAGTTTAACGGGCGCGAAATTCAAATGCAATTTTAGCGCGCGTTTCGTCTTTATACGCTGAGCATAATAAAGGAAGACGAATTTGCATAATTTTCGGGGTCGGCAATTAGTCTCGATGCGCGGGCTAATGAACTTCTCTGAAGTGAGCGTCTTCGAGGAGGTGGGGGAAGTATTCGGCTCGCGCTTTCAATTCATTATGCCGTTTTTCGGGTTATTTATTGCGCGCTCCAATTTCCGCCGAGAGACGGGCGTCCGTGACGCTTGGATCCGAGATTCGCGCAATAAATTATTTTTCGCTGATTGCGATTTTGACGGGCAATTAATAAAGCTACAATTGCGGGACGTCCCTTCTTTTCTCGAACCGCCCCGAGACTTGCGGGATCGTACTTCCGACGTCAATATTGTTGCGCTCAAGGGGATAATCAGAGCGGTATTGCGAATTAAATTCAAAAATTTTTCATGCGGAGTTAATTGAATTTTTTTTTAAACTTACTCAGAAATATTATTAAAATGATATTAATTAAATATTACTCAAAACTGATAATGCTTTTTTAACAATAATTTTTATAAATATCTTGAAGATAAAAAATGTGTCAACTCTATATAGCTATTTTATTTTATTTTTTTATTTGTTTATTTTAACACACGTATATTACTGTAAAAAATATCATGAAATTTGTTTCCGCAGTACAGGCATTGAATTTAAGATTTAACATTAAATATAATAATTTTTACATATTAAATTAAAGTATTTTACCAATATTTTTTTTTTAATATATACACTTAAATTTTGCTTTCAATACATTACATTAAATTTAATGCAAATATTTTTTACAGTGTAGTCCTTTCAACAAAATTTATACATAAGTATAACAAGTGCATACAACTGCATATAGATGCATCCAAGTGCAAAAAAGTTCATTTTTTCCCAAGTTCATAAAAATAAATTTTGTTGCACTTTTTTGCGGGATGCATAAAATTTTCAAAATTTTCAAAATACTTCTCTCGAGTGAGCGTCAGCGAGCGTGGTAAAATTTGCTAGTAATAAATAAAATACTAAAAATAAGATAAATTACTAGCAGTCGCAGAATAAATAAATTAATTATAAATCATTGCAAAGACCTCTTAAATTCTCCAATACTGTTGTTATAACTAACGTTTTATTTATCTTTTACTCTTTACTCCTTCGGACGTATACACTTTTGAAATGCACCGCATTATTTTTACTTTTTCGAAATGTTTATGTAACCTTTGAAAAATGAAATTATCATCTTCCATTTACAAAAATCTCGAAATTATGCCTATCGTACCTCCAACGTGAGCACACATCCTTCAGCCGAGCCTCCATTATTAGCGACAAGAAGCTACGGCACTGCATGTCGCTAAAAAAGCCGCCACTCAAAGCGAAGGGGGTCCCTGCGTGGGCGTTTGCCTTTTCCCCGAGTCGCCCAGCCGGCAGTGCAAATATTTGCACGGGACGCGCTCGTCGTCTATCTCGCCGCCATCTGCGCGAGTCAAGTCATCCGCCCGCGTAATAACGATCTCCGGCTCCGCCTCGGAGACGCGCGCGACTAATTCGCGAGTTTGCACTGGCTGCACTCGTGTGTGTGCGCGCGCGCGTGCCGCACAATGGACTTGTGCTCCGCCGAGAGCTTTCAAGCCGGCGACGTTTTGCTTACGGCTGTCGGTTTCATCAAAAGCATAGAAGTGGATTCGAGATGCGGAGAGCACGAGGGTGTACTGTTTTCTTAGCTAGAACTGCGACCTGAACGCTGGAGGTTTATCTTAGGAGTGATTTGAAAATTTAAATTTATTTTTCTCTGTCTTAAAAAAGTGATGGCCTTTGTTGTGAAGCAAACGTGATTGGTCTGAAACTTTAGGAACGCATATGGTACTATAATGGCGCCAAAAATTAAAAAATTTATTTAGAAATTCTGCATTTTTATTCAAATAATAAAGGAATTATTATTTGTTCTAAAGATTAATTAAATAAATATTAAGTTTTCTAATTAATATAAAACTTTTTAAAGTAAGTTTCTTAAAAAATGGATATTGTTCTGATTTATTTTCTAACTTCAAAAAATCGAATTCATTACAATATGTTAATACTTAGTATAATACGTATGTATGTTTTTTGAAAGAAGATTATTTATATGAATTAATAAGAGAAAATAATGATGCTTTAACGATTTATATTTTTCATTCAAGATAGAAATCTAGTCGTGCGCTTGGTTCCTATAGTATAGAAAAATAGTAAATTAGCTTCTTTTTTTATAAAATAATTTTTACGATGTGAAGTATTCCGATGCGATAGTTAAAATTTTTATTAATTAATTTTACGTACAAAATAATTGCAACACTAAACAAAAATATTATTACTATACTATATCATCTATTTTTTAACAAATAAGTATACATTAACGTTTCATTTTTCTCATGTTTCAGGTATGTATTACAAAGTAACCTTTCAAGCCCTACACCTTCGACAGTTCTGGTAAAGTAATAAAGCAATATTTTGAAATTTCATAACCCATTTTCACCAGAAACCCCAGTATAATTACAGGTTTAATTTTCGTGTAAGCGAAAAAAAGAGCTTCGATACACCACTCCAAGTCCCCGATAAAGCCCTTCTCTCACCGCTAAAAGAAACGCTTGTACGAATTAAGAGAGTAAAGCGCACAGAATCCTCGACGCGCTTGCGCACAAGTGGCCTCCCCGATAATGCGCGTTACGGTAAAACCGATACAGCCGATTTAAAAATCGCCTCGCGTTACGCGTATCGTCGGGAAAAAATCAAAGCGCTTCGAGGCACATTTTTCACTTCCCCGCGCGATGCTTGCGGCTTCGCTCCACTTTAATAAAGGCCAAAATAAAAGGAGCAGCGACCTAAAAGGCCGGATTAAGGAGTTTAAAAAAAAAAAGAAGAAGAAGAAAAGAAAAAGAAGATACGGAAAGAAAAGCAAAACAGAGGAGCGTTATCGGGGTGCCCGCGTAACGTCGCGACTTGCCGACAAATGGAGGAGCCGCGCTCGATCCCGGACTTGGCCGCAGCGCGACAGACCAGTTTTCCTTCGACGGGGCACAAATCGACGATTTATCGCGCGGACTTTTCTCTCTTTCTCTCTTAAGCGCGCGCGCGCGCGCTTTCGTTTTCTCCTCGCCTCTTCATTCCTTCTTTTTTTTTCGCGAGAGAAAGAGAGAGAGCTTTTTTTTTGTTGCGGAGGAGCGCTCCTTTTGCGCGCGGCTCCTTTTTCTTCGTCTCTCGAGCGAGACCCGAGGAATGCGAAAATTGACAGTAAAATTCGAGGAGGCGGCGGCGGCGGGAAGAGAGAGAGAGAGAACGGAGAGGAACTGGAGCGCGCGAGTTTTTTGCCGGACGGACGAGACCATCGGTCGCCCCCTCTGCATTATTTTAGGTCGGATTCTTGCGCTTTCGTTCGGTTTTATCGCGAAAATTAGAAGGCGTTCGATAAAAGCTCATTATATGATTTCATGCGGTGCGCGCCAGACGAGCGATTACAATTATCGCAATTTTTTTCGAAGTCCAGCGTCCCTTTTTTTGTCGTTATTATCAATCTCAAAAAGATTTCTCTTCCGAGAGCATTAAGCGGCGTGCCCCGCGACGTTAAGCTGAATTTAATCTTAGCTTCCTGAAGCGCGCGTACCTCGTTCTCATTAACTCGGCCGATGAAAGAATTACTTTCTTTAAACGGACTCCCCGTCGACAAACAATAATAAATCTCCCGTGCACTTGCGTAACTATATTGTCTCAATAATTTTCTTATATAATTCATAAAAAAGAAATTTTGGATTATTTTTTTTTTTATTATTTCACGATCGCAAGCAATTAAAAAAAATATCGATGCAATACATACTCCGGGGAAATTGTACCCTCTTCATAGTGGACTCAAGATGTAGAGTCAAGATCAGACGGCAATTTACCAGAGAGCGAAGTAAGTCATCATTACGGCATCTACCCTTTTTCCGCGCGAGAAAAATTCGTCGGAGGATAGGGAAACCAGGACCGCCGGAGGAAAGAAGAAGCATTACTTGGCAAGATTGTCGGCCTCCAGTCTCTTCTCTTTGTCGCGAGAAGCGGGCGACAAGCGGACTGGCAGTGACGCCTTCCCCTCGACGTTGCCCCGAGGAGTTTCGTCGATCCCATATCGCACGCACCGAGGAAAAGGCGGAGTGCGGCGTACACATTGACGAGTGAAAAATTGCGATGCGATCGGGCAAAAATTGTAGGGAAATTTTTAGTCCTTTTATGTCGCTCAGCTGTGGTTTGATTGGGGGGTCTTCCTTTTTTTCTGATTCTGAACGAGCACCTTTGAACGAACACGAATAATCTTACGATTTTTTTTACGTACACAGTTAAATAGAAAAATTTACGATTTTCATAGTTTAAAAAGCAGAAAATGATGTGGAGTTTAATTAAATCTATGGCGATTATCAGAATTTGCTGATTTTTAATTAATAACAATGAATTGAATGTTTAGTTTAAATTAAATAAATCCATGGATAGTTTATTCTAGCCTTTTGTTTGTAATCGAATTTAATATATTTCATTGATAGTTTTTTGTTTTCTTCAAAAATTGATATTCAATGTACACTCGACGGACTTTAATTCGGTTACTTCCGTTTTGCTGTCTATTCTTATTTAAGTAATTTAATTGGTTCTGCCATAAGATCAAGTAATATCATTGGCTGAAAAACTATAAGACAACGGAACAGAAGTAACCGAATTAAAGTCCTTCGAGTGTACTTAACGTCGATTTCTCTTTTTTTTATGTACAATTACTTGAATGACGGTGAATTTAGTTTGCAGAATACAAAGATGAAAAAAGTTAAACAAAAGTGATTAACTAAAAGATTGAATACCTCAAATTCGGGATTTCATTTCCGAAATTATGTTTCGAGGTAAGTCGCGGCAATTTCGTTACCTTTTCAAGTATCCGTTAAGCGGGCGGACCGTGCGTAAGCGTCTGTTTATTTTAATTTTATAAAGAGTTAATGCAGCACGTTTCGGCGAGTAAGGATCCGGAAGAGTATGCGGTCGGGCTGTCCAGACAATAATTGACATCAATTTTGCGTAATGACCCTTTAGTGGATTTGCGCTTTCACGAAAAAAAGAGGAACATCGAAATGCATTAAATGCAGTCGACAATTTTTGTCTGTTGCAACGTTTTACTAACTATAGGTATATATATTTTTTTCAAATAACAATTTTTAAAATGCTTAAGTGCATATTAAATATAAATGCATTCGAAGCGGGCTTAACTTTTTTTTATACCTTAAGATAAACTTTAATTTTTTTCAATTGAATTTCGCAAAAGTCTTGTATAGTAACTAAAATTTCTTAATTATCGCTTTGCAAAGTGCGCAACAGTTTAAATACTACCAGGAGAAGATATTTCTCTCTTTCTCTCCCTCGTTCCCGGGTAAAAGCGCCGATCTTCAGCTTAGCAAAATAAATAAACAGAATAAATTATCTGCCGCACTTGTAGGGCAATTAATCACTCCTGTTAAGGAGACACACTTTTTATTTAATAAGTAAAACGCCGGCCGATTGAATAATTAGAAATTCAAATGGCATTCATTACTTACTTTACAACTGCTATCTTTTAAAACATACACAACTAAAACTATTTCGTAATTGATTTCTTTCAAATCGAATAAAAAAAAAAAAAAAAAAGAAAGGATTCCACTCGATTAATCCAGCGGCATCCAATTACCTTAATTATCATCATTTACTCTTAGTCTTAGCAATTTATTATTTCTTTTTACTTTTGAATGAGACTCGCA
The DNA here is from genome assembly GCA_035582955.1 of Sycophila texana. Classification (NCBI taxonomy): domain Eukaryota; kingdom Metazoa; phylum Arthropoda; class Insecta; order Hymenoptera; family Eurytomidae; genus Sycophila; species Sycophila texana. The sequence continues at coordinate 6,273,335 of JAWWEN010000001.1, read as the reverse complement.
TGAATGAACTATCAAAATTTAAGGCTGATTCAAATATACGCCTTTATTACAAGGCGCCTTAGAAAAAAAAAAAATTAATAACACACAATCGACAATGGATAAGTAAGAGATAAAAAGGCGATTTCGGAAGTGCTCCGAGTGTATTGCGAGCACATTAAATGAAGTTTCTTTGTCGTGTCGGAGCTAATCGGTCGGACGGCCGTTGCAAAACACGAGCCGCGAGTGCCTCATTCGGCGCACATAAATCCCGCGCGAACTCCCCTGGCCAGAAATGCCGATACGCACACACGACTTGCATCCTGTTTCACTTCTAACACACGACCGTCAAATAACTTTTATTACATTTTTTAATTTTTAACATATTTTTAATTTTATTTTTCTGTGTAATTTAATTTATATATATATATTTTTTAATGTTTTAAGGAAACTGATAATCGTTTTAAAATACTACTTTTTTTGTTCTTTATTATAAATGTACACTATTAATTTAACAATTATTATTGACCTTTATGAATCACTTATGAATTTTTTATCTCGTGTTTGTGACGCGTAAGTGCTTCTCTGTTAAGGAAGAATCTATTTTATCATAAATAAAAACTACGTTGCTGAATTATGGAATGAAAAGTTTTTCAACTTTTTACATTTAAAAAAAATAGAATAGAAAATGTGCCAAGTTCAAGATCTTCTGGCGCTTCTAAAAGACATGCCTCCAGAACACCAACTTTCGATGTAGAAAGAAAATCAGCACACCACCTTATACCGGTAGCTTCTTACCGACAAAAAAAAATTGTTGTTGCTCGCACCACCTAAGAATATAAATCAAATCGACAAAAAAAAAATGTTCAAATCCCGCAGATAACATATAATGCCCTTTCCTAACAATTCACAGCCCATGAATCCTGCACTTGCATTTCGAACAACCTCCAGCAAAAAAAAAGGTCCGCCAAAAACAAAATACGCATTAGTAGATACAGAATCCGAAACAAAAGGAACACAATCACGCGAGCAAAACTACACGCATGAATAGAACTACGCCGCTGCAGCAAAAAAACCCGCGAGTCCTGCCGCCGCCGCCGCGGCCCCTTCTCAGCTCTACATACATGTATATACTTAAACACGCGCCATGCATATAGATATACATTAAACGCGTATGCATCGCAGGCGCGTGTACACGCGGCTGGGCCCTGGACGACGGTATATCGCGCGTCGCGCCCCTTATCTGCATAAACAAGTAGCCGACGCCTCGGCTCGTAAACACGCCGCGGCCCCGGCGACAAAAAAAGGAAGGCGCGCCGCGAGCGGCATCGCGGGTGAGAGCAGCGAATCTATAAGGGAATAGAAATCAAAGCGAGCGCCGAGTGTGGGATAATATTCGCCGATTGCCTCGATTATCTAACTGTGCTGCTGACCCGCTTCCGGCGCTTTTCTCCAAAGCGCGGCGAACGCGGGATTTTCGCCGCGAGCGGCTGCCGCGCCGCCGGGATGGGACTCTCGACGACTTGTAAGGTTAACAGCGAACACGGCTTTCTTATCGGGGATCCTTTTTTTTGCGAGGGGGGTATATCTCGAGTGCCCGGGACTGGCGCGTGCTCGAGTGATAAATGCATCGACACTTCTGCGAGTGTCGCTCTGCTGGCGAATTGCTTCTAATTTTTTCTTCACTTTTTCGTTTGATATGGGTGATGCGTGCGTGAGCTTTTTTTACTTTATTTATAGTGGGAACATTTTTAAGGACTATTTTTTTGTTCGCGAACGATTTAACAATAAAGTGTCTTTTCTTCGAGAAAGTTTATATTCAATCAATTTTTATCATTACAATTAACTTGTAACGAAAAATATATCGATTGAATAATGTATTATGTAACTGCTCTGCGTACATTTTAAAGTGTTAGGTAATTGGCGACAGTTAAATATTTTTTAAAACAGCAAGGAAAGTGTCATTGTCACTAAAGATAATCTTTTGAAAACGTCTGATGCAGAAATTATATTTCAATATTGGCGCATGCATTTTGCATTTTCAGATCTTCGAACTTCGTTGGAAGGTCCTTCACTGCAACAATGCCATTTGTTAATATCAAAAAGTTCATTTTGAATCCAGCACAAAATAATACGATACAAGTAGATTTTCGTCTCGTGTGAAAAACAGGCTTTCCGCACGGAGTGGCGAAAATTCATTAATATTAACAATAATAAATTCCATAACGTTCTTACCTGCAAAGCGTATTTCCTCCTTTTTCCATTGTGAATTTAAGAAATTTTAAGTAATTTACATTTGCATTGCAATAATTGACACTTATTGATTATAGATTAATATACTTTACTATTCAGCTAGACACTCATTTCATACACGATTAAGCTCGGAGAACCGAGATTTAAAACTGAGGGTATTACAAAGACGCGGACTAAAAGATTATTTTACACGGAAATGAGTTAACGTTTAAAGTTAAATCACGGTTACAAAAAATATATATATATATATATATATATATATTTTTTTGTCATAATCGAATATCGCCCAACTTGACATACGTTTTTACGTTACCTATTTTATTTGCCTCGTTTCCTCACGTCGCGCACGTCACTAAGCCAATATACTTTTTTTTAAATTTAATTCAATAAATTATAAATTTTAAACATTGTTACTATACAAGTTCGAAAATTTTAATTTTTTTTTCTTTAAGAATTCACATAAAACTGCGGCATTAGATTTTAAATCTCTTCTCGGCATGCTTAATGTACCGCGGGTACTTCAAATTTCTCCTTAGAATTTCGCGAGATATAGCCCCATCGGTATAACAATGTACCCGACAGGAGGGAGAGAAGGATGCGTATAAGTAAACCTTCATCCGCCTTCATCTTCTATTTATACAAGGCGAGTCGAGTTCGCGCGACCCACTCAATCTTGTCGTTTCGATTAAAATTTTTTCGTAATTGCGGGGTACGCCGGCAGCCGAGTCGCAATATCTGCCGAGATAAGGCCCCGTCTTCTTGGCCGACATCCTTAACCCGAATTCCACGCGCCGATGCGCGGCTAACAAGGGAGAAGATCTTCTTACGGGCTATCGGAGACGAGTGCGATTATTGTACGACAACTTGTGAACCCTCGAAAGCTTTTGTTCGCATTCGTTAATGGGACGTAATACTGACGCTTTGATCGCAATGCGAATTTATTGCATGTACATTTTTTTTTATTATTATTAAGAATGTTTCGGTAAAAACTTAAAGGACGTCTATTTTTTTTTAAATTGTTACACTTTTTTTAAAATCAATTATTTTAGTTTCATCTATTTTATTTATTTTATTTCACATCATGTCTAGATTTACACACAAATCTTTTTACATATTTTCCCGCACTTATTTTACACGCATATCCTTATATTCCAATTTAATTTAAAATTAATGTTAGTTATAGTATAGGTTAAAGTTTATTAAAGAAAAGATTTATACACTGAAAAAAAATTTGGTAATTTTAAGTAAGTAAATATTTAGTTCAATAGTACTTGTTAAATATTTCAATTAAATGAATTTAGTAGTTTCAAAACAATAATTACTTGATTCAAAGAAATATTTAACAAGTACTATTCAAGTAAATATTTTCTTAAAATTACCAAATTTTTCTCTCAATGTACACCTTGTGATAGTTGAATTCTGGTGGAATTTTTAAAAAAAAATGCAACGTTACTTGAAAATCTGTAGATGGTAAAACTATGCATCCTTGTCTAGCACCTAGAAATTTTCAAACAACGTTGCATTTTTTAAAAAAATTCCACCAGAATCAACCATCACAGTGTGTATTAATATTAAATCTAAAATATGCCTTTTGACGAATGGACGAAGAAGCAAAAAAATTGGAATAAACAAAGTGAAAATGATATTGTTTCAATTTTATTAGCGAAAGTACTCTATAGCGTCAGCACGAGCGAGTAAATTTCTTATTTCGTGTAAACCCGGCGGAGGCTCGACATTCAACGCCATGCGGTAACCCGACGCCCATCGCCGATAGGATCGAGCGAGCCAAATCCTCGCGACGCGAAAGACACTGAAAACAAAACGCTGGAAGGAAGTATATACAGCGCAGCCTTATATCCCCAGCGAACCCGAGAGTGGACACATTCCTCATTCCGCGTGCGTATACCTGCACACCTCGACGCCGGCTGCGACACACGATCGCGCGGCGTCCCATCGATTTTTCGGCCCAATGGCCCAGATTCGGCGAGCAGCTGGGCCCCGCGACACACATTACCCCCTTTTGCCCCCCTCCGCTCGTCGACTCCTCTCGTACACGTGCATCGCACGCAGGGTGTCCCCCCCTTGTGCAACTGGTCGCGTGCACCGCGCTCTCGCCTTCATAAATTGCATCCCGCGGGCTGCGCGGCCCTATATATACTCACTCTCTCTCTTGCGAAAGGGAGTCCCGGCTCCCAAAGAGAGAAAGAGATAAGCGCGACACTGCGCGGCTATCTTTTAGCGCCCCTTCCTCTGATCCGAGCGTCCGCCGAGCGGCGCAGGCTTTTGTTCGTTGTATTATTATGGGCTGCAGAATGTTGCGCAAGGCGGTTGCCCCGAGTGTATATATGTATATATCGGCAATGGATCGGCCGATCGATCGATCGATCGATCGACACGCGATGCATTGCCTCGGGCCCGCGATCTTGCTTAATCTGTGGTGTCTTGTTGGAGGCTTTTTGCTAGAGGGACATAGACTGCGCGGCTTGCGAATCGAGGGGTCAATGGATCATGTTGGTTGATGAATGACCGGGATTCGGATGATTTTTCTATGGTCGCCTAGCTTTTTTTACTTTCTGCGAAGAGTGGGTGGGTGGAGTGTACGGCATTGATAATAGATGCAGACACTAAGAAAAAAAATTTGGTAATTAAAATTTTTGAAACTCCTAGATTTATTTAGAAACAAATAAATTAATTTAGTTTTAAAGAAATATTTAACAAGTACTATTGAAGTAAATATTTATATAAAATATTACCAAATTTTTTTTTTCAGTGCAGAGAGCAATTTTTAGTTACAATTATATTTTTTTTTGTAACTGAGACTCTTTTTTATATCTGAGCTTTTTTCTCGAATAAACTTAAATCAGTTGCACTTAGATCCAGTAAAAGCGCTTTGACTATCACCTGTTGATCACTCGAGTCCTTTTTATTTCAAGAAAAAAAAATACAATATTTTAATTAACAATTATTTGAACTAAGAGTAAAATAACTAAAAAGAATTAATTACTGTTATAAATAAAATTTACTTCCAATTCGAGTTATAAAATATTTTTTAGTCAAGCACTATATAATAAATATAGACTAATTTTCTTATTAATAAACTTGAAAAATACCCTAATGACACTATCTTATTTATACTTCCGTCGACTTGCATTAATTAATAGAAAAAAGGAAAAAAAAATTAAATAAAAAAAAGGCTCATCCTAGAGTTATGGTGTATAGGTGTACTTACATCAAAGATAAGATACAGGATTTTTCGAGTAACAGTCCATACTTACATTGATAGATACTCATCTAATAAATCGAGTAAGTCAAATTTCAAATGAGCGCTGCGCGTGGAGCAGGTTATGAAAGCAATTAATCGCCGGTAAAAACAAGAGAAAAACAATCAAATCGCGAAGATACATTGACTCGATAGCGATAAGTAATTAAAACGAGTCCGCGCCCTGGCGCTACTTCATCTCCCACCGATGGCTGATTATTATAAGTAAGCGCAACCGTCAATTAAGCCACGGTCAAAACAAAAATTTGGCGCCACTGCACTTTTTTTCTCCTTAGATCGCCGACTATAACCGGATGATTCACTACTCGCTCGTTTACACTGGCATTACTTAATTTCATTAACCCTTTTGTTTGGCTTTCAAAATAATTTTTCAAATAGATTTTTTTAATCCACTTTGTTGACTTTTTATATTACCTACAGCGATCACGCGACACGCCGCTTTATAGACGATAAATTAGCGCAAATAATTATTTACGATACTGCTATACGATAATCGGAGAAATGTCCCGATATAAAAAAAAAAAAGCTTTCAATAAAGCGCACAACGGAGCAAGGATTTTACGCGTGCAGTTATTTCCTTCACAAATCACTCGTGAATAATAACACAAAGCGCAATATCGAACCAGCTCGAATTTTTCACGTCCCCGGCGATTAAAACCTGCGCTCGCTGCACCTAACCAATGCGCCCCAAAGATTTCGATCTTTTTCTATCTCCCAATTTGCATATGGCGCGCCGGTATTATTCACCGCGCCGGTATTTCAAAGCCTCGCGTGAAAACGCCAAAAAAGAAAAAGGCCATTACCAGTGATAATACGATTTTTTGAATTCCCCGCAGTCGCTCGTAGGTACTCGCTTATAAGTCATTCAAAAAAAAAAAAAAACACAACGACGAAAGGCCCCTCGTAATTACCGGCCGGCGATAGTATACACTCGCGTAGTGGCGCGGGCTCGGGCTCTGGAAGTAGGCCGCACTTTTAGAACAATCAAAGTTTGAAGTGTGTTATTCCCAATTCGGGCCTGACTAAGCAGTATGTGCGCGCGTGCATGTCCCGATTTTCGAGTATAGTCGGCTGCTCCCAGCTGCCCCCTTCCAATTTCTTATTCACGCCGCCTTCCGGGGGCGCCCCGACCTTGACTCGCGCCGACGAAAAAAAGAAAGAAACGCGAAAGGCGCGTTCCCATGGCTGTGGCCCCATGGGCCGGGACTCTAGGCGCGGGATACGAATTCGAGCTCTGAGTCACCGCGGGACTGCCGGCGGAGTGACTGGCCGCTTTCTTGGAACGACGCGGTATGCTAATTGCGCGGGATTCAAGGTGCCTGCCCACACGCGTGCGCCGATGCAGTTCGCGCCTCTTCCAGGAGGAACTTCCTTTTTCTTTTTTAGAAGTACCTGGAAATCTTTAGAAAGGCTGAGATTTGAGGTTTTTTTCTTTTCTTTTCTGGATCGATGGGACGATTAAAGAAAACACGTGGATTGCTTTGTTTTTCTTGTTTAGACAAAAATTATTTTTTTTTTTAGAGATTAGTAGGATAATAAAGTGTTATTAAAGTTTTTATCATCCTAAAAAAGTTCTTTTTTGCACTTCTACAGGACTTTCCGCTCATAAATGCTTGGGTTTCGGTTGTGGCCTCTGCAATTTATTTTAACTTTAATTTTTTTAATTATTAATTAAGTGTTTGAATTACTAAAAGAATGTAGATGTTAATTAATTGAGCCATTAAATTATGTGCATGATGATTAATAACAGTACAAGTCATTTGCACGACTATTCTATATGCCTTACCGGATCCGTCTGTTTCTACTTACGCGAATTTGAAATTCAGCCCATTATACGAGTTTTTCCGAACGTGTTTTAATCGTATCGCAGGCAAAAAATAATTTCATTTTTAATTTATAGTTTAACAACATCGTTTAAAGTGAAAAATAATTTAATAAAATAAAATATATTTAATAAACTTTGATAAACAATATAGTACTTATTGTATTACAACGAGTATTGTACAGAAAGCATTATACCACTTACTTAATGAAAATTTTGCTATAATTTTAATTATCAATTAGTGATTATGGTTGTTTAGTAAATTATATTTAGTAGCAGATTAATTATTTTATTTAGAATTGTTTTTCTTCTAGACTCTTTCTCAAACCTATAAAAGTTACATACTAAATCTTTGTAAATTTTACAAGAGAAACCCTGTAGAAATGACGAGAATTTTCACGTAAAAATTACAGAGCTTTTCTTGTAAAATTTATAAAGCTTAACCAATCGTTCAAGATTCGGGTAAAAATTCCGATGATTTTCCCGTAAAAATTTATAGTATCGCCAACCATCCCACGATTACGTTTTTTTCACTTAATTTTTACGGGAAAATCACCGTAATTTTTACAAGAAAATTCTCTCAGTGCATATATTTGCAAGTCGAGCCAAAGCTCACACGCACAGACTGCCGCAGCTTTCGTCACAACGGAGGCCAAACGAGCGCGGATCGATCAACCGTGAACGGCGACATAGTCATTCCAGGCCGATTCAAACACCGTGAGAGACCTCCGCACTCGAGGGATAGGTGTCAAACTCGTGCATATAGACGCGCTTTCGCAGAGCTTTTCCGACGGGATCACGCACACGCTCCTCCCTCCGTCCCTCCCTCCTCAGGGGTTACGCTCGCGGATGTGGGTATCTGGTTACCTCGGAATTGGCTTCATTGTGTTTCAGAATTTTTCGGTTCCCCGTTAAATCATACACGCAGCTGGCGAGGTTTCGATTGCCGGCGCGCGCTGACGAAACCTCCCGCGGCATTGTGTTCTCCCCGCGCGGCACCTTCGCCGCGTTGCCTTTATTTATTTGGGAAAATCGAGGCGACGGGCGTAAGTACATGCAATAATTATCGACGAGCTGCAGCAGGAGAAAAAAAACGTTTAAAACGGCGACGGGGCTTATTATGCGCGCGAAAGTATACTATAAGCAGCGGTCGTCTTTCTTCTGCGGGGTGCATGAGTTATGCGCCTATGGACAGCGTTCCGATGTCCTTTGAAGATTGCCACCGATACTCGGTCTTCCCGCTAGTCGCCTTTTTCACGGCGCACTACGCGAGATAAGCCGGGAGACCGCAACATCTGTAAGCGCATTTCTCGCGGGGCTGCTCCTTTCTTTTTTTTTTTGGACCTACCCTTCCGCAGTTAATTGGGACACGGCGTCGCGATTATCTGGCCGCTCAATCAAATTTATCGAGCGTCCCGCAAAGCCTGGGTGCGCATCTATTTTATTGTATTTTAATATACATCGCGAGAGGAGGCTTCTCTCTTTTTTTAAGTTTCTTTTTTGGAGTCACGCGAAACCAGTCCCGCAATATCGTGCGATAATCTTGATGCTAATTAGCGACGAGCTCCGGGGAGAGGGTAATAAAATATCGTGCGGGATTAGGCCCAGTTTCGAGTTTCTCGACGAATATAAGCGAGAGGATGAGGCTAGGCTCGTTTTTTAGCGGTTATGTATAGGAAAGTGCCGTGGAAAAGTTATGGCCACGGGAAGAAAAGTTGACTTCGTAGTCCCGCGCTTGTTTACGTGTTTTCACAATCGATAAATAGAAAATTTGACGCCGACTATCGGGACACGGAGAGAAAAGCTCTACTAAAAATCGCAAAAGTCGACACTTTAATTTTCATAATACTTTTTAGTTCAAATTTACTAGTTAGTTGATTTGAAAGAAAGTACTGTAAATTCACCCAGTAATGTCCATCTGTGAAAACATTTAAATTGACTATTGCAAAAAACTTAGTAGCAGTACGGGAAAAGCTCCAATCACGATTAAATATCTATAAATAATTATTTATCGTTATAATTGATACAAGTTTTTTTATTTGACTATATAAACGTACATTACATTTTTTATGTCTTTTTTTATACTTATTATATTGCAGGATTATCCTGTCCGTTTACTATTAAAAAAATAAACATCAATCGAGTTCCTCACAATCAAATCCAACATTGCTCTTATCGCCATTCATTTTTTCAGCAATTATTAGGAAAGTCCCGTGGAAAAAGTATACAAGGACCGCGGGACGAACTGCGCCTCTCGCCTCTTTATGCACATTTTCACAATCGATAAATATAAAATCGCGGGAAAAGCGCTCGCTCACCGAAAGCAAAAGGTACACCCGCGACCATCGAGGATGGGGCGCTGTAAAAACGTGGCTGACGCGCGCGCCTCTTAAACGTCATAATCGCCGGGGCTATTTTCGCGTGCGCCTATTTACGGGACAAAAAGAGTCGACGCGCAAACCTTCGCCGACGATCATCGCCCGGGACGCGCGCTTTTACATTCCCGGCCAGTAGTTCAAATAAGTCGCGAGCCTTCGGCTTTTTAGAGCTGCGCGGAGGACGAAAAAAAAAACATCTTAGCCTGTCCGGAGCCAATGGCGCGCTCCGAGGTTTCTCCGTTGTTTATTCGAGGTTTTGTGATCGCTTCTCCGCCGCGGGAATTTAATGAAGCGATTTAAACTTAATAGGTTGTGTGATATCGTTGTTTATTTCTTTGGAAAGGGCGACGGGATAAAAAAAAGTTGGACGGAGGAATAGTGTAATTGTTATGTCAGTATGTAATTGGCGTTAATTAAGTAGATTTCATTTCTGTAAATTGTTTGAGAGCTTCTGGAGTATTTCGTCTACATCGTAACATATAGAAAAAGTTTTCTTTTTAATTATCTTTTCTATAATTGTTGATGGAATTTTTCTTTTTCCGCAGATTCAAGTGCATATGCAGTCAAAAATGAACTAAAGCAGTCTACTATAATGCACTGAAAATTTACGTGATTGGTCTGAAAATTTAGGAAGGCATATGGCACTATAATGGCGCCAAAAATTCAAAAATTTATTTAGAAAATTTGCATTTTTATTTAAATAATAAAGGAATTATTATTTGTCCTAAAGATTAATTACATAAACATTAAGTTTTCTAACTAATGAAATTTTCTAAAATAAGTTTCTTTTAAAAAAAATAAATATTGTTCTCATTTATTTTTTAACCTCAAAATATCGAATACAATACAATATGTTAATACTTAGTATAATACGTAAGTGTGTTTTTTGTGAGAAAAAATATTATTTATATAAATTGATAAGACGAATTAGTGATGCTTTCAAAATTTATACTTTCTTCCAAGATATAAACTTATTCGCGCGCTTTTTTCCAAGTATAGTAAATAAGATATATCTTAGCAGTTGTTTCTACTTATTGGCAAATTTTCGATTCTGCTGTCATTCTAATCTACGATATAGTACACATAAAATTCACATAATTAAAACGTAACAAAATGCAGAATCGTGTATTATTAAGATAACTGTCTTACCGGACTCGACTGTTTCTACTTACGAGAACTTTAGCTTCCGTTACAGGGAGTCTATAGGCAATCCTATAGGATAATAAAATAAATCGTGTATTATTAAGATGACTGTCTTACCGGACTCGACTGTTTCTACTTGCGAGAACTTTAGCTTCCGTTACAGGGAGTCTCTAGACAATCCTATAGGATATTTTCGTAAGGGCTCCTTATAAAAGTTTTTCTTACAATTAATTTAATTGTTTCACAGAGACAAAGCACAATTATTATCGAAGGTATAGAAAAAAAAATCCGCGCGTGTATAATGACATTTCTAGATTATCTCACCGCGAAGAATTTCGGTCAAGACATAGGCATGGACAATGCGCGTCGCGATCCGGTCAGCTCCTCGGCCGCGCGCTATTACTTAACGAACTCGGACGCAACCCATCGGCTCCGACCTGATAAATCAATTCCCCGTGACGCAACTTCCTCCGGCCTATCCCTGCCCCCGGGGCCCATAGGAGGCCTCCTCCTCGCCGCGCATTCTTTTATCCCTCTGCCCTCCCCACCGCGCGGAGATAAGACTGCGCGCCTCGATGATTTATTCGCGCGTCGATTGAAAAGGCGCGAGCGCGCGGCGCGGGCCGTTTCTTCCGCCCTCGGACTCGCGCGCGGCGCGCTCGCGTAATTCATGCGCGTCACGCAGGTACACTCGATAAACCAGCCGGACGATTTGTTCCCCTTTGAGAGTTATGCTCCGAGATGGATCCGACCCTTGCTGCTTTTCAGTTGTGTTTATATAGAAAAAAATATATTTTTTTCCAATTTTTTTTTTTCTTTTTTCTTTTTTTTTTTAAATGATAGCTCAATTTTTTTGTCAGTATAGGGTTCGCGGGTTTATTTATTGCTTCCTCTCGTTTTAATCTACGTTATTTCAGTGCGTAAAAAATACAGTGAGGGCGATGATGAAATCGTGAAATATGAACTAATAATTTATTCGTTATGAAGTATTGGTTAAATTCGAAACGAGTTTAAGAGCTGCATTACTTTAATGTTGAGATTGCCGGTTTCACGTATCGCGAGATTAAATTGATTTATTTTATATATATTTTTTTTTTTTCGGTGCGTAACTCATCGATTCCTTGACAAGCGTTTGACACTCAAATGTTTCTAATCAATACCGCGTTTATTAAATCACTCTCGCGGCTATTGCTTATATAGTTGCGCTGATCGTTATATATACGAGAAAAAAAATTATAAATCAATTTAATATTTCAGCTGTGAATAAATTACAAAATCATATTTTTATCCAACAAATTAAATTCCAATAATTTTAATACACTACTTCGTGCTTAGTCAGCGTTATACTTTTTTTTTTCATTAGCTTGTTGAAATAATCAATTGATTATTGATCAATTGATTGCTTAACGACAGTCGAATTCACTTTAAACCTATCCCTCACATTCCAGTCTCTTAAAAAATATTAAAATAAAAAAAAAACACAGAACAAGCGCAAGGTTATTGCACATACACATTCAATTACCACTCGAAGCGATCGCTCGAAAAAAAAAACTATGTCAAACGATTTATCCCCGTTCGATGCGTCCGTTAAGAATCACTTTCGACAAAATCCTCAAAAAAAAAAAAAATTGGCTCCGAGTAAATCATCTTCCTGGTGTGTATACATATATATACGAATGTAGCGGTGCGGCGATGCCGTCGAGGTCGCACGCTTCCCGTGCATTCGCGGCGCATAATTTGCATCGGTTCGCCTCGCGGCGGTCGGGCCCCTCATCCGTCACCGCGCGGCAGAAATTCGGCCGCGCGCCTTTACAAAAAAGGCACTTTCGTCTTCGGAGCAAGTGACGCTCTCCTTTCGAGGAGGTCGGATGCTCGTCTCTTTCTCCGAGATGTCGCGAGGCCTTCTTCCGATCGACGGCCCCCTTCGTGACTCGCGCAGGTACGATGCCACGCGCGTGCGCGCGCGGCCCTCGGATATTAGCGGAGGTTCCTTCGTTTTCTTCTCGCTGCTTCGTTTTTTGAAAGTGAACTGTTACTTTTTAAACTGAACCCGTCAAAACTTAAAATATAGCTCATTTTTTCCGAAATGCGGTAATTTTTTTTCTATGTGGAAGGCTGTTACGCGGCTTGTTTTAGTGCACGAATTGTATATCTTTGTAAAGTAGAATGGACAACGTATTCATTTTCTTAATATTTTTTTTATTTATTTCTTATAATGAAAAAGAAAAGTAGAGGTAGACTAGTTTTGAGTGTTTAAATCAATTTACTGCTTTCTTAAGATTTCTTAATATTTAGTGACATAATGATAATGATATTTCATTTTTTTTTATTTTTAGACAACTGTTAATAAAACAAATTTATCAATTGCTTTCCTTGGATTCTTATATAAGGGAAGAAATAAATTTTATTGAAAAAAATACAATATACTTAAAAGTAAATGGAATTATGAACTAATCAAACATTAAAAGTTAGCAGATTTAAAATAAAAATTTTAATATATTGACGATCGAAAGATATACTATACTTACAGTTAGAATACTTCTTCTATCTTTTACTAGAAGGATTGCAATTGTAACTATAAGTCTAGTTTTTGAAATTTTTATTAAAAATCTGGTAACTTATTTTTGCTGAGATCCTACGTGGATTAAAAGCTAATAGCTTAATAATTTAGGGCTGCACGAGACCAAGAAAAGACGAGATTTTTCGACGGTCTTGTCTTGGTCTTGAAATTTCTTGACATTTACGGTCTTCTCTTGGTCTTGAGTAAGCTCAGTCGAGACTACCTTCTCTCGAAGTCTCAAGACTCAAGACAAGACCAAGAGTCTCGATCCCATATAGTCATGGTCTCGTCTTGAAAATTTTTCAATGGTCTTCTTGGTTGAAAATCAAGGTAAGACCAAGAAAAGTCTCGAGTCTCGTGCAGGTGCAGCCCTTTTTAATTTATACTGCCTACAATGATCCAAAAAAATTTATTATCGCCTCCCACGAAAAGCACATGTCTCGCGAAGTGCCTCTTTCACTTTCAACGCGACAATATCGAGCCTCCGCGAAAGACAAAAAAAAAAGCCCATAATTCCCCGCTTCTAATCCATCGGCCCAATTGAAATTCGGCGTCACCGCTCGCGCAACCTTCCAACGCGTTCGTCGAAAAAAAAAAAGAAGAGAAAAAAAATCCACGAGGACGCGTTCGCACCGCCTCGGCGTCAAAAGTCATTCATCCCGGCGCAGCGGTGCGTGTCTGCGCGAGCTGCGGCGCGAGCCTGGCTATCTCCCTCCGTCTCGCTCGGCTTTTAAATGGGTATAGTAGGTAGTAGGGGCGCCGCTGCCGCCGCCGCCGCCGCCGCTCTCGCCGCCGCCAGCGCCAGCAAAGGTGAGCCCAAGATCCGATCCGTCGGACCAGTAACTCTTTCCTTGCCGCAGCATCAACGCGCTCGCTCGCGCGCACCAGTCAAGTGTGCGCCTTCCATAGTTGGCCGCTGGTGACGCGCTCTTCTTTCCCCCTTCTTGTTTTTTTCTTCTTTTTTTTTTTCTAATCGGGAAACGCGCGAACTGTCGTGTGCCCGGTTTTTTTTTTGTTATCGTTCGTTTCGCCGAGTGATTTGTTGAGCCGGTGGATCTTCTCGGTGCGCGGAAAAGTATTTCGCTGGCAGTGCTGGAAAGCCGCCGAGGCTGCTGATTGATGGGCGTCGCGGCGTTTGTTTAAGGACTGTGGAGCAGCGGATTTTCGAGAGAAGGCGCGCGCTTTCGTGCGCCGCGGCGACGAAGTGTGTCAGTGCACGCGGGAAGGGACCCCCCGAAGGACGTCAGCTGTTCCGAGTTCTTTTGCGCTTGACGCTTTTATTGATTGCGACTGTTTGTTATTTGCACGAGTGTTTTGACATGCGGCATTGTTCCACTGACTGTGCGTCGTGACTTTTGTTAATGCATAATTCGAGAGGTTTTTTTTTTTCTTTTGCTTGAGATTACGTCTATCTTGGAGGAAAGAATTGCTGTTCACTTATTACTTTTTGATTGATAGTGTGAGTTCCTATTAATAACTGCATTCAAGTGTAAACGATTCGATTGTCATAGTGCAGTACAGAAAATTAATTTCTAAATGTGCTTGATTCAGAACAAGCGGCGAAACTGTGATAAAATGTCGAAAGTGATCAATAACTGTGCTACAAAATAGTAATGAATTTTTCCACTTGAATTTCGCCGGCATTGGAGCTTTACTTTGAATGGTAAATAACTACATTTCTTTAAGTTCATATAGATTTTTTTTTAAATATTATTATTATTATATTTAATTAACGTAATTATTAATAAAATGAGTATTTAATTTGTTTATGCATTTACATAATAAATGCCTCCGTTTATAAAGACTAAGCGGCAAACAACGTAAATTTGAGAAAAGTAGTATTAAAATTTTTCCAAACCAGGGGATTCCTAAAAATAGACGCACAGTACACCTCCCAAAAAATCACACTAAATTTTCCACTATATGATTACAAATTGAACTCTTCAGTATTAAAATATTGATTAGCGATCAAATGGAATCCGAAAAATAATAATGAAAGTTTTCACACCCATAGAAAAAAAAATGATTATTAAAAATGATTATTAAAAATGCAAAATGCAAAAAATAATCCTTCCATAGATTCTGCTGTCATTCATTAGAACGTAGATTACTACGTTATAGTACACATAAAATTCACAAAATTAAAACGTAACAAAATAAATCGTGTATTATTAAGATAACTGTCTTACCGGACTCGACTGTTTCTACTTGCGAGAACTTTAGCTTCCGTTACAGGGAGTGTAAAGATGCAAAATGCAAAAAATAGTCCTTATACCAAGACTAAAACGAATCGTTCAAACAAGCCATAAAATTTTTATATTGAAATCAACATTACAAATCGATCTCCCACGCGCACTTCCTTCTCCAGATAAAAAAAAGTAGAAGCAAACGCTAAGCAGACACTGGCATTCACTGGCGTGACGACGGTACAAGGGGCCCGGGCCCATTCGCACAAATCGCTCATTAAGTAATTCGTTACACAATTATTGCGCGACCTCATTTCCCGCGCCTCTAGCCGCGCTCGGCTCGCTCGCGTAATTCAAATCCCCGGCGGGGCTCTCCGATTGCCCTCCCCCTTCCCCGAAGGAGGCGACCGTCGTCGGCGTCGTCGTCGTCGTCACACGAAACCGAAAGTTCCGGTGTGTTCCCGCGCCGGTGCCGAGGCTTCGACACGCGATACGCCGCGCCGCCCGATTTGCGATAACTCCCCTTTTCTCCTCTTTCGTTTCGCGAGCGTTTTGATGTCGCTGTTAACTTTATATCCCTCGCCTGATTTAGCGTTACGTTACTTATCTTATTGCTTTTTTCTTTTCTTTATTGATGACTACGGTTTTGTTGTTGGATGCCAAGGTTTTGTTTTTTATCTAACCCAAATTATTTTTTTGGAGGATACTCTCTTAATGTATAAAAAGTTTAGGAAGCAATGAAAATACTTAATGACATTTTTTTTATAAATTCTTGGAGATGAAAGGTTGACTAGAAATAAGTGCGATATTTATTTTCTATATAAAATTTAATTTTCTAAAAATTGTGTTAATATATCGCATGTCAAATAATTTATTAGAAATTTTTCCAATTTATTATTCTCATTTACTTTGTTCAAAGTAAATTTTAAAAAGTAAATATAGTCTTTTTACAGTTAAGCTCATATAGAGATACTTATCTCAATTTTAAGTTCTTTCAAGTATAAACAAAAATCTAAATCTGCATTTACTTTGTGTAGGATCTACTCATGTAAACTTTACTGGTTCAATAAATATCAAATATTGTGCATAAAATTTTCTGCAATTTAATATGCATTGGTATTGTAACATCGTTAAAATAAACCAAGTAGTTTTACCCTTAATTGTTTTAATGAGCGAAAAAAAGCTCCTTTTAAACATCAAATTTAATAACAGTGAACATTGTATGCAAACGAAGGATACTTTTATTTAAAGACGTAGACCTCATTAAAACTCGACGGACATAAAAAAAATGAAAAAGAAAAATTTTTTCAATAAAAAAAAACACTGCCGAACCGTTTACCTTTACGTAAGCGTCCAACCCGCCAAATGAACCAGCACCAAACAAACAGAAAAAATAAAGCAACAAAAAAATGATGAAACAAAATAGCGATCAGGTGAGAGTTTACACTTGGCGCGGGAGAAGAGGCGCGGAAGAAAGTGACTCCGGGAATTGAAAGAAAAAGTAAAGCGCGCGGATGCATGATACAAAAGGCACAGAGAAAGAGAGAGAAAGAGGACTCAACACGATTGTGCTAATAAGGGCCGGCGGTTTTGTACGCGGCATGGGATGAATGGGCCTGCTCATTTTTTTTTTTTTTTTTTTTTTTAAAGAGTCACCAAGGAGAGGTGTGTGATTGATGGGCGTTTTGTCGTCGCTTTGGAAAGTGGAATTAATTGTTCTCTATTATAGTTTGCCCCTTCCTATTTTTTTTTTTTGTTCCTCTTTAACGGATGTTTGTTTTCCCGCGGCGCGGCGTACTTTTGAGCGGTGATCGGAGGTGGAAAACGCGGTAAAGGCTACTTGACTGGAGAAAGGGGTATACATGGAAGCCGCGGAGCTCGATGCTAATGAGGACGATTTGAGAAAAGTGAAAATATTTTTCGATATTAATGCGCCGTGAAAAGTATGGTTACGGTTATGTGGACATCTTTTTTTATACTCAAATACTTATAAAATACAAAGTTATAAATTAAAAATTATAGTTTTTATTGAGTATGTTAATTTGATCGCAGTTTTTTTTTCATGAGCATATATACTCATATATATTTAGGCTATAGCCTAAATCTACGGTTCTTTTATTGGCGTCGTTTTCTAATACGAGTCTGACTACAGCTGAACATTATCTACTTTTCTTTTTATTAACGATGTTTATAAATCGATGTATACAGAGAAAATTTTTCGACTAAAAAATGCAATAGTCAATTTTATTGTCTCCGCGGACTGAAACTATTACAATAGTTTGGAATTAGAAAAATTACAATAGTTGAAAATGAAATTAAGATGTGAAAATAATGAAATTTTGAGTTAGAAAAAATGATAATGGATTCTAGAAATGCAGAACTTGATTGATTATTTGTGTGGGCACGTTGTCAAATTGCACCAATCTCACAAGATATACTTCACTTGCCTAATCGAACGAAAGCTCAAATTTTTTTTTTTTTTTATATAGAAGGATGACTATGAAAGACTTTCATTCCTTTTTGCTTGTGTACGTTTTTAAAACGTATTATTTTATGCAAAAAGTTACAGAAACAAAGAGCGAAAATGAAGGTTGTCCAGAAAACATTCAAAGGAGCTACTACTACTAGTATCAAATTTGTCCGCCATTAATTTACAGGACTCGACCATAAACATCAGAAATTTTTTTCCAAACAAACATTAGAATCGCATCATTTAAAAGACACTATCAAAATCCAACGCGCGTCGCGTGTCCACTTTTTTTTTCATCGCATTTACAATTTTAAATTCAGCGCCATGTAAAAGGACCAATCCCCATGCTCCAATCAAATCGCGTTTCAAAATACTCCGCAACACCCTGCCGTCCTTTTTCAAAGAGAGGAGTATTCAAGACTGACCCTTTTTACTCTCTAAATCTGAATTAGTGAAAATTCTCCGATTTCACTAAACTTAAGTGAATAGTCACATATTCCTAGTGA
>JAWWEN010000001.1:6239383-6253028 GCA_035582955.1 Sycophila texana | reverse complement strand
TTGGTTGAAACAAGTAAATATTAATTAAAGCAAGTAATGGTTAATTGTGATTACTAAACTTTTTTCTCAGTGTAGTACATACGTCGAACTGTCCTCCTGCATGAATTCAAAGTCTATAGGAGTTTTATGCTAATGCGCCTCTTAAACTTTTACAACAAGAAAATAACGATTTATTTATATATTAAAAAGAAAGAAGAAGAAGAATATATAAGTTACCCGAGAATTTTTCGCACGAAACATCGATACCCCGCGTGTACGGGAGCAAATAATCAAGTATAATAAAGTACACAAGTCCGATCTGCGCGAGCTGCTCGTAAACCTTAATTTCCCCGCTTTCCCGCGGCGACAGTTTCACATTGATAAGGACAAATAGAGAAAGCGAGAGAAAAGAGGCAGCCGACATTAGCAAACAGACGGATACGGTTTTTCGGGGCTGGCGCACGTGACCAGGGGATGAAGCGATGTATATAATACACGGCGCTTCTTCCGCAGCGTGGGAGTGATGCCCCCACTGTGCGCGGGTTCAATTAACTCGCCCGGAGAGCCAACTCGCCTTCCTTTTTCCCCATGACCACTCCACGATTGCTGTTTTCTCTGCGTGCATCGCGACCTCGTACTTCCTGCATAAAGGGGCTTCGCCCCCCTCGTGTATCCGAGGACTGTGCTTTTTTTTCGCCTCTTTGTGCGAGATGGACGTAATGGAAAAATCGTAATTAATATAGGGGGTACCATGAGAACATCCGATGAGTTGATATCGCCACGAGTGCAATCATTTTCGTCAGTTGTTGCGATCAGGTATAGCCGTGCAACAATTTTTTTGACAAAATGTCGATTGTTTTATTACGAATGTATTATAAAAAAAAGCGGTTAAAGTTTAGCATGATTTTATACGATTAATTTTTTTCAAATAGAACACTTATTCGACATTGAGTAAATCAATTATTCGCGGTAAAATACTTTTAATAGCATAATTTATTTGATTAATCCTGTCTTAAAAAAAAAAGGATGGCAAGATGTTGTGACGTATTTTAAAACGCGATTTGATTGGAGCATGGGCATATCCGATTAAGTGGCGCTGAATTTAAAAATCTAATCTAAAAAATTGTAAATACGATTGAAATAAGTGGACGCGCGAAGCACATTGGATTTCGCAAGCTTTTTTTAAATATAGAAGACTCTTATTAGGGATTGAGTTGAAATCAATTATATTTGCCGTAAAAGATTTTTCAATAAGAAAAAGTAATTCACACTTCTTCTTCAGTATATTATAATTTTTTATTTAGAAACTACCCGTAGCAAATTTTAGTTTTTTACTATATAGTTACATTATAAACGGAAGGGTTGTTCGGAAAATTTTCATAACGCGCCATTAAGGTGTGTATATATGTAACACGAAGCTCTAACAAATACATCCTCATCGTAGCTTACATCGCCTCCTTATCTCGCTTACAGTTACTTAATAAATTTTCATTAATTAACCGATTCTCAGGTAAACGTTCATAAATCCAATTACACTCAAAGACTACATTTAAAAAAAAAAAAAAAGAAAATACCGTACAACAACATGCGAAGTAGATCGAATTATTATTCCCGGCTCCTCCTAGCATGTCGAATTAATTCAGAAGTACCATATGCTGTGCGGGCGCACATCACCTAATTAAAAGAAACGCGGCAACAAAAGCAAAAGCCAATTAAACATCGGGCGTTCGTACGTTCAATGCCGTCCAACTATCGACTGGAAAAACAAGGCTACCACTCGAGAGGCAATCTATAAAAACGAAAAAGAGGCATATATAGCTCGTATCTTTCAATAAGCACCTCGCGAGGGGGAGAACTACACCCACTGCGCCCGCACTATATATGTATATATAAATATATATATGATACGACGCGCCGCCGATGATAAATAAAGGCCGAGGAAGTGCAATGACCCCCGAGTTCCGCGCCCGCGGCTTTATTAATTTTCGGCGCCGTTTTCCCCGATGATCTATCGCTCTATTAGGCTCGGCGTCACGACACGCCGACGGCGCAACTCTGCTCGCGCGCGCGGCAATAAAAGAAAAGAGCGGCGCTACGGAAAATAATGCGCCGCGAAGGGATATATAATGAGCAGTAACTGTTCCTCTGATTTATTGCATAAGCGGGCCGATAGCCGATGTGTCCGTGGGCCGTGGCGATTAAGATGAAATTAATTATCGCGAGGCGTTTGTAATGCATTTGTTACGTGTTTATTTTGTAATGGTCTAGGCTGTGGTGGCTGCTTGGATAATTTACGGTAATCAACGATTTATTTATTGGGCATTTGGATCTGATTGATGCGGATATTGAAAGTATTGAGGATTTAGTTTATTTTTTTATTTTTTTTTTTTTTTATACACGTGCGATATTGTAATTTGGTATCTGCATGCATCGTTGATTTTAATTGGGGTTAATGTGTGGGGAAGCGATAAATTAATCTGTTTTTTTTCAGTTGAAACGATATGATTACTTAAAGTAATCGACATTTAGTGCGTCGCCTTAAATCGCGATTATTTGATTTTTTTTTTAGGAAAACTGTACGGTGTTAGTAGAATGAAGAAAAAAACGTTAGCGCAGTATTTATAGAATTGAATGCTCATTGATCTCAATTTTTTCTTTAAATTTTAATAGGAGAAAAATCAGATAAATTTTATTTTTTAATTTCATGTAATAAGAATGCCTCAAATAAAAGTAGCATACAATAATTATTAATCAATCACAAAAACACGATATAACTAGATCGATATAATTCTAAATATAAAAAACCACTGCCAATTTATTGACACGTGGCTTCCTCAAATAAATGTATCATTCATTAATGTTTCGATAATTTAATAAATTATCGAAATAATTAATTATTTGTATCAAAAATTGATAAATAAAATGTATTATAAATATTTAAAAAATGTATAAAACTTTTACGAAGCTGATTTTTAAGGAAGCAGAGGTAAAATCATACTTTGAGCACGAAATTTCGAGAAAATTATATCATTCGACCAAAAACACAAACCGAAAATTCTAAATAAAAGAACAATCAATTCAAACAATATTTTACTTAAATTTCACGCAGCAAGAATGTCTAAAATAAATACAATAAATACAATAAACGTCGAGCTCGACGAGAATAGTCTGTTAGACTTATTGTATTTAATCATTTTAAACCACCCGCACTGTGATACCCTTTTTTATTGAAACTGAGACTTATTTTTCAGTATTATTTATTTAAGAAACGACTGTGATATTATAGTAAAGATTTTACTTTTTACCGTAACCTTAAAATGGCCGTGATCTCTTAAAATTTGAATGTTTACCAAATATTCTTTTTATCCCAAAATGTTTCCATAAACTTATATAAGCGATACATATTGAAATCTGTATAACTTGTAAATACCGTAATCTACAATAAACCACTATTCTATTCTATTCTATTCTAAAATTACTCCAGCGAAAGCACAATCCACAAAAAGAAAAGAAGAAATTTAATTACGTAAAAAGCCAATAAAGCTGCAGATGATCGGAAAAGACTCGCCCGTCCGCGCAGCTCAGAGCAAACGTCACTCGTCACCGAGATTCCGCCTTTTCGCGCCGCATCGCGTTTTTCACGCTCGCCTGCGCCGTTACATGTATCCCCCTGCGGCCGGGACGCATGCAACAGTCGGCCTCACCCGCGCACCGCACCGCACCGTCGCCGCGGGGAGGCAGGCGCGCGTCCCGTCACGCCTGCCAATCAGCACCGCGATAAAAGGGGATCGCCCTTATACGCCGCTATTTTCTCCACTCTAATTCAACTTCGCCCGGGCACTTTGGGTCAATTAGCTTTTTCCAGACGCCTCCTCTCGCGCGCGCTCCTCGTTGACGGCCGGCGACGCGCGCCTTTTTCTGCGCGGCCCATTGCTGTGTAGATCTGCGCTTTTGTGCGTTAATTCAGTGCGTCCTGGACGTTGTGTGCGAGATTTTTTGTTTTTTTTTTCTTTCGAAGTTTAACGGGAATTTGGTGAGATGTAAAAATTGGAGGAATGATTGATCACTGCTATGATGGACAAATAATCATGTAGGTTCTGTATATAGCGTGGGGTAATTAACCGTTTGAAAAATGCTGTTTATAAGTTGTTTTGTAATGATCTGTAATATTTGACGAGAGAAAAGTTTTCATTTAACGATATTGCGCAATTGGAAGAAAAATCATTTTTGGCGTTAAAGGAATTAATAAGAGATTAATTGACTCAATTATCATTAGTTTTTTTTTAGCTAACTAAAAGATCAAATCGTAAGGTAGTCAATATTTCCTTTTAATTTCTCGTCTAGTTGAGATTGAATAAACTCTTTATTACACAATTTCATTAGACGGGCTCTTTATCTAATACCAATTTAATTTCCCTTCCGAACTTGGCGTTACTTAATCTTTTTATGGAATAGTGACTTTTAAAATTTTTCACTTTTACTTTTTTTTCTCTCTATAAAAAGCTCGTAAAATAAATAAAATAATATCGATTTCTAAGAGTATATCTTAATTTTCTATGTCGTTTGAGTCGTTTCCATTCGAACTTACTCTCTAAATGATCCAATAAACTAAGCACAAATCGCATGTAATTTTTACATTCGACTTGTGTTATTTATAACACATAATTTGTGTAATCTTTTTACACATTACCTGTGCTTTTTGGCTTTACACAAACATTTTAGAAGAAACACAAGATTTTTAACCGTGTACATCATTTCGTTGCCTCTATATATAACAAAGAAAAGCACATTTCAAAAGAGGCCTATTTTAATATGCCACTTTTAAAGCACTAGAGTAAAGATAATAAACTCTTCCAGAAGCTGATAAACTTGTAGTATCATTCCTATGGTATCTGAAGTTTATCAGGTTGTAGAAAAATTAGTTTTACTTTAAAGCTCTAAAAAAGCTCTAATTAAAATATACATATTTTTAAAAAATGCAGCTTCTTTTCGTTAGACACGACGATTTCAATTTGAACTCGATCAAAATACGATCCCCAGTGAAAATGTCATTCAATTTTAAAACTAGTTAGCCAAACTTTAACGCCCAATAAAATAAATAAACTAAAAAGGCCTATTTTAATATGCCACTTTTAAAGCACTAGAGCAAAGATAATAAACTCTTCTAGAAGCTGATAAACTAGTAGTATCATTCCTATGGTATCTAAAGTTTATCAGGTTTTAGAAAAATTAGTTTTGCTTTAAAGCTCTAAAAAAGCTCCAATTAAAACCTATACTTATTTTTAAAAAGTGCAGCTTCTTTTCGTTAGACACGACGATTTCAATTTGAACTCGATCAAAATACGATCCCCAGTGAAAATGTCATTCAATTTTAAAACTATAATTAGCCAAACTTTAACGCCCGATAAAATCAATAAACTAAAAAATACGTTTCTAACAGAGCTTCATTTCTTTGTATTCACAGAGACACTTGGACAAGGGTGGCGACCTAGCCGAGGCGGCCTCGGCCTCGGGTCTCCGCGAGCTCGCGCGCTCCCTGAAGCACCACCTGCGGAACTTCGGCGCCCGGTTGGAGGACCAGCGCGAGTACTTCGAGGACACCTCCCGATGCTGCCTGCTGCAGAATCGGGCGTACGAGTGGGCGCAGGAGGCGCGGCTGGCCGGCGAGCGCCGCGCCCAGCAGTTCCTGGCGGCGAGGCCGCCCCTGCCGCCCGAGCACTTCGCCGAGATGATGGCCCTCGCCGAGAAGCTCGGCAACGAGATCCTCCTCGAGCAGTGCCGACTGGCCAGGTCCAAGTGCGCCGAGGCCCTGGAGATAGCGCGCACCTGCTCGGCACCCGGTAGCCCGGCCAGGAGGCGCAGCCTGGCCAACTCGGACTCGGCCAACTCCTGGGACGATGCGCTGGCTAAACGTGAGTTTCAATTTTGTTAGAGTTAACCCAGTTGAAAATAGAAACGTTGAAAAAAAGGTTAAAAATCAACGTTGAATATTGAAAATCAACGTTAAAGTTGATGAAACTTTGATTTGGCTTAATGTACAACGTTTATTTCAACATTTTCCGAAAATTCACTGTAAACCTTGATTATCAACGTCGATTTTCAATATTCAACGTTGATTTTCAAGGTTCAACGCTCATTTTCAGCATTGATTTTCAACGTTGATTTCATTATTTCTAGTTTCCACCAGGCCCGTTGAAAATGGACGTTGAACATCGAAAATAAACGTTGAATATTGAATATTACAACGAATATTCGGGAAACGTTGAATTAAACGTTGAAAATCAAGCTAAATCAATGTTTTATCAACGTCAACGTTGATTTTTAATGTTCAACGTTCTTTTTCAACCTTTTTTCAACGTTTCCATTTTTAAGTGGAAATCTACTTATTACATACCCTTTTGATTCCCTTTTTAAAGTTTTTAAGAGACTCGAGATTTTATGGGCTAAGTTTCAGTGTACATATGTGTATAATTATTTCTTCGTCAGCTGTAAGAGCCGAGTAAAACGTAATTTTATGTGAAAATTTTTATGGCTATTAATTTTAATCAGCTTACCGGTAAGAGAGTTTTTTTTATGATAAATTCAGAACTTTTTTGGTGATTACGCGGCAATTAATTTGGCAGATGTTATTTGAAAGTTTTATAGGAAGCGAATTTTTTTTTTTTTTATATATACATACGATGCGCATACAACTTTCTTTCTTTTATGCGAGGATATAAACGATAAATTTCCTTTTTGCCGGCCTTCTAAAGGATGATTATAAATGTGAACCATATCAGAAATGAGCTAAATCTCTGTAAGAAAAAAATGCGATTATAAACATTGCTAAAGGCTTATTAAAGTTAGATGGGAAAAGATTTTAATTGCCCTCGCTATTAATCAATAAATTTCTCATTACTAACTTTCTATAAGATAATGTGCTCCCCCGTTAAAAAATTCGAGCGGAGTAATACTCGACAACTCGTGAATTTTAAACTAAAAATTATCTACAATGCTAAAAAAAAGCTCATGAGCGTATTCTAGACTACAAATTTTTTTTATAAATTTATTAATGAAATCCTTAAAACATCTGGAACGACAAATAATTTTTAAATTCATCTCTTCTGTAAAGATCAATAACTATAATAGATTAAATTAAATGAATAATAAAGATATTACTGACAGAATTTTCTTGTCGATCCAAATTACGGTAAGCTTCACCAAAATTTCCCGTAGGAAAAAAGTCTGCATAATTTTTTGCAAAAAATTATGCAGAATTTTCTGCAAAAAGGTCATCAGAAAAAAAATTTCTGCAAAAATTTTTGCAGAATTTTCTGTAGGCGAAAACCTTGCAGAAAATTCTGCACAGTTTTTTTCTATAGGAAAAACGAAATTAAAACTTTTGCCGCATATTCGGTAAAAGCTCCGCGACATTTATGCGGGAAAATCCATGTAATTATTACATTGTTTTTCTTGTAATAAATAGCTTCTTGTAAGCTTCGCCAACAGTCCAAGTTTAAGGTAAAACTGATTTTCCTGTAAAAATTTGCCAGAGCTTGCAAACCATTACACGATTCCGTTAATTGTTAAGTAATTTTGACAGAGCTGAGCTTCACCGTAATTTTTTTGAGAAAATTCTCTCCGTGTAAATAACAATAATTTTAATGATCTTAAATATCTTTACCCTTTTGTAAAAACTATACATCCCCTTATTTAAATAAACATCACTTATTCAACTTTAAAGTAAACTATACAAAAAAGCATCAAATTCAAAAACCACTCAATCAAAAGGCACGTGTGCTAAACTGAAGGGAACAAAAAATGTTGGCCCCTTTTTATTCTCGCATCATTCATCCGAAACGCGAAAGCTAAACGCAAACGAGTAAACGATTGTGGAATGCTTTTGCAGGGGCAAGCTGGGACGACAGCGACAGCAGCGGCGCGTCGTACGCCGGCGCGATGGAGAGCATCGGGGGTAGCGGCGGCAGCGGCAGCGGCGGCGGCGGTCGCGCCCTCCTCGACAACATCGCTGAGCTGCGCGAAAGCGCCGAGCAACTGTTGGACTGCTCGCCGCCCCGGACGCCCCCCAGGAGTCCCCAGGCGCCGCGGCGGCTCGTCAAGCCGCCCGTTAACTCGCACCTACACCGTGCGCCCAGCATCGCGCCCGGCATGAAGGCCAAGAAGTAAGAGATGTGCATTTTACCGGCGTTTCTTCGTTTCTTCATTTCTTCATTTCTTCACTTCTTCACTTCTTCACTTCTTCACTTCTTCCCTTTTTCATTTCTTCATAAATTATTTAATAGATGGCTGTGATATCACCTAAGTGCAATACTTTTTTATAATTTTAAAATGACTGTGTTTTACTTATCTCGTATTTTATTAAGTATTTTTATTTTAAAAACTTTTCTATTTATTTATATACCCGATATTTTTGAAAATCTTTGTAAATATATTGTAATTTACAATGCATGGCTATTCTATTCAATTCTATTCTTCACTTCTTTACTTCTTCGTTCCATAATTTCTTATGGACTGAGAAATTTAATTTCATTCGAATTGATTTTCTACATTCATTGTAAAAGTAATTCGATGATCGTCTCTGTTCGACATAAAGAACATTATTTTTAACCTTTTTTTTTGTACCCGTAGGAAAAAAATCTTCAGAATTTTCTGCAGAATTTTCGCCTGCAGATTAATTCTGAAAAAATGTTTGCAGATATTTTTGCAGAAATTTCTGTAGAATTTTTTGCAAATAATTTTCTGTAAAAATTTTCTGCAGACGAAAACCTCGCAGAAAAACTTTCTGCAGAAAATTCTGAAGACTTTTTTCCTACGGGTAAGTTTAAAAGAAAAAAAAATTAATTAATTTAATATTTGTAATTGAATAATTTATTTAAATTATTAAGAAAACTAACATATTTTAAGAAATAATATTGATCTTTAATAGGAGATTGTTTGACTCACACTTGACAGTATACCTTTGGTATTCAAATTTTAAATATTTAACAATGACTAATAGAAAAAACAGATCTGAAATTCTCATGTTTTACAACTTAAAACAGTTAAACACTAAAAGGAAAATAGAAATTACTCACTTATATATACCCGCAGCAAAACTTACACTCGTCGACGAGCAGGCTCGAACGAGTGTTTATAGTTCCGATAATCTTTATCTATATCAGTAACAACTTTCTCCAACCTATATATACATTAATACCACCGGTGACAATCATCGAAAAAAAGATTGTCGCTCTAATTTTTCCACACCGGATCCGACCCCAAAATCAAAAAGCTCCCTAATGAGCCAAACAACTCCGAGAAGACACTAACAACCTGCATTTCGCATAAACAAAAATTCCATCGTCAGCGAGTACATCGTCACAAGTAGCTACTGACTTCTTTGAAAAAACATATAAAACGCCCGCCTCGTTATTTTTCAGAACCATCCTGCTCATAATGAGGGAGATGATACAGACTGAGCGTGACTACGTGAAATCCCTGGAGTACATAATAGAGGTAAGTGTCGGCGGAGGCGCGCGCGAGGATCTGGAGGTGAGAATATCCCGCAGGAAATAAAAGAATTGAACCGCTGAATTTTCCTTCGCAGAATTACATACCCGAGCTGGTACGAGAAGACATTCCGCAGTCGCTGAGGGGCCAGAGGAACGTTATCTTCGGCAACGTTGAAAAGATTTACGAGTTCCACAGCCAGTACTTCCTACGAGAGCTCGAGCAGTGCGAGCAGTCGCCCATGCTCGTCGGACAGTGCTTCCTACGCCATGTAAGTCTTGCCGTCCCCTTTTTATTTCGCCGCGGCGGCTCTACGCCGAGATTCTCATTGTTCCTACTGCGTTGAGTGGCCATTGTGAATACTGTAAAACATCGATTTTTTTTTACTCGACTTAATGGAAAAAGCTTCACTCGCTCGGTATAACATGTGCTAATCGAGTGTCAGCGGCGGGAATTCAATTTAATAGAAGTGAAAAATTACGCGGAGAGAAAAGATTCATTTTTTAATCAGTTTTCATTTACTCGCTGAAAAAAAAAATTTGGTAATTTTAAGTAAATGTTTACTTTAATGGTACTTGTTAAATATTTCTTTGAAGCCACTAAATATTTCTTTAAAACTTAATGAATTTATTTGTTTCTAAGTTTCAACAAAAATAATTACTCGATTCAAAATACTATTGAAGTAATAAATATTTACTTAAAGTTAACCAATTTTTCTCTCAGTGCTCATATAGACTGACTTGTTGAAAAAATGTCACAGTTTCTTGTAAAATTTACAAGAATCGTAGCAAAACATTTTAGATTTATTATAAATTTTGATCCTATAATAAAATCTACTGTTATCATACTCATCACTAGTAGCTACTTTTTCACATAAATACACTGAGAGAAATGGCTAGTAAAAGTTACTATACTATATGGTAAAATGGTTACAGACTGCCATTATAAAAAAATGACTACACTGTACAGTAAAATTTGCCGTAAATACAGTAAAAATTGTAATTTTACAATACTATCTGTCAAAATTTACTATAAAGTATGGTAATTTTTTTCATAATGCCAGTCTGTAACCACTTTCCCATACAGTTTATACTAATTTTCACTAGAAATACCGTAATTTTTACTAAAAATTTCTCTCACTGTACATCAAATCAATAATCCTAATTCTATTAAAAAAAAGTCTATTAAAAAAAAGAATACTTTCTTAAATTAAAATATTGACCCCAATAAAAATTTGTTATAAAAAATAATCTCGAATAACCCTCTATACAATAGGAGAAGAAATTCTACCTCTACGCGCTGTACAACAAAAACAAGCCGAACTCGGACTCGCTGATGGCAGAATACGGCACGTCGTTCTTCAAAGCGAAGCAGCTGGAGTTGGGCGACAAGATGGATTTGGCGAGTTACCTGCTGAAGCCGGTCCAGCGTATGGGAAAATACGCGCTGCTGCTGCAGCAGCTCGTCAAGGCGGGCACCGACCTCTCGGAGCAGCTCTCGGCCAAGTCCGAGGACGGCAAGGACGAGAAGGACGGCGCCGGAGGGACCGACTTGCCCAGGCCCATGGTCGAGGGCGAGGCCGACCTGCGCGCTGCCGAGCAGATGGTCCGATTCCAGCTCAGGCACGGCAACGATCTCCTCGCCATGGATTCTTTGAGAGACTGCGACGTGAGTGTCTATATAAGTTTTTAAGTGATCTTATACCCCCCAATTTTCAAAAGATTTTATAATTTTATAATCAGATTACAAGTGACTTTTTAAAGATTACATATAGAGTCGAAAAGATCAGAGTCGAGTTTCCTTGTTAACTTTTTGAATAAAAGATTGAAGAAAATACAGGGACTGCGACGTGAGTGTCTATAAGTTTTTAAGTGATCTACCCCCGATTTTCAAAAGATTTTATAATTTTGTAATCATATTACAAGTGACTTTTTAAAGATTACATAGAGTCGAATAGATCAGAGTTGAGTTTCTTTGTTACCTTTTTGAAAAAAAGATTAAAGAAGATACAGAGACTGCGAAGTGAGTGACTATAAGTTTTTAAATGATCTATCCCCGATTTTCAACAAATTTTATAATTTTATAATCAGATTACAAGTGCATGACTTTTTAAAGATTACATAGAGTCGAATAGATCAGAGTCGAGTTTCCTTGTTAACTTTTTGAATAAAATATTGAAGAAGATACAGAGACTGCGACGTGAATGTCTATAAGATTTCAAGACTACCCTCGATTTTCAAAAGATTTTATAATTTTGTAATCAGATTACAAGTGACTTTTTAAAGATTATACATAAAGTCGAATAGATCAGAGTCGAGTTTCTTTGTTACCTTTTTGAAAAAAAGATTGAAGAAGATATAGAGACTGCAACGTGAGTGACTATAAGATTTCAAGACTACCCTCGATTTTCAAAAGGTTTTATAATTTTGTAATCAGATTACAAGTGACTTTTTAAAGATTACATAGAGTCGAGTAGATCGGAGTCGAGTTTCCTTCTTAACTTCTTTAATTAAATATTGAAGAAGATACAGAGACTACTGCGACCTGAGTGTCTATAAGATTTCAAGACTACCCTCGATTTTCAAAAAAATTTATAATTTTATAATCAAATTACAAGTGACTTTTTAAACATTACATATAGAGTCGAGAGATTATCAGAGTCGAGTTTCCTTTTTAACTTTTTGAGAGAAAAGTAAACTTAAGTCAGGTTTGGAAGAGTTTACTTTTCTCTAGTACTTTAAAAATGGCAAATTAAAATCGGGATTTTTTGCAATGTGCTTTTATTCGTTGGGAGTCACGATATATATATATCGCCTATATATAGGCGCGGTACCTTTGAAGTAGCTATAGGATCGTGACGTCAACATTAAGCCACTGCAATTTTACGAAATTTAGTTTAATGAAATCGACTCTGATCCGCTAAATGTACTATTTGCGCACCGACAAGAATTAAAATTTTTATTTCCCAACCCAATTATTAATTTTCTGGCATAATTTTCAATTTTCCAGGTGAACGTGAAAGAACAAGGTAGACTGCTGCGACAAAACGAATTTTTGGTGTGGCAAGGTAAAGGCAAAAAGTGCCTACGACAGGTGTTCCTCTTCGAGGATCTCATTCTATTCAGCAAAGCTCGACGTTTCCCGGATAGAAAGGTTCGTTTATTAAATTCATCTCTGATCATCATTTTTATTATTTATTATTTATTTACTTATTTTCTCATCGTTTTTATTATTTATTTCTCTAAGACTCGATTTTATTACGTCGATGTTTCCTTGCAGAATCTCGACATCTACATCTACAAGCACAGCATCAAAACGACGGATATAGGACTGACGGCCGTTATCGCCGATTCGCCCACGAAGTTCGAGATATGGTTCCGGAAGAGAAAACCAGGCGACACTTACACGCTGCAGTGCGCCAGCGAAGAAATCAAGAAAGCCTGGACCGAGGAACTCAGCAATCTTCTGTGGAAACAGGCGCTTCGAAACAGAGGTTTGTATTATCGTCTTATATTGTCTTATATTGTCGCGAAAAGACTCGCATAAATTTTAATCTGAAATTAATTGTTTATTCCGTTGGAAATTCACAGAAGTGCGCCTTGCTGAAATGTCGAGTATGGGCATCGGTAACAAACCCTGTTTGGACATCAGGCCCAGTGCCGATCAAATAAATGACCGTTCCATCAGCGTGGCCCAACTGTCCAAAAGTACGTGTGCAAACATTATTTAATATTCCAATTTTCCTTATCGTACGCTACGAACATTAGAATGAAAAAATAATAAAAAAAAATCGTATTATAAAATAAGTTAAGAAAATTAAAATTTCTTTTTTTATCCAACAGCTCCGAGGTTCAGAAATTCAATAGCGGTATCCAGCAGCGACGACTCGAGTCGATGCAGCAGAAGACCGCACAGTGTCATATCGGTCAGTTCGTCGTCGAGTAGCGGGGGTAGCAGTGGACCGCCGACTACTCTAAACCTGGGCTTAGACACAAGTCCCCGACTTCATCATCGAAGTACCACTTTAAATAGTCAATGCAGCGTTGGTAAGAAGACTTTTTTTTTAAATTAAAGCTGTCATTAAGTCATAATTAAATAATTATATACACTGAGAAAAAAATATAGTAACAGTTACTAGAAAGTTACTAGATTTTCTAGTAACATATGGCGCACACTA
>JAWWEN010000001.1:6207998-6232514 GCA_035582955.1 Sycophila texana | reverse complement strand
CGTATCGGATAATGAATTCATAAAATTTTTCCTGTTTAAAAAAGATATTCTTTTTGAATTCCCGTTGCCGTTTGGGTTATTTTATGATTTAAAAAAATGTTTAACTCTCTCATCTTGTTACTTCAGTCGTGAAGAATTTCTTTTTATTCAACTGTGCTTTTCTTCAGAGTAGCGACTTACAAGGATCTCGATAAAGTGTATATGACCATTAGCCGCGATGGAGTTACGCAATACAGTCCCACTGAAGTCACCTTCACTCCTATCGAACGATGGGTGCGAGAGTACAAATTTTACTTACTCTTGACGAAGGTAAAATTAAAAAAAAAATTGTTAATAAAAAGTTTTTTCACCCTAATCATCCATAAAGTCCACTTTATTGACCTCTGCAGAGGGAGTAAAATCATATTTTATTCCCCGGAGAGTTGTTTTATTCCCCGGAGAGACATTTTATTCCCCAGAGAGTTGTTTTATTCCCCAGAGAGTTATTTTATTCTCCGTAGACACATTTTGCTCTCCGTAGACACATTTTTTACTGCGAAGACACATTTTAGCTTCCGCAGACACATTTTAACTTTTGTAGACATATTTCAGCTTTTACAGAAATATTTTAGCTTTCGTAGACACATTTTAGCTTCAATTCGACTTATCAATTTGAATTATTATCAAATAAAGTAGACTTACAAATGATTAGGGTGAAAAATTTTATATGCACCTCGGGAGTAATAGCCCGCGGGAATAATCGCCTATTTTACTCCCTTGGTGCATAAATAAATAATTTACAAATTTTGAGATCATTAATGTCCTTGAAAAATAGATAAAGACTTTCGAAATTTACCGGAAATATAAGTCGTTCTACGTATGGAAAAAAAATGTCAAATACAACAAAATAATGAGCGCAAGAAAGTACCTGGATAAAAATTTGTTCTTCTGCAACCCGATGCTTTGCAAATCTCTGCTGGAAATCAAAGGGATGTGCAGCATATTTCTGAGGTCGTCCCTGGCTGACACGCAGGTCATTCAAATGATTTCACTGTTTGTCTTCGCTGAGCGACAGGTTGGTCGTACTATTTATACTTTTTTATTATTTCTATAATTCATTCGAATTAATCGACACAATACTGACTATAATTAGTATTCTAATTAACCCTACTTATTGTAGTTTGCCAAATTAGAATCGATAGCGGAGAAGCTAAAAGAATTCAGAAAGCTGACGCTGAATATTCTGAATAATGCTTGTCATCGATCACTACTGGATGCGGGATTCACACCGGATGATTCGAATATAAGAATCGAACAGACGGCAATTGGCATGGCAGGTAATTAAAAGTACAGTTTTTCACGAATACAATACTTAAATCTTTCGAAGTTTAATTTGTCGTTGATCATCTCCAATAAGGCGGCAAATTTAGAATGCCAAAAGACGGTATACTGAGGATGAGCTACATAGAGCAAGCGAGAAAAAGGGAACAGTGCTACAGACTCTCCTGGTATGGTCTCGGATAGTACACTGCAAATTTAAAAATTATATACTTAAATGCGTATCATTTAAAAATGTTCTGTTTCTTCTAACATTAATTGCCAGCTTGATTCACGTAGTGGATTTTTATCAACTGTCTATGATGATAAATTTTTTGTTCAACACTTACGAAAGCATGATAGAAGCCTTCGATTCGCACACTAGATATTTACCTGCAGTAAGCGAACTCGAAGACACGAGAGTCGATCATGTGGCAAAGTTTCGGAGACCGTCAATAGACACGATAGAGGTGAAACAAAATATACGAGTACTCAAATATACGATTGCAAATAACAGTTCATGCGAAATAATGGAAATTTTATTTACTCAATTCGTCATAATGGTTTCAGTTTCCTTATTTTGTGGTAGATTTGTTGATAAAACCAGGCGTCGGGATAGAACTGGACCCATCGGAAGAGATTTTCTGGCATGTGATGGGCACCTTTCAACAAATCTGGGAAGAAACTGTCGCTTCAGTCAAGCCCTTACTTTCAGACAAACTGTACAATCCATTTACAAGGTTATATATTTCTTTATTTTCGACTCTGTGTATGTATCGAGACTAATATTTAAAACGAAATTTTGCTTTAGACCTTTAATCAACAAGAAGATAGAAAAACCCATCTGCGGTGAACCACCTAACCTCCTCGCCATCATCAATACAAACAGAAAGATGAAAGAATTGAAGGATAGGTTTAAAAACTACTTGAATCACAGCTTCGATGCCGTGAAAAAATATTGCAAACGTTTCGCCCACATTTACGAGTACTTCGAGGAGGACATGGGCATGGACGATAGCCTGATTTACGAGAACGAGAAGTGCGACATTTTCCGCAAATGGTGTGAACGCTACCGCAGGGAAGAGACTGAGATCAACAGTATTCCAGATGTACAGCCTCTTGGCATTTTTTTCATTCAGCTGAAGAGATTCAAGCAGTCAGCACTTCCGGCTCCTAACCGAAAGCAGCAAATCCTTTCGGAAATTATACCTCAGTATGAAATCACTGTTACACTGTCTTCGAGAGATTATTCCTTCCGTTTTATCAAATACCAATTTGGACAGAGTGAATAGCCTCTCGATTTTATTTCATATAAATACTAAATAAAAATTGTACGTTTAATTGACGATATTCTGAAATAGGCTGGGTAAAGATAATGTAGATGCACTCGAGGAAGAAGCAACGGATGCCATAGCCTTCTTGGATTCTGATCCTGTATCCACGGAGGATTACGTCGAATACATCAAATTTGTGGATAAAGCTCAGCAGAAAGTGGACAACATGGAAGCTCGATTGGACTATGCAAAAGAACTTTATGACATTATGGAGGAGTATCAAATCCATGTGCCTTCAGAGGATATGGCTAACTACTTGGTATATTTTACAATTCAATAGACTAATCTATGAAAAAAAGAATTCCAGTTTCTAAGTTAACTAATAATTCTAGGGAATAAGTGTTCACTTCACTTCCATGAGACTCGCTGTTGATAAACGTCTTGAAGAAAGGACTAAGCTAATCACCAGATTCAATTCACAAATTCAAAAGGATATTAATGTTCTTATCGACAAAATTCAAATGATCAACGATGAAGTGACGGTAATGCATACAATTAGAAAAATTCTCAAAATTTCCCTCGGACAAAACTTTTCAACAACAATCTTTCCTATCGCAGCAACCATGGCTCCTTGACACAGAGAGCAGCGCCGAGGTCTGCCTGGAAACTCTGAATGATTTGCAGCAACGCCTCACGGAGTGCACCAACCTATCCAACGAATACCGTTCCCATCAGAAAACCTTCAAAGTAGAAATGACTCGGTTTGAGATCTTGGAACAAGTTGTCAATGATGTGAAGCTGCGCATACTTTTGTGGACCAGCACATCCAACTGGGACGAGACGATCGCCAGCTGGTATTCGGCAGAGTTCGACACATTGAACATCGAGGACATGAATGCTTACGTCTTGAAAAATCTGAAGAATGTCGTGGCACTCGAAAAAGGCTTACCTGCCAATAATATATTACCAATTCTCAAAGGTAGCCGATCAAGTGCTCTTCTGTTTAAACGTCAAATGTTAAAAGAATTTCTTCTACACATTACCTTTCCTTTACTTTTATTTACAGAAAAAGTAGAGACGATAAAGGATAAACTGCCAATAGTTGGCTACCTGCGCAATCCAAATCTACGTCAGCGTCATTGGCAAAAGATCGAGACACTTCTGAACTTTAAATTTAAACCGGACGAGCCCCTGACTTTGCAGATTCTAGAACAACTAGGAGCATTTGGCTTTCCCAATGAATTAATGGAGATAGCAGGAGCAGCGAGCTCCGAGGCGGGTCTTGAGCTTATGCTCAAAAAGGTCGAGGATAATTGGAAAGATCTGGATTTCATCGTAATGCAGCATAAGGATGCCAAAGATGTCTATGTTCTTGGCTCACTCGAGGAGGTTCAGACAACCCTGGACGACAGCAACATATCCATCCAGACAATTGCTGCGTCAAGACACGTGGCGCCCATCAAACCAAGAGTCGACGACTGGGTCAAGAGGATTGACCTTTTTGCAAGGACTTTGGTAGGGTTTCTCTTTTTAGTTTCTTTTTCAATGAAGATAAGATTATTTGGTTCTATTATTGTTGTTGATTCAGGAAGCCTGGCAGTACTGCCAACAGCAATGGTTGTATCTTGAGGCTATATTTTCTGCTCCTGACATTCAGAGACAGCTTCCAATAGAATCAAAGCTTTTCGTCAGCGTCGATAAATCTTGGAAAGAGATTATGAGAAAAACTTACAAGGTTTGGTCTACCTATTCTTGAAAAAAAAAATATATCATTTTCGTTTCGAACTTTGTCATGCCACTTTATTTGTTTCTCGATATAGATGCCACTAGCTCTGGAAAACTGCACCCAACCAGGATTGTACGAGCAACTCGCTGAAAACAATCGAAATCTCGATCAAATATTGAAATGCCTAGAAGCTTACCTGGAAACGAAACGCATAGCCTTTCCTCGATTCTTTTTCCTATCCAACGATGAACTCCTTGAAATCCTGGCACAGGTACAGAGCTAAAAATGGCTTTCCTGACCTCGCAACTACAATTGCACTTTACAATTTCTAATGGGCGTTATTATTTGACATTCACGCTGTACTTCCAAAAATAACAGACACGAAACCCTCACGCCGTGCAAAGGCATCTCCAGAAGTGTTTCGACGCAATATTCCGCCTGGAGTTCGGAGAGCCAGGTGCAGGTCAAAAGCTGTCCAATGACATAATAGCCATGATTTCACCAGAGGGCGAACGGGTGGAGCTGGGCAGGGGATTGAAAGCGAGAGGAAATGTGGAACTCTGGCTCGGCAAAGTCGAGGCCGCCATGTTTGCAAGCTTGAAAAGGAATATGAAGGACGCGATCGAGGATTATCCTAAACGTGGACGAAAAGCCATTATTTGGCATTATCCATCCCAGGTTTACCGTTAATGATTTAATAAAATGAAGATTTCGTACGCAGACAAGGAATACTGAAAATATTATTTTGCATTTTTTTTCCTTAGGTCGTTCTGACGGTCTTGCAAATATTTTGGGCAACGCAAGTAACAATGAGGCTTGAGTCAGGCGACAAAGCTGAAGCAAAAATGATAGCATTCGAAAAGAAGTGTTACGAGGTAAAATATGAAAAAAAAATTTATTTTATCTTTTCATATTTGTTCTTATTCTTGCATGTGTTAATAATGTTATTCTTGAAAATAATTTATACATCTTGTTAAATAAATAAACTTTTTCATTTATATAATATATAAGTTGCAACTAAATAAAATTTGCTCTTTCATAATCACTAATTTTTGAATTTTTCACACGTAGGATTTGAATGAACTGGCTGCTTTGGTCCGAGGCGAGCTACCGAAATTGGTGCGCGATTGCATAATAAATCTGATAACCGTCGACGTGCACGCGCGAGACATAATATCATTGCTCGTAGAGAACAAAGTAACATCGAGGTAAAATTACATCAAATGAAAATGTTTGCATAACTGACCTATACTAAAATTATTTTTAAAAAATAGCACGAGTTTTGATTGGACGAAGAACTTGAGGTACCACTGGAATGATGAAATCGACAATTGCGTCGCCAGGATGAGCAACGCCGAGCATACCTACGGGTACGAGTACCTCGGAGCGCAGCGGAGGCTCGTCATCACTCCCCTCACCGATAAGTGTTACCTTTGCCTCATGGGAGCCCTGCAATTAGATTTAGGTTTATTATTGTTTATTTTTAAAGTGCAGTAAAACGCAAATATCCAAAAAAGATATTAAACTTCGGTACAACTTTGTGGCTTCCTCAGGCGGAGCACCTGCTGGTCCCGCAGGTACAGGCAAGACAGAAACGACAAAAGATTTAGCCAAAGCTTTGGCCATCCAGTGTGTGGTATTCAACTGCTCCGAAGGACTAGATTATAAAGTAAAAAAGAAATACATTATAACTTTTTTAATCACAACTTTCTTATAACGGCCACCTTCATTCACTCAAAATAGAGAATAAATTGACCCTGAAATTCATGGAGAATAAAGGTATCTTTATTTCAGTAACTCAATTTATTCCTTGTTTTAGAGAAAGAAAGTGGCTATTACTCTCTAAATATGAATAAGTGAAATTCACTTCGAACGATAAGTATTTAAGGAATTATAGCTATACAGTGCTACTTTAATTTTAAAAGTAACTTGAGATTTGGCATGAGATCTCAGGTGAGATTTTACCCCTCGGAATAATACTATACTTTTATTCCTCGTGTGATATAATGTACTATTGTGTTAATTAAGAATGATCCATTCAAAACGACAGATGATGGGTCGCTTTTTCTCTGGTCTCGCAACTTCTGGAGCCTGGTGCTGCTTCGACGAATTCAATAGGATAGATATCGAGGTTTTATCCGTCATTGCGCAACAACTGATAACGATAAGAAACGCGAAAGTCACTAGAGCCAAGGAGTAATCTTATTTACATAAATTATAATCGTAAAAATAATTATAAGTATAGTAGAATTGATTTATTGTAAGTACGTTATGATCTAGGTTCATGTTCGAAGGTCGGAAAATAAAACTTGTCAGATCGTGTGCCGCGTTCATTACGATGAATCCAGGTTACGCTGGCCGTACTGAACTGCCCGACAACTTAAAATCGCTGTTTCGACCCATTTCCATGATGGTACCAGACTACAGTAAGTCAACACAGTAATACTTAAGTAAATAAAAAAAAGTTGACATTATGTTTTTAAATAATAATAAACGCTATTTAAACAGAACTAATTGCCGAAGTTACATTGTATTCGGAAGGATTTGAGTCATCGAAGCCACTATCTAAGAAAATGACACTCATGTACACACTTTGCAGCGAACAATTGTCTCAACAAGATCACTACGATTTTGGTATGAGGTTAGTAATGAACTCAATATTTGATAAATCTTTTCACGAAATGTTGATCGAGTGGCTTTAAAAAAAAAAATAAAACAAATTGTACCGTTATAAGTATACCATTAAGGAGAAAACATTTAAAAGTTAAGAATTTTCGTCATTTAAAATATTTTTATTTATAATAGGTATTAAGCAACTACAACTTATTTGATTATTGATTTTTAAAAATAATATTTATATCTATTCAGTGATTGCGTAATTATTCTATCTTTTTTCTTTTAAAGGGCAGTAAAAAGTGTACTGGTAATGGCGGGAAGCTTAAAACGCGACAATCCGGATAAAAAGGAAGACGTAGTTCTTATAAGAGCACTGAGAGACAGCAACTTGCCAAAATTTTTAGCTGATGATGCTGATTTGTTCCAAGGAATCCTCGGAGATCTGTTTCCGGGGGTCAAGATTCCCGAAGAGGATTACGGCGTTCTTCAGAAGACTGCTGTTAAAGTATACATAAAAACTATGTCATTGTAAATATTTCACTAGAAGGAGCATCGTAATGAGTCAGAAATTACAAGTGTCAAATTCGGATTAGATTATGAAAGAAGCCTCGCTGCAGCCGGAAGCGTGCTCGATAAAGAAAGTGATACAGCTGCACGAAACGATGCTAGTCAGGCACGGCGTTATGTTGGTAGGGCCTACTGGATCTGGAAAAACGACAGTTCTGAAAGTAATTATAAATTTTCTACAATTTCAAAATAGTTATTTATGCCTCAATTATTATGCCTCAAGGGAGTAAAATAGGCGATTATTCCCGTGGGTGAAGTTCTGTTTGCATTATATATTAATTTTTTTTTGTTTCTTTTTTTTTAAACACTTATTTTCATCTACAGGAAAGGGGGGGGGGGGGTAAATGTCGCATACTTTTGTATTTGTGGTACAAAAAGCATAAAAAATATTTTTTACAAAATTTTAGATTCTACCGTAAAGAGGAGCAAAATATCTATTATTTGGTTAAAATAGAATATAACGATCTATAATCTGTA
Source organism: Sycophila texana (assembly GCA_035582955.1). NCBI lineage: Eukaryota > Metazoa > Arthropoda > Insecta > Hymenoptera > Eurytomidae > Sycophila > Sycophila texana. The sequence continues at coordinate 6,224,558 of JAWWEN010000001.1, read as the reverse complement.
ATTAAATTATCTATAATCTATAATTAATTAATGATCTATAATCTATAATTAATTAATTATCTACAATCTATAATTAATTAATGATCTATAATCTATAATTAATTAATGATCTGTAATCTATAACTAAATGATTTGTAATCTATAACTATAAATTACCTGTAATCTTTAATAATCTCTGATTTTCACAATATTTCCTCAACAGACTCTACGGGACACTTACACTCGGCTGAAAGAAATGGGGATCCCCAAGCCGTACTACCAAACCGTACAAATGTATACCCTGAATCCCAAAGCTGTGACCATAGGCGAACTATACGGGGAGTACAATCTGATGTCTAACGAGTGGCACGACGGATTACTTGGGATTCTCGTGCGCCTAGCTTGTTCAGTAATTGCTTTCGCTTATATTTTTTGCATGTACTCTCATGAAACATTTTTTCATTTTCAATTTTTATATCTACTAATTTCTGTCTATTAGGCCACGACGATAGACCACCAGTGGATCGTGTGCGACGGTCCAGTCGACGCCGTGTGGATCGAAAATATGAACACCGTCTTGGATGATAACAAAATGCTTTGTCTAGCGAATTCAGAGCGAATCAAATTCACCCCGTACGTGCACATGATTTTCGAGGTCGCAGACCTGAGTCAAGCCTCTCCGGCTACTGTCAGTAGATGCGGTGCGTTTTCATTGATTTCTATTATTTTTAGTTTTTTTTTTTTTATAGTTTACACTAATGTCCACTCTACGTATTTCCAAGATTATCTAAGAAAAAATTTAAACAAATTGAAAACAAAATTTTTAGGCATGGTGTACCTCGACCCGATAGAACTGCGCTGGTTACCACGCGTGAAAACGTGGCTGGCCAAGATCACTCCAGAAATCCCCCGACGAGAAATACCTCCTCTGATTTTGCAGCTATTTGAGAAATACGTTGACAAAGGTTTCAAGTTCTTTAGCAAATTCTGTGACGCCGCGATGCCGCAGGTTCGTCTGATTCCGACTATCCCGTGGGGCCGGGCCCTGCCTTTCAAATTTAAGCCAGTGAAATTCCACTGAATTTGAGAATATTCTGAAAAAGCGCAGGTAGAGATAAGCAAAGCTGACATGCTGTGCGCGCTGCTGGAGAGCATCATACTGCAGCCGAACGCAATTGATTTGACGGCGGAGCTTGCGCTGGTCAAGACCTTCGTTACCCAAGCTTTTATCTTCTCTTACGTCTGGGCAATCGGTGGGAACGCCGTCGACAGCTCGCGCGAAAGCTGGGAGTACTACGTCAGAGACCAGTTCGAGGATAATCTCGATGCTCGGTAAAAAATTAAAAAAAAAAAATCTCACTGCAGAATTTTAATTTTATATTTAAGAGAAAGGTTAGCGATGGTTATAGTGAGTCAGAATTTTGCGACGGTCTCTTAAAAACAATTTAAAAGAAAGCAAAAAATAATTAATTTACATTAAATTTAATGCTTTTTTTAATAGTGAGCTTGTAAGTGAGATATAATTGAAAGCATAAATTTTATAGTTTTTTTTTGTAATATTGTCTTTGATTTGATGTTGGTTTAAGTTTGCCCATATCCGGAGACTTGTGGGAGCTTTTTCTGAACGAGGAGGAAAGGCGCATGGAGTTGTGGGCAAAGCTCCTGCCGGCATTTGTGTACGATCGTCAGCAGCCGTTCTTCGAAGTGCTCGTGCCTACAATGGATACTGTTCGATATGGGTACGTGATGCAGAAGCTGCTGGAAGTCAACAAACCCGTTCTTTTCACTGGAGCTACCGGTATATCTGCAGAAACTAAGATAAATTATATTTTCCTAGGCCATCATTTTAAAAACTACAGCCTCATTCTCGCAAAAAAGATATTCTGTATATTTCGACAAGAAAAGCTCATTTTGTGATATTATATTGTAAAACGCTCGTGTTATTTTCCGCGCTATAGCCAATCGAGGAACACAACAATTTTGTTATTTAATTCTAATTTATAATTTATTAGAGTAACTTTTGTTAATTAATTATATTTTATAATTTACTCTTATAAAAAAAATAATAATACATTGGAAAATATTATTTCTCCACTTAAAAAGGCGTTGGAAAGACGGTGATAGCAAAGCTAGTACTGGACACAATTGAGAAGTCGACCAAGTGGGTGCCGGTGGTGCTGAACTTCTCGGCGCAGACGAGCAGCGGCCGCACCCAGGAGATCCTCGAGCTGAAGCTCGAGCGCAAGAAGAAGACGGTGCTGGGCGCGCCGGTCCACAAGCGAATCTGCGTCTTCGTCGATGACGTGAACATGCCGAAATTAGACACCTACGGTGCCCAGCCGCCGATCGAGCTGCTCAGGTGCGTCGCGGCGCCGCAATAATTTATGATGCCTTGCGACACTCTTTCATCGCTCGATCGATGCTTCGAATTTAGATAGTTTATTATTAAATGCGCCGATGTGTATGTTTAAATATTTGTTACCGTCGCACGTCTTTGATTATTTGTAATGATGCGCGTTGAAAAGTTTACTCTCGAAAATGAAATTCACTGATTTATCGGTGATGATCAGGGCAATGGTAATCCGAACGGAAAAAAAATTGAAGTACAAACTTGGAAATTACTGTAACGTTTAGTACATTTTTGAACGCTATAGAACTTTTCGATTCGTCTGTGTACGATTCCGTACGTTGGCGTATGTTTTTGTTACAATTTGAACATTTCTTACGGCGTTTTATGTGCTTACGATTTTTATTTCCATTCGGGAAATCAGCGAATTTCAGTGGAAAAAATTTAGAGAGTATATAGACACTCTTTGAACTCAAATTTTTTGTGCCTTACTTTTTACTTGTCGCCAATTTTTAAAGTCGTTTATTCATTTTTAAGGCAAGTGCTGGATTCCCGAGGACTGTACGATCGGGACAAACTGTTTTGGAAGGATATTCAGGACGTGGTGATGACGTCGGCATGCGCCCCTCCTGGAGGTGGTAGGAATCCTCTGACCGCGCGTTTCATGAGGCACTTTGCCATGCTGTCCATTCCATCGGCAACGGAAGACTCGCTGAAAATAATATTCAGGTACGCTATTTGCATAGTGTAGTCATCGTTATTATAAAATTAAATCTAATGATTATTATGTATTAAAAAATTAAATTAACAAAATAGAACAATTCTGAGAGGATTCCTGGCGGATTTTGCCCAGCCAGTAGTCGACATAGGCGACAAGGTCATAAACGCCGCTGTCGAAGTGTACAAAAGAATTTCAGAGGATCTCTTACCTACTCCCGAAAAGAGCCACTACATCTTTAATCTACGCGACTTGTCGAAGTGTGTACAGGGAATCTGCCAGGCTGACCCTGCAGTGGTGCGAGAAGCACCGCACATGACCAGGTACCAGCTGATTCGCTTATCTTTTTAGCCAATGCAACGAATAAAAAGCTGCAGAATCATAATCGTTTTATAATCGTCATAGAATTCAAAAATTTTGTTTCTTTCATCAAATTACTCAAATTATTATTGAAAAATCTTCTTGCAAAACTGACTTGCAGATTATTCTACCACGAGTGTCTTCGAGTCTTCCATGACCGTCTGATAAACGTACAGGACAAAACGTACTTCTACCGGCTGATGTCAGAGATCTGCGGCACGGTCTTCAGTGACAATGTCCTTGAGCTACCGGAGGACGAGATAATCTTACAACCACCGATGCTGCTCTTCGGCGATTTCCTAGAGTTCGGCGTGGAGCGCGAGGACCGCCTCTACGAGGAGGTCGTCGACTTAGACAAGACCAGACTCGTGCTGCAGGAATACCTCGAGGACTATACCATGATCACCTCCAAGGAGATGAATTTGATTTTCTTCATCGACGCGATCGAGCACCTCTGCAGGCTCGCTCGAATTTTGAGGTCCGAGAGAGGCAACGGATTGCTCGTTGGTGTGGGCGGCATGGGAAAGCAGAGCCTCACTAGGCTGGCGTCTCACATGAACGGATATCAGTTGAGGATTATGCATTTGATTATTTGTATTTTCTAAACTTACCAAGAGAGTGTCTCTATTTGGATAAAACTTTGGGTATTGTTTTCTAGTGCCGAATAATGAAACAAAGCACTTTTAGTTTAATCTTATAGGCCTCTTTTTAAAAGACACAATTAAAAACATTTGCATTGCTCATATGGACAATGCTAAAAGTATCGTAAAGGATATAAGATATAGTAGTAATGTTAACAAATCTTGCCGTAACTGCTAAGATCAAACTAAAAGTGTGATTGGTTTCATTATTTAGCACTCCCTATTATAAATAATTATGTAATTGACTTACGTATAATTGAGTTACGTTCGAATTTGTTACATAATGAATCAAACTACGTAATTCAATCACGTAACTCAATTACGTAATTCAATTAGGCTAGAAAGCAATTCCTAAAGTTTTATCCAAATCGGTGACGTAGAGGCCTGACACTTTCCTTGTTACTGGTATTCACAAATCCATATATCTCACTAATAATAAGTAATTACTAATTTATATCACACCAAGTAATTACTAATTCATAGATCTCACTATTCTAATTTAGGTGTCATCAAATCGAAGTTAGTCGAGGATACGATAAAAGCTCGTGGCACGAAGATTTACGAAAGTTCTACTTGGCGCCGGGAGCTTTCGCGGAGCCAGCAACTTTTCTGTTCACGGACACGCAAATAGTCATGGAGGAATTTTTAGAAGACATTAACAACACTCTGAATTCCGGTACATCCTACATCGCTTTTGTTAAATAACCAACTAATTCACTTGATGGATGAATTTTAATATCGTTTTTCTCAGGGGAAGTGCCAAATCTGTTTGAAGCAGAAGAGCTGGAACGAGCCATAATCGCTACTCGACCAGCCGCTAAGGAGGCTGGTATCAGCGAGTCCAATAGAGATGCTATTTACCAGTACTTCATTGGTCGCGTGAGAAACCATCTGCATCTCGTGCTATGCATGAGTCCCGTGGGTGATGCTTTTCGGTTAGTTTTTTTTTTCGAAGATCATGAAATAAAGAAAAATTGTGCTTCAATAAAAGAAACATGATATATCTGATGGCTCAGACGACGCTGTCGGATGTTTCCATCGCTGGTCAATTGCTGCACCATTGACTGGTTTTCAAAGTGGCCCAACGAGGCTCTCTTCTCCGTCGCAACAAAATCGATCAGCACCGTCATTACAAACGAAGCTAAAATAGAGGCCCTTTCTGCGGTTTGCGTTATTATGCACGAGGTTGTATTATTCATTTTTATGCACGTTGTATTAAAAACTTTTTAAGTGTGATGTCTAATTTTAAAGAAACTGTCAAAACATTCAGAGCGTTGAAGATATGACACTGAGATTCTTCGAAGAGATGCGGCGAAGATTTTACACAACACCCAGCAGCTACTTAGATCTGCTGAAGCTTTACCTAACCACTTTCGGGAGGAAGTTCAGTCAGATCGACAATCTGAGGAGTCGAATAGGAAATGGATTAAATGTAAATTTAAAAAATATTCCCAAATTTATAATTTTATATGTTTGACATAAAACGTTACGTTGATTTGTAGAAATTGAAAGAAACCAACGAGCTCGTCGCGGATATGAAAGTTCAGTTGATCACACTGAAACCATTGTTGAAGACGAGTTCAGAGGAAGTCTCCAAGCTGATGATCGTTGTCCAGAAGCAGCAAATTGAAATTGACAAAGTTCGAGTCGTAGTCGCTGCCGATGAAGCAGTTGCCAAGGTTCAATCCCAATTACATTTGATGTTTTACTAATTCATCGAAGTTTAAAAATAAAACTAAAATTCTTACTGTACAGGCAAAAGCAGACGAAACTGCAGCTTTAGAAGCAGATGCAAGAAAGGACTTGGAAGCTGCTCTACCAGCGCTGGAAGAGGCTCAGAAAGCGCTGGCGGCTCTCAATAAAAACGACATCAACGAAATAAAAGTCTTCAATAAACCACCGAAACTGGTACAGTTCGTCATGGAAGCAGTTTGCTTGTTACTCGGAGAAAAGTACATTACTCACGAAGCTTCTGAATAGAAAATGCATTCGTACAGCAGAGGTGTATCTTATCCTCTTTTACAAACTCACAGACCCAATTGGCAAACTGCCAAATCCATTCTCGGGGATGTTCACTTCCTGGATCGACTGATGGTCTACCCAAAGGACGACATAAGTGATAAGTTGCTAAAAAAACTCCAACACTACACGATGAACAAAGATTTCCTACCCGACATCGTAGCCAAACAGAGCAAAGTCTGTAAGTCCATCTGCATCTGGGTACGTGCCATCGACGGCTACGCGAAGATCTTCAGAGTCGTCCAACCTAAACGCAAAAGGTACCAACCAATTCATTTTACCTGCTGAGAGTTCACAAAAATTAATTCCCCTTGATAAACGTTAGATTGGAAGAGGCGGAGGAGGAGCTTCGCGTCATCGCTGAAATTCTTGATGAGAAGCAAAGGGCATTGGCCGAAGTCGAAAAAAAGATCACTGCCTTGCGGAACCAGTACAACGGGGCGGTAAGACGCTTGGGAGATCTAGAGTATACCATGGCCTTGAGTGAGGCTCGACTGGGAAGATCCGGAAGGTTGACGTCGGCATTGGCCGACGAAGAAGTGCGCTGGAATGAAATGATGCTGGTACGTTTCATTTTTATCTTCACGTAGCTGACGTAAACTTTCTTTTTAGTCCTATTATATTACCATCATTACTCAAAATCGTACATATTAAATGTCTAAATCAGGTAGAATTAAAAAAATATCTTTATCAAGTAAATAACGTTGTGAATTTAATGGCGAACCACTTCTCAATATTTAGTTGTTCGACAAGGAGGTTGAAAATGTGGCGGGTGACACTTTGGTGGCGGCAGGTGGTTTGGCATATTTGGGTGCTTTCACAAGCGTCTACCGCGAGGAGCTGGTGAGAACGTGGCTCTCGCGATGTGAGGAACAGAACATAAGTACCACTGAGAACTACAGTCTGGTAACGGTGCTAGCCGATCCCTACGACATCCGCATGTGGAACTCGTTTGGCCTGCCTCGGGACCAAGTCAGCACGGAAAATGCCATTCTCGTCACTCAGGCTGGACGGTGGCCTCTTATGATTGATCCTCAGGAACAGGTACTGACGAAATAACAATCGATTTCAGTACTTTAATAAAATAATTATTTATGTAATAAATTAATAGAAAAGTATTTCAAGAACATAGAAAATACTTTACTTTAATTAACTACTTTTTCATTAGAATACTATTAAAAAAGGATACTATAATGAAAATTCATTGTTTAAGGCAAATCGTTGGATAAAAAGTATGGAGCAACAGAATCAGTTAAAAGTTACCAAAATGACTGATTCTAATTTCATGAGAATCATGGAAGCTTGCATCCGAACTGGAGCGCCAATACTACTCCAAGAGGTTGGAGAAACACTGGATCCGAGCCTCGAACCAATATTACTGAAGCAAACGTTCTACCAAGTAAACAGACGCAATTTCATTTTCACTGTTTTAATTTTCTTTGCAAAAATGACAAATGTCCTGTTTATTCACAGGCGGGCAGAACGCTCATTCGATTAGGTGACAACGACGTGGAATACGACATGAATTTCCGCCTGTACATAACTACGAAAATGGCGAATCCGCATTATCTACCCGAGATTTGCATAAAAGTAACAATCGTCAATTTCACCGTCACCCCCAGCGGATTAGAGGACCAATTATTGGCGTAAGAAAGACGAAGATCCAAAACAGATCCAACTAAAATATATTGTTGTCTACTCCTTGCAAAATTCTTTTATAGACTTAACTAAATATATACAGTTGAATTAACAAAATTTTAATTAAAAAACCGATCTAGAGTTAAATATTTTGTTGATTTAACCAAAACTTTAGTTGATTAAACTATAAGACCTTGGAGGCCTGACAGTTCCCTTATCAGTGTAGTTAAATAAACTAAATGGTTTTGCAAAGAGAATTTTAGTTGGATCTAAACAAAATTGATTTTTCAATGTGAACTTCACTCGATCAATTAAAAAAAAATAAACTCCAACAGCGACGTGGTCCGCCTGGAGAAGCCGGAGCTGGAGCAGATGCGCAACCAGCTGATAGCGCAAATAAACGCGGACAAAACGACGCTTAAGCACATCGAGGACAGGATACTGACGCTGCTGTTCAGCTCGGAGGGCAACATCCTGGACAACGAGGAGTTGATCGAGACGCTGAACGAGAGCAAGGAGACGTCGGCGGTGATAGCGTCGCGCCTCGTCGAGACCGAGGCGACCGAGCAGGAGATATCGATAGCCCGCGAGGGCTACAGGAGCGTTGCCACCCGCGGCTCGGTGCTCTACTTCGTGGTCGCCAACCTCGCCATCATCGATCCCATGTACCAGTTCTCCCTCAAGTATTTTAACCAGGTATCCTTTTTTTGTTCTCGTTTCCTTTAGGATCGATTCAAGAAACAATGAATAGAGGTGTTCGATTTGATCAAAATTATTTATTGACAAATTTCATGAACGAGGATACAAGGAAACATAAAATGATTCGTAATAAATTTAAATATAATTGGAAGAATAAAAGTTACAATTAATTCAATTTGTATGCAAAAATCTCAATTACGTCCTGTAATATAGGTAAAAGACTGTTAAAATTAGCTTTATAATTTTCATTTTTAATAATTTCATGTACGTTTAGTTTAAAAAATAATATAGATCTTTTTCTCAATTCCTCGGCGCTGTATTTATCGGATAGAATCAATAAACTGGTTACATTTTCCACCGCCAAACTGTCGATCAACGTTTCTTCGCAATATATCTTTAAATTGTTAATTTCGTATTTATCTGCTACAGATAATAATTCAGCGGCTATATCTTCGATGTTGTTTACTTTACCGGTGTACATAAAGTAAAACATTGCCTTTGCCAGTTCGTGATCGATATCAGAAATTTCCACAATATTTTCTTTCTTTTCTTTCATATCATGTTCAAACATAGCTGCAAATACTCGACTTTCGCTTGTCAAAATTCCTTTGTACAAATAAAATTCTTCACTGCCAACGACGACCTTAATGTCACTGAATTGCTTGTTGTTAAATATACACTCTAATCTATTTGTTGGAGATACTTTGCGCTTTTCCATTGGATCGGAAAACAAATTTACGCTAAACGTTAATATTAGCGGATCGCTAGAAAACCATGATCGTTCAACAAAGCTCTGTATAACATCAATATTTTTTTTCATACTTGGTTCTCCCAAATGTAATTTATAAATATATTTGTTTTTGTTTGTAGTAATTTCGAATGAATTTATATAGACACTATTTTCTCGCAGCCATTTTTTATTAATTTTAATACTCATAGTGAAATATATATCATTTTTCCTCACTCTAAAATATGCGGACCACAAACATTTTCCATTCGTAGCAAATTTGGATTTGGCTAATACATCATATATTTCTTCAGGATCTTCTATCAAATCACACGCAGAAATAGTCCATGTACAAGTAATATTCTTCATTTCAGTTACGGACATTTTAAATTTGCTTAACTTTCTTGTAACGACGATAAAATTGTTTTATAGTAATTTGTCCGATGCAAAGGTATAATTAAGAAAAATATACTTAACAATAATCTAACTTTATGGCTGCTATTATTATAGGTTCACTGTCAAGTAATAAACTTTTACGCGTATACATGCCACTGTTCAGTTAAGTAGTGTAACACGAACTGGCAGTTCGTATGTTTTGTTTTTTCAAACATGGCAACACGGCAATGTGTGACGTCACTAGCGCTTATATGGTTAACTAGAGAATTCGGCGCGCTACGCGCGCCCTAAAAGTTCGAGCCTATTTAACCTTATATTGAAAGAAAAACAATTGAAATTTTGTTTTTTTTTTCTCTCGCAAATTCAAATCATTTCGAGATTTTCGAACAAAAGATCGAAATCTCGAACGCTCAATTTATATAATGGACTAAATCTCGAATCTCGAACTCGATTTTTTTTATTTAAATTTACGAGAAAAAAAAATTGAATGCCGAGAGAGAGATTGTCATTGTAGACTAAAAAGATGCCTATTATACGAGGCGCGCGTAGCGCGCTCAATCCTATAGTTTTTTTAAAAAATGAATAAGACAAAAAAAGACAAAAGCGAATCTTCAGCGACGCATTATTTTTTGAACATTTTCAAAACGTTCCGCGAGAATTTATTTCGGTCGAGTGTATGTACTGTGCATAAATATACTGTACCACCTTTAGACAGCTTCTTGATTTATCTGCTCAAAATTGTAATTATTAATTTAATTGTAAATTTAATTTTTAACATATTCTCGAAAAATGACAATAGCTTTATACAATTTTTTAAAACTCGTTATTAATTTTTCTTAGAGTATTGCTCAACGTTAAAAAATAATGTTGTTCTTTCAAAATACAATATCGAATTCAATTATTTAAAAAATCTTCTCATTTCTTAACTTCTTAACAATTTATTTGCATATCTTTAAATAAAAATAAATAAATGGCTTTTACTTTTAGATCTTCAACCATGTGATAGACACTAGCGAAAAAACTACCGATCTAGAGAAGCGCCTGCAAATTCTGTACGACGAGATAACTTCAGCAGTTTATACGATCGTGTCGCGCGGTCTATTTGAAAGGCACAAAATCGTCTTTAGTTTCATGCTGAACATAGCCATACTTTTGAACAGTGGCTCCATCGACTACGCCCAGTGGAATTTTATCCTTCGAGGTCCTGATCCCATGGAAGTGGTACGTCATAATCAATCAAAATAAAAATTTGAATCAATAAATTATAACTGTATTATTATAATAACAAAAAGAATAAGAATTACAAGAAAAAAAACTAAAAATAATAATGTTACAGCCCAAAAAACCAGATTACTCGACTCTCACCGATGTAATGTGGAACTCGGCGAATTATCTGGCGGTGACTTTCGACAGCTTTAGCTCGCTCATGGACGACATTTTCAAAAGCATTACAATAAGCATCGAGATTTATACAGAGGTAGGGCTCGTTACCTCATAAATATATACGCGTTTTGTACGTGCGTTGCGCAACTGAATTGTTTGAACATTTCTACGAACAGGTAATCAATATATTGCCCAATAACAAAACGAATGCTGGTACCAATTGGAATCTGGTTCTGACGGATATAGAGAAACTCATGATACTGAAGGCTTTGAAGGAGGAGAAATTGATATTCGCCATCACGTCATTTGTTAAGAAAAATCTTGGACAAAAGTTTGTGGAGTCGCCCTTGATTTCTTTACAAAACTTGTAAGTACCGGTATGAGGGTACATCACTGATTTAAAAAAATATCACTCGCTAATGAAGAGAAATTACGGAAAAAAAATGTATACTAAAAATTGCAATGTTTCTTCTAAAATTTTCTGTAGTTTCTTGCATAATTTACAGCAGCTATAAAGCAAAATTTATTAGAATTGCATTGAATTCTGAAATTAACTATACAGAAAATTTTAACAGAAACGTTACAATTGACTATTGCATATATTAGTAGATATATTTTTTCCTTGTATTATATTTACTGATAAAAGATATTCAATTTTAGATTCCCCGACACATCGCACGTCACGCCTCTAGTCTTCGTGCTAAGCACAGGTTCGGATCCTTTCAGTGCCTTCCTGAAGTTCGCAAACGAGATGGGCTACTCCGACAGGTATCCCAGTCCTTACTTACCAAACTTACAGAACGTAAAAATAATCTTAAAAACCCTGCGGATTTTTCCACATTTGTTTGACATTATCCTGAATAAGCGAAAAATCCTTCCTCTTACCCGTAGGAAAAGGTTTGCAGAATTTTCTTCAGAAAGTTTTACAGAAATTTATTATTTCTGCAAGTTTTTCTGCAAGGGTTTCGCCTAAAATGGCTGCAAAAATGTCTGTAGCAAAAAAATACAGCAAACATTTTTTCAGACTCTTTTCCTAAGGGTAAATTATAATTAAAGAAAAAGAATTTGACTCTGGGATTGAACTTCAAGGTACGAATCGATATCACTGGGCCAAGGCCAGGGTCCGATAGCCGAAGGCCTGATAAGGCAGGGTTGCGCCGAGGGCAACTGGGTTTTCCTGCAGAACTGCCACTTGGCGACTTCGTGGATGTTGTCTCTAGAGGCTCTCGTGATCGAGATCGCTGAGAACCCCGAACCCATCCACGAGGAGTACCGGTTGTACCTCAGCTCCATGCCCAGCGCCGCTTTCCCCGTCTCCGTCCTCCAGAACTCCGTTAAGGTGACCAACGAGCCGCCCAAAGGACTCAAGGCAAACGTCAAGAGGGCATTTTTCGATCTCGAGGAGGAGTTCTTCGAAACTAATGGTTTAACATTTTATAGTTTTATAATTTTATATCTTTTTATTAACCTTTTTTTTAATATACATACTCTCTAAAGTTGAATTAGTGGAAATTTCACTAATCTTTTTAGTGAACAGATTTTCCACTAATCAATTAGTAAAATTCACTATCAATTAGTAGAATTTCACTAATTGAAATAGTAAAAAAAAATTTCTACTTATTTCCTAGTTAATAAAATTTGTCGTTTGAAAATTTAACAGCATTAGGAGACAAATTTCGGCGCATGATATTCGGAATATGCTTCTTCCACGCGATAATTCAAGAACGAAAGAAATTCGGCCCACTCGGCTGGAACATTATTTACGAGTTCAGCGACAACGACAGGGAATGCTGCTTGTTGAATATACAAATTTTCTCCGCCGACGGAAGGATACCCTGGGACGCACTTATTTACACCACAGGTAAAATTTTTTTTGCAATAAAGAATTCCTCGATTTTAAAAAAAAGTCACATTAATTAATTATATTTAAGTATGCATATATATAGTATCTTAATACTATATAGTATTAATTATAAACTCATATATATGATAATAAATAAATTATGATTATAATTATAATTATATAATAATATATTAACTCTATTTATTACGGACGCACGTATAAATTTCTAATAAATAAATAATAAATACATTTCTTTAATATTTGAACGGTTGTCTTTGAGTCAATGGTATTTTAATAAAAATTTTACTACGACAACGGTTCGGCTATTTTTGTAGTATTTTTAATAAAATACCATTGTTTCAAAAAAGACTATCGTTAACATATTAAAATAATGAATTCCTTGAGTGCATAAACCTGCAATACAAATATAAAAACAATTTTGAACGTGATACAATATAAATACAATTTTGAACATGATAAATAATTCGGCGCTTTTCTTATATCTGGGACACAGGCGAAATCACGTACGGCGGGAGAATAACGGACAACTGGGATCTGCGATGCCTGAAGACCATCCTCGACGGCTTCTTTTCCCCGAAAACATTAGATCCAGGTATTATCATTACATTAAAATTACTGTAAGTCCGTTGATGGTTAAGCCAAGAATTACATGCATGTAATCGCGAAATCGCAGACTACGTTTACTCGCCGTCCGGAACGTATTACTGTCCGTCTTACGAAACGCTCGCCGAGTACCGTGACTTCATCGACAACTTCCCGATCATCGAAGACCCGGAAATCTTTGGAATGCATGAAAACGCCAATATTGCCTTTCAGGTTTCAATATTTTTCATTTTATTTTTTGAAAAAACTGAGACTGATCTTTTTATCCTTCTCTTGCGCAGTTGAAGGAGTCTAAAACGATTTTGGAGACTATAATGGAGGTCCAGCCGAAGGTGGGAGTCGGCAAGGAGGGCAAGTCGGAAGCGGATATTGCTTACGAACTGGCGGATTCAATTATGGAGAAAATTGCTTTACACATTGACATTGATCTGTGTAATCCAAAGCATTTAAAAGTACGATGACTTAAATGATGCTTTTTTTTTATTTTCAATAAGTATAGGTATTTTTCTTTTTATTTTATTCGAAGTAGATAACATTCTTTTTCTCAATTATTTTTTTTTTCTATAATAAGAATATAAAATTTATAAGTATATTGCATGTTACATTCATAAATACTTTATCTGTTTTAGAAAGATGTATTAGGACGGTTGCAGTCCCTGACTGTCGTGTTACTGCACGAAGTCGAAAGGTACAATCTTTTACTAGCAAAAATTCATTCTTCGATGGAAAATTTGCAAAGAGCAATTAAAGGCTTCGTCGTCATGTCCGAAGAGCTGGAAAATGTCTTTTACGCTCTCGTGAACAACCAGGTACAGTTTAACATTCGTTTTAAAATTTTTTTTTTAAATGTTTATCGCAAAGAATTAAACAAAAAATAATTCAATATCGTTTTATAGGTGCCTCAACTATGGCATAATGTAAATGTTTACCCATCGCTAAAAACTTTAGGAAGCTGGGTTAGAGATTTAGAGCTTAGGATTGACTTTATAAAAGTAACTACTGAAGGAATTATAACATACGGCAATTATCTAATTTTATAATGAACTATATAACGAATTATTCCGCAGACCTGGCTGGTTGATAAAAAACCAATATCATTTTGGCTGTCCGGTCTGTCGTTTCCGCAAGGTTTTATAACCGGCATGTTACAGACGCATGCTCGCAAGTACAATATACCAATAGACCACTTGAAATTGGATTTTAGCGTCTCCGATGTATTTCTCGATCAAGAAGACATAAAAATAGCGCACGAACAAGTATCCAAAGATGTAAGATAATAAATTGTCTTACGAAAGTGTCGATGAAATACGATGATGAATTGATTTACAATTTTAAATATCATCTGATGTCTATGAATCAAGAATTAACGCATGAAAAAATTATTTGCAGAGCCCACAGTCGTATAAAAACATGAAAGTCCCAGAAGACGGTGTCTTGATTCACGGTCTATTCATTGACGCCGGCAAATGGGACTACAAAAGTAGGAATCTGATCGACGCCAACAAAGGAGAGATGAATCCGTCTTTGCCGGTCGTCCACGTTATTCCGGTGCTCACGTTACCGGAGGACGATCCCAGATATGTGTCTCCTCTGTACAAAACGAGCATACGAGCAGGAGTACTGTCGACCACTGGACACAGCACTAACTTTGTCATGCCCGTGCTGATTCCGTCCGCTCGGCCACAATCCTATTGGATTCTCAAGGGAACTGCGCTGCTCATCCAAGTTACTAATTAAGTTACGCTGCTGGGGAAAACTTGTAATACAAACTGTAAAATTTTTGCAAAACGTTAATAAATTATATATATTTTTTAAGATCATTACAAGTCTTTCGTTGTAGAATACAGAAACAAAATAGCTAGGCGAATTTTATAAACTTAAGGTTAATATCACTGAATAAATAAATTAAGCTTAGTTAATGCGAAGCAGTTTTTGAAGCATCAGGCACAATGATCGGTGAACGAGAGAAAATTACTACTAGTTTTAAGGTTCCTTATTAATATTGATTAGAAAATTCTCTTTTTTTCCTTTCGATAGTTGAATGATAGCTGTAATCCTCATGATCGATAGTCCACATTAGGATCATGTAGGTTGACAATATTGAAGCAAGAATTAATCTATCAAGGCTGGAAAAATAATTGTTTTAATTAAATTTTTTTCATAAGCAAAAGAAAGTAACAAAGAATTGATTCTTACCTCATAAAGGGATAAATCCATAATATTATAAGAAAACCAGTAAAGCTTGGATGTCTCATATGCATAAAATATTTTTGGAGCTCTCGAGATTTCATTGTCATGGGTCTAGGCCGACCAGATAATTTGTAATACACTTGCTTAAGACCAGCCAATTCTGAAATATCCATCATAATGCAACCGCTGTAAACTATACACCAGCCAATGATATGAAAGATACTGGTGACTAGCCATAGTTTGCTATTTTGTGTAGAGTTGAATTCCCACAAAGATACCCATGTAATTGGTTGCCATTGAGATATCAATAAATGTAAAACGGCTGCACTACTAGCATTGTAAATACTGCGTTCAATGTCCTCAATATCAAAATTAAAATAAAAGTTCTTAATCGTTTCACTGGCCATCACAGAATGTTGTAGAACGAAGGCACTTATTAAAGCTGTATTTAGTATTAACGTCCATAGTGTCTTGATTATTAAACCATCTACTAAATATAAGTATCGTCATTAAAAATTACAACAGCATATACAATAATTTTTCATCTCCGACTCACCTTGTTCAGATTCATTGATGACATTTTCATTTGATTTAGATAAAAAATAAGTCAAATTACAAAGTACATAGAAAGTATATAAAAAACTACTGGTACACACAGCAACCCTCAGTAATTTTGAAAACATCTTAACATGAATGATTATAATTAAGAAACTGAATAAATGATGCAACAAATAAATAATAAATGTTCTTATTAATCCTAATTATTACGTTATTGCTGAATCGGAATTCAACTTATCAACCATTGTTTGCAAGAAAAAAAACGTTTTGTTTAAAGTCTATTTGAGGTTATGTAGAGCCAAGCAATAAGGTGGAGTTCATGTGTTTACATAAAAACATCATGAGCATTTTTGGAGTCCTTACCCAGATAACAATGAGTCCGCACTTTGCTAGCAAAGTGACGGCACGCCTGCGGCATACAAGGTGACAATATGACGT
>JAWWEN010000001.1:6193015-6207898 GCA_035582955.1 Sycophila texana | reverse complement strand
TGGACAGCATATTGCCGTCACGGACCGATTAAGCGTGCGTGTGCTTTCCGTGCTCGGCACGCGCTGCTATCTGGGTAGGCAGTCTAGGCATTTTCCTTGACACAGTTTTATAAGTATCTGCCCAACTGCACTTACTATAGATATACTTACTACACTATAGTTTCCTTTATTCGTGTTAAATACTATCATCATATCAATCATAAAAACAGAATTTTTAAATTATACTACTTTTTAAAACGTGCGCAAATTAATTATCCCCCTATTAATAATTAAAAATATTAACTTTTTTATTTACCGATTTATTAAAAATTTTTTTTTGTATTTTCTTTATTTTCTCAACTGGCTTATAAATATTTTATGATTAAAATTTACTGTAAACGATACCTGATAACGTCGTTTACAACCATCCATAATTTTTTTTCCCTTATATTAAAGATTTTTTTAATAAAAACATGAGATAAATGCTTTTTTGAAATGTTACTTACATGTAACACTGGGAGTCAAAGGGTTAATATGTTCTTTTTAATTTACATTAAAAATAAGCTGTTAAATTTACGGTTTTTGGGTTGTTATTATATTAACTACTTGCAAAAGATTAGATTTGACTCTTGAATGATGTTATCGCTTCACTCGACGAAGATTTAAAATACAACGATTAGATCAGGCATTCCTATCAGTACTTAGCTAAAGAGTTTATCCATCCGAATTTTTAAACGCCTGCACTCAGCGGACTGAGATTTTCGAAGCATCTATAATGAATTTAAAAAAAAAGCGCGCGAACTGAGATGTCGCCAGGCGCGTCCAATATTCGGCGTCGTCGGACGCCGCGCAGGCGCAGTGCGTTCCGGAGCAGCTCTCGCGCCGTCCCCCTCAGGCCACCGTGCAAACTGCAAATATAGTTGCGGCCGAGCGTGCTACACACTACTCCCATACAGTATATCATACGCGGAGTAGTAGTGGCTGAGTGGCTCGGGCTCGACGCGGCGGTCTCTTCTGGTGCGGGGAGGGTGCGCGCGCGCGCGTCTTGCACACGTAGTCGCGCTACACACGTCGAGAGTCAGTCGCCCGAAGAGACGGAGACGGCCGGTGGAGCGGCCGAGGCGCGCACCGCAGGTCCAGAGCCATCCCGTGAGGTCTGGCCCTGTGCGCGCAGTGTGCAGGCACGCTTGTACAGCGTGTACCTACAACTACAACAGTAGCGCTGCGCCCCCGTCAGAGGTGCAATTAAAGCGGGGCCGCGATGACCGGATCGCGGGAGTAGCCGCCGCGCGGAGGAAGAGAAGCGGCAGCGCGGCTTGCTATTAGGCGGCGGCGTCTCGCTGCTGCGGTGTGTGCTGGTGTGTGTGTGTGTACACGCGCGGCGTCAGGGGGGGCAAGGTATAAGGGCCGTCTGTGCGTCGACCGCTGCAGGATGAACGCCAACGGGACCGGGCCGGCGTCGAGCGGCGGCAGCAGCAACGTCGAGAGCGAGTACCTCGAGATAAACTCGAAGAACGCCTGGGCAATAATCCTCCATCAGGTGGGTTCTCTTCTTTTCTCTCCTGCATGCTGCACGCATAACCTCCTCTCCTCTCTCCGTCCCACTCTCCGTGGCTGTGGAGTGTACGGGGCGAGCGCGTGACTGCTCTCTCCGTCTCTCTTCGCTCCGTCGTGCTCCTTTTTTCAGTCTGCTCCGAAAGCAGAGCGAGAGGAAGATAGAGAGAGAGAGAGAGAGAAAAGGGGGGAGAAAGGGCCGCAGCGTTGTAATTGCTTGTAATTTGTTTTTTCCTGCGCGTCCTCGCCTCTCCCGCTTCCTTTTCTTTTTCCCGTATGGGTTTGTTTATCGCTCCGCGCCCGATCAATCCGCGTTCTCGGTACTTTATCTCCGCTTGCTTCCTCTCTCGCTCCCTCTGTCTCCTTCTCTCTCTCTCTCCGCGCTCCTACTCGGGCAGCCCCCCGTCCTTCTCGGTATTCGTCATCCTGACGTCGCGGCGGCACGCCGAAGGCTGCGGCACGTATAAACGGCCCCTTTTGTTCTTTCCTCGGCCGAGTTTTTCCTTGAAAAAGACGCTCCGAATGGGAGGAGGGAGGGAGCGCCGGACCAAGCGCATGCACCTTGTGCTCTCGTGTGTATGCTGTACACTACGCGTACTTTAGGTGTCGACTGTCGGATGCGTTTATGTATATGTACGCGTGCACTGGACGCGCGACACACGGTGGTACAGTGTACGTGGGATGGAGCTGCTCGTATATGCTCGGGAGTCGCTTCCGCAGAGAGCCCCTTCTGTTTTTTTCCTGTTTTTTTTTTTCTCTTCGCGAGCGGCCTGCTGTGTTACGCATAACTATGCAATGAGGTTTTTCATTTTGTAGGTTAAAAATAGAAAGCGCCTCGGAGGAGGAAGCTTCCTCCGCGGAGCGATGACGCGGTGACGCGACGACGATTGCGTTGATACCGGGAAGTTTTGAAATTGGAGCGACGCTTTTTAGAAACGCTTTAATTAGTGGGATGAATTTCTTCTTCTTTTATTTTTCTATTTATTCGTAAACTACGGGGTTTCCCGATGATATTGTATACTGGGAACTAATTTGCAGAGTAGTTGTAGATGGTATAGTCGTGGAAATAGGAAAAAACTATTGAGTCATTTTTAAATTCATTCATCGAGCTAGGAGTTTGGTATTTTTTAATGGGATCTAGTATCCTCACTTTATACGGCATTAGCTGTGGCAGTAGTCAATGTTTTTTTTTTTTTTTCACTGCTCTGTCTATCTCACAATCTAATAAAGCTGTAGTCTAATGCAATTTGGCTAACGTAATTCAGCTTTGCGTCTTCTCAAATTACTGTGGCACCTCGACAGGTTGCCTATCCTTTTGTAGAGTCAACGAACTGCATGTATGAAAGAGAAAGAGAATACTTTGCATTTAACTATACTTTCTCATGGCCTTATTTTTTTCTCATTCATGTCTCTTGCTTATTAGCAAACTACCTAAAAGCAGAATTGTTCCCGGAACTTTTTATTGAATCCTTTCAAAAATGTTATACTTAATCTTTTCATATTTTTAAGTTTGAAGTATTTTATGCTTGCATTAAAAGAATCTGTTAAATGATGTAATTAAAAAAACAAACGAATAAAAATGTAAAAATAGTTTTTAATTGGTTAAAATAAAAATGTTCTGCTCTTATTAAATTTTCTGGTTCATGTCTGTAACTGTAGCTATAAATTCTTTCTTTTTTTTTAATATCCTTACATGAATAAGACTCTTCTGACTCATTCTTCGTACTTGTGTTTCCACGAGCACAAGGCTCTCTATCGTATTTCTAATTAAATGTTGTAGTTCTAACTTTTCATCATCTTTCTGGATATCATAATAATTACGTATTGCGTAAGAATATCATTTTTCATGACAGGACTGTCTCTTTAGTTCCTTATTATTGATTCTCTATCAATTTCCTGGTATTGAAAGGAAATATACTTATTATTCATTCAGAACTAACTGTGGTTCTCTATGTCACAATATCTAATCAGGAAGGCAATTAAAAAGTTTACAAAATTTTCTCTGCTCTAATTTTTTTTAAATTAGTATTTAATAATATTATTTTATTAAATATTTTCAAATAACATTTTACAATTTTGACATATATATTTTTTTCTTTTTCAGTACATACGTAATGAATGTAATAACTTCAACTACACATTTGATGAAAGTAAAAAGCTGGAAAACAGAAGTCTAAACCGTTACAGAGATGTATCGCCGTTTGATCACTCAAGGATTATCCTTAAGAAAGGAACAAGTGATTATATCAATGCTAACATTGTGCGGGTAAGACAGGATTACAATACAAGAAAAACAAACATTGAAATTTTTAAATAATATTTTTTGAACTAACTTTATTAAAAGTCTATGATTCAACAGATGGAAAACGCTAATAGACAATATATCTTGACACAAGGGCCACTGCCAAACACAGCAGGTCATTTTTGGCTGATGGTGTGGGAGCAAAATAGCAAAGCAATAATAATGCTAAACAAAATTATTGAAAAAAATCAAGTGAAGTGCCATCAGTATTGGCCTCTGGAATCAACAAATGAGGCAATGACATTTCCAGACGTTGATCTTAAAGTGGAATGCATCACTAAAACAGACAAGATGGATTACACAACTAGAACTCTTCGGTGAGCCACGCTGAATAAGCTAGTAGCAGTAGTATATGCATTATTCATTCAGGATTTTCAAAATAAAAACAACACTGCTCCAAGACGTATTAGAGCCGATGCTTCTTTAGTTCAAATCGATTAACAGTGACAGTATTTATCAAATTATTGGCACTAAAAAATAAGCTTATTTAATGGAATCTAAACATGTAAAGTATAGTTAAAATTTGAAGGCAAGTCAAAGATATTTATATCTGTATTTTTTCAAAGTGCCTCGTAAACTGATTTGCTCATTCTTAAAAATAAATTCTTTATGCCTCACTGTTTAAACTGAAAATTTGCAATACCTTCAAAGAAATAAACTCATTAAAATATTTTGCTAATTTACTATTTAAGTGAGCGATGTTTTTACAGTCTTGCTCAACTTAATAGCTCTTACCTCATGATATTTCCAAGGTGTAATATCCGAGTAAATCTCGGTCGATTCATTCAAGCCGCTTGAGTGCGCGGCGAACTGGTTGGTTCCCCGCCAAAATATCTCGCGTCGTGCGTAGGCGCATCGTCGCTTATCTTTCATCACACTTATTTAGGGTCATTAAAGCAGCGGCGCGCAACCACTTAGTCCTATTATTTATAAAATTCTTCGTGCTGTTTAATTAGATTAACGGACACGGAGACGAATGAGAGCAGGGAAATACTGCACTTTCACTACACCACGTGGCCGGACTTCGGCGTGCCGCAAAGTCCCACGGCGTTTCTGCGATTCCTCGCGGACGTTAGGCAATCCGGAGCACTAGATCAGAACGTCGGCCCGCCTATCGTTCACTGTTCCGCTGGCATCGGTAGATCGGGTACCTTCTGCCTGGTGGACACTTGCTTAGTACTGGTAAATATTTGAATTGAAACGATTCGTTTACTGCGTTCTTTAGAAATTATTACATTTATCAAGAAAACTGTAATCCTTTTTGTTTGTAGATTGAGAAAAATGGCTCGAATTCAGTCAACGTGAGAGAAGTTTTGCTGGAAATGAGAAGGTTCAGGATGGGACTAATTCAGACACCGGATCAATTACGGTTTTCTTACGCGGCTATCATCGAAGGCTCCAAATTGCTGCCGCTCAATAATGTGGTAAATAATACCAATTCACAGTAGCACAGTGCTATTTAGCTAATATCTTTTTCATCCTTATTTTAAATTAGTTTCATTTTATTATCGTAATCTTAAATATATATTTATTTTTAATTTACGTTAGATGTTAAAATAATATTTTTGTGCATTAATTATGGTTTTACTTTAATATTTATTAATTGTAGTGTTATTTTGATGCTATAGATTTGCAGCTCTAATAGCATTGGTCTGCTGTGTCAATGCATTTATTAATTTTTCCATAACGAAATCGATTTTTTGTGTTTGCATTGCAGAACATCGATAATAATGAAATAGTGACTAACCACTATGACAGCGTGAACAATATCAATCATTCGTCTCTGGAAGATGATGACGAACCACCCCCTCTGCCGCCGCCGAGGGGAGAATCATTAACTCGTAGCATGATGTCAGACATGTCGCCTAGTCCGACTAGCGAAAATGGTAATTTCGTGATCTGTTTTGATCTTTTAAACAAGAATCATGAAATTCAATTTTTACACAAAAAAAAACAACAAACATTTTTGGTTGCATCATTTACATCTTTTATACCTTGTTAGCTTTCATTAACTTTGTATAACAAAGAACGCTATTCATTCGTTGCAAAGCTTAAAACTTGAAACAACTCAAAAACTACTATTCCGTATCATCTCATAAAGTATTTAAATTTTTCAACTATTTGTAAAAAAATTCTAGAAAATTCTGTAACCAACCCACCTGATAAACCATTACCGTATGAACCAGAAGGTATTAACTCAAACTCGACTGGTGCTGCAAACCACCATCGTGAAAACAACGCTAACACATCAAATCCAACGAGCGACGGAGAAAATTCCAACTCATTTCAAACTAACAGTCCACCGTCCAGTCCTGAGTCGTAAGTTAACGAGTTTTTTTTCATAGTCTTAAAATGTCCTTTCATACAAATTGTGTCGTCATAAGAATCTTATAAGAAACTTTAAATTAATTCGTAAAAAAATTAACGGCAAATGATATTTCTGACGTGATAATATTTTAATTAGGAAAACTGAGCTGCGTCGAAGACGAATGGAAAAGAAGGAGCGGCTCGACGCGCAAGTACGGGATATGAAGCGTCGTCAGAAGGAGTCCGAAGACTGGCAGAAACTCAAGAGGTCATTATTTTCGCCTGTTTCATTAGGTCTAGGCGCTGCTCTTGTCGGTGGGGGTGTCCTAGCAATCTACGGTTACTTTTACTTGCGCGGCTAAGCTTACGTTTTCCAAACTGTCCGATATCTGTACCTATCACGGGTACATATCTATGATAAATACGATAAAATGACAAATAACTTGACGGTTCGGTGCGCGACAGGAAATACCAACGTTAGATTATATTATTACTAGACGAAGGAATTATTAGCTGCCCGAAAATCATTCTTCACGTCGTCATAAGAGGCACGCGATTAACAGTAAAGAAGCGTAATAATTAAAAAATAAAATAATAATCTTTCTTCGAGATTTCATATACGGGAAATCTTTACTCGAGGTACGGTTTTGGCGGATTTAAAATCGAAATTTTGTAGAAAATAATATTTTTTTACCTAAAAGCGGCAATTAGATATACAAGGCAATCGGTATATCCTTTTTGTTATAAATTTGTTTTCTCTTGGCCTCGATTTCTGACGTACGAAAAGCTGGGAATGCTAAAGTACGTCTATTATTATTTTCATTTTTAGTCTTCCCGAGGGGATAAAATGTCTAATTAATTCGCAATTGCGGGATTTTGTTAAATAAAAAAATGTTTAGTATACCGAAAGAGCATAGATTCTAGGTATTCTGTATTTTTTTTTTCGAAATCGATCATCTTAATGTTAATTTTAAGAGGCCAAGAGCAAATGTGAATTAAGTACATACAAGTGCAGAAAAAAGGGCTCTTACTTTTTTTTCCGTTCTACAAATTTGCACTGTACGTAAGATCGCTAATCGTTGAACGAAATCGCGAATACGAAGTTTTTTTTATTCTTCTGAAAGTGTTTGACAACTCTTTTGAGGTGTATAAGCGATATAAGGATTTTTAGTCGCAGAGTTGGTCGAATTTATGTCTTTAATAATAAATTGCTATTATTCAGTTTTGATGATTGTAATTTTATGGACCGCATACTAAATAGTTTTTCACCAACTGTGATGTATATGGTATACAGAAATTACCTGTTTTATCTTCATATATATACACTTTTATGTATTTATATAATAAGATTTACTCTACAACTTGCTTAAAACTTATTGTACTAGATTACACTAGTAGTTGTGCTATAAAATTTTTATTTATAACTATAATGTTGTCGAAGATAAAAAAAAAATGCACTTGTTACAATAAATCCAGCTTTATTGGCATATTAAAAGTTTATTTTATCTAAGTTACGTGAAAGTCAGTTTTATATAAACTTAATTTCTCTTCCGTTTTCAATATTTACCTTTGCACATTTAAGTAAAGTTGTTGAATGTTAAAGTACAGAATTTAAAGTATATTTAGATATTTAAGCAACTACATAAGAGTTAGGATTGAACTGAACAATGCATATATTTAATCAACTTTTTCAATAAAATTACAATTATTAACGGTAATAGTAGTTTGTAATTTCTTACTCAATCAATTTTACGGTCCAACTCTGATCAGTTGTCATTGAACAGCAGTGCGTGATATATCTAAAAGAAATGCTGATCAATTCGACGAGTAATTTCGGTATATTTTTTATTTAATCGAAGGTGATTTGAGTCATTTGGAGTACATTAAATGCGAATTTAAAAAAAAAAAAAGAACATTCTTAAAAGCGGGAATAGCTTGATTACGATACTCTGAGGTGACCGAAAGACTGAGTCGGATAAAGCGTGTCTATAAAATATAAAAAAAAAAATGCAACAAAACTCGTTATAGAAACTTGGTAGGGAACACAGAGACAAAAAGTACCTATATATAACTATGCGTAACAAAATAATCAAGTAATTTCTTAATGGAAGCAATTTTTACACGTAACCGTAGAAAAAGAAAACGAGAGAAAAATAGAACAAAAGATAAGTAACATGTTGAATGTCGAGTGGCGAGAAACTCAGTATAGAACTGGTTCTAACAGTAACAATTTATTTAATATAAATATTCATTTCAACAACTTGTGATTGCCAATTTGAGGATAAAATATTGAAAGAGAAAGAATGTATCTGAATTATTGAAAAGTCCAAAAGCGTATGATACGGCCACACTTTCCAACAATAAAAGATCTATTGTTTAAGTTTTTTTTCGAATGTCGCCGTGGTAAACTATATTTGTCCATAAACTTCATCTGCATAAAAAATAGCATTTCTTAGAAAGAAATCTGTAAATTTTCAATAATTCAGTAGAAAAGCTTAGTAACTAAACGAAACAAAAAAAAGCATACATGAAGACACGGTGCTAGAAAAGTTCCAAAATAAAGAAAAGGAAAAGGAAATAATACAGAGGGAAAAAAGCAAATTAACATGAGAGAATGAGAATTCACGAATGCATGTGTACATGTAATAAAAAAAAAAAGCAAACAATGTGAAAGAGTGCCTGGAGCATTAGAACGGATGACAGAGAATTAAAGCACGATATTAAACAAAAGCAGAATTAGCAGTTCAATCTACGATTTTCATTTTAAAACACACTTTTCTGAAACGCCATATATGTCCGAGATACTTCGAAAGGAATGGACGAGAGAAATATAAAAGAAAATTACAGAAACATAGCCAAGTGCCTACTCGTAAGACAAAACAAAGCAAAGTAGACAAACGGAGCGAATCTAGCCTTTAGTAATTTAGTGGCTTAAATGCGCATTTGACTCGTGAGAAAGCTTCTTACAACTTTTATTATTATTTTTCCAAATTTTCAAATTTTGTGGACGATCATATTCATTTTTTACTGGTGGTGGTACTTTTTCAAACGCTATTTGACTCTTGGCTTTCTCACGGTGGAAAATTATTTCTGTGCGTTTTTTTTTTTATTATTATTTTTTGAATAAGAAAAATTACCTAAAAGAATTCTAAAGTTGAATAGATGAAACTTTACTCGAATAAGAGAATACGTCGAAAGTCTTCTACTAATTCCAGTGGAGTAATTTTAATGATGAAAATAACATTGAGTCAATTTCACTTATTCAATTTTAACAAGAGTACAGAGCAGATTTCATTTGACAGCTGCCGATTGCTTACTACCTTTGACAGCAACAGAAATAGTGTAAAAAAAAAAGCGAATCTATTCTCAGCTTACATTATTACAAAATCTAAAGCTCTTATCGCCAGAAATAACGGGGTTTGCATAACAGAATAAACCTCACGTAGAAATAAAGTGACTCGTCGTTATTTCAGGGAATAACAAAAAAAAAAAGAAGCATTGCGTCGGACAAGTTAGAAAATTTTATTAATTGTTACAAGAATTTATTTGGAAAAAATGCTGGAGTCTTAGATGGATAAAAGAAAATTATTTTTCAAGACTTCCAAGTACGAACGACGATACTATATGCATAGAAGAAATATACTTTATTTAATGAAAAAAAAAAAATAGAAAACAAAGATAAACTATTTCTCGCTACTCAAACTTTCGTAGTTACTGTATTTATATATACCACACGGTGTAACGTTGTAAGAGACTGTACGTATGCTATTTTCGATGTAACACAGCCGAATGCTGATAGAAACTATATAATAGCGCGTCTAACAGACAACTTATATATATGGATACAAGGTGGAGTGAGCGAAGAGAAGGAGGAGACATGCAATAAGAATTTACCACGATCAAAGATCCTTGAAAAATTAAATTTTTTAATTCGTGTATATATTATTAGAATTTGATAAATTTTAACCGCGAGGAAAAAACTAGTTTACTTTTTGAACGATTAAACTCTAGTGTTTGTCTCCTCTTCGAAAAAAAAAAAAACAAAAGAAAAATCCAAGCAATACAAAAAAGAGAAAATATACATGAGTGCGCAATTGACGTTTGACTGTATGTGTACGTTTGACTAAGCGGTGTAAATTAATTTTATATATACACAATGAAAGTCCACTTAAGCCGTCGAGAAACCAGCAAAAATGAGTTTACACGCTTATGATTCGTGAATGCAATCAGACTTCGCCACCCCTCGAGTACCATGGATTTTTATCTTTCCTCTTTTTTTTTTCACAATTTCATCTTCAGTGGTAGAAATAAATTATTCCAAAATACTACAATTGGCATGGCTAAAGTTTTGCATACAATTTTACGTCCTTCTTCATGGTAGTGACACAATTCACCAATTACTATAATCATTGCGATGGTGAAGTTTTTCTCGTACTTTGCTTTTAATTTTCATATCTTGAATAGACATTTAATTTGATTTATTTTAATGGGATTAATCAATTTTTTTGTTTAATCTGTAGAAAATTTAATTTATTACGTTTTTTTAATACTCTTGAGATTTTAAATTTTACTTTTACCAATTTCATTTTATACTAACAAAAAGTGTATCATTCACAGATCTCAATTTCCATTGAACTTTATCTAAACAAATTTACCAACAAATGTTATATAATCACTGAGAAAGAAATAAAACTCTTTTATATAATTTTACTTTAACTTGGATATGATTTTAAAAAAAAAATTGAACTTCACTTTGTCGTGACAGCACCAAAAGATACTTACTTAAATATTAATTTATCAAAAAGAAACTACTCAGCTTTTTTTCTTTTTCTTACGCGCTGTAGAATATTAAGTATCCCACTACTTTTTGTCAATCCTGGATTATTAAATACTAATTTGAAAATGTTAGTATAAAGAGTCACGGGTTGAACAGCGTCGGCGCGTCAGTTAAAAAAAAAAAAAAAAAGACGCAATGTTTTTCGTGACCGTTTCACCTCAACATTGAAATTAATTTCTTTCAGATCGAAAAGCGAAACCAGCGAGCAGAGCGAAAGTGCGCAAGAAGAATCAGAGTCTACGTGTTAGTAGCACGAGTCAACCGTCGTCGAGCAAATATTGTGGGCCGCAGCGATTGCGGAGCTTCCTTCTCTTCCCCGCAAATTCTTCGTCTTCTTTCTTTATCGGACTAGCCAGTAGAGCGTTGACTTCACTTTTTTTCCACGGGTTCAACGATTAAATTTCTTTATTTTTCTTCTTTTTTTTTTTTTTTATCGAACTAAAAAGAGAGAAAGACATGTTTGAAATTTATTTATTTGTTGATTGTCTCGAAAATCGAAGGATTTGAATTGCCTGAAGAGTAGAAAAAAAAAGAGAAAACAGAGAAATGGAAAATTGTGTGTAAAAATCAAATGGGTTTTTTAAAGAGGCCATCAGCAGAAAATTTATAACGAGGGAGTTTACATATTGTCTTAAGTTTATATGTAGTTGGTAGTCGGCTAATCGAGGCGAACAAAATTGTACATTATTTTTTCTTTTTATTTTTTATCAATAATAACGAATAATTGATCAATGACGCAAAGATCTCAATTACACACGGTAAACATTAAATTTGAATATTGTACATAAAAATTTGCTCTGAAATGAAATTGTAAACAAATTAATTTTTTTTTTCTTTGATTAGAAAAATGAGACGAATTTTGTTGTAAAACAAACAATCAAAATTTAATCGATATTTTTAATTTTCAACCTGTACAATAAACAAGAGGGCATTTATTGTAGAAGGGGTTGCCGCTAAACTGATAAATTTTGTAAAAATAAACGACATGCAAACAGAAGTGAATTTGATAATACGTTTGCAGCATTTTTATTATTAACAAATATTAAAAAAAAAAGAACATGAACTTATTTGTAAGATACAATTTATATGGAGTTATTCATGATTGATAATGTAAAACAATAAAACCACTATATACTACTACAAAACACAAGTCTTTGACAATATTACAAACCTATAATTATTATTTTACATTATTAATTGCTAAAATATTGTAATAAATAAATCTTATAAAAAATATTGCATACATTTCCGTCAACTCAATAATTTACCACTAAATACCTTAAATACAAAGTAAAAGTTGAAGTTCAATTTTGTTTTACACTAGTAACTATACTTTAACTATAATAAATTTACCATACACCATGTAAATTGTTCTTACAAAATTATTAGTATTAAATCTGAAAGCATAATATCTCGTACTGTTACATTTTCAACTCCAGATTCATAAAGAAAACTTAAACAATATTGGAATAAAATTACTAAAAATTCTGAAACAAGCTAAAAACGCTTAAATAAATATTTTAAATTTAAGAAAAAAAACCGATTGGAAGAATTACAAAATTTAAAGAAACAAGGTAAGTACATAATCAACGTAATTCACTATTAAATACATTTTTCTTCTTTATTATATTTTACACCTTTTTTACCGTAGTACATTAATTTATTAAAAAAAATTTATTGAGGCAAATCTTTCCCTCAAAACAGGGAATAAAGTGCGTTTTTATTCCCTGTTTGACTGTAAAACAGGGATTAAAGATTTCTTTATTCTCCGCAGAACTGGTTTTTGAATTTTTTGTGTTATATTAATGCAAAAAATTTGCTACTATGTGAAGATCGGGAGTTACATGGGAGCAAAGTGCACTTTCCTCCCTAGTGACATAATGTACTATTCTAAAATATTTTAACTAAATTACAATTATAATTTATAATTAAAATTAAGTCATTAATCAAAAACTCTGTAATTCAATTAAATTCGCAATTAAAAGGAAAACATCAATTCGAATAAACTGAAATGTGTATGCGTACTCTGTCAATCAAAAAATGTGAAATCGACTCTCTTAAATAATAAGTGAAAATCACTTCGAATAAATGAATATACACCTATTTACGTGATAAGTCTTTCACTTAATCAATACGACGATATGTGAAAGACTTATCATATTCTACAATAAGTGTATATTCACTTATTCGACGTGATTTTCACTTATTCACATTTGGAGAGGACTAATAAGAAAAATGTGAATAGTGACATGTTTTCACCTTAAAAAAAAAAAGTCATTCACTTATTCATACAGTTCCGTTCAATATGCGCGAATGACTTTTCGCGCGTTTCACACACGTCACTATATTTGCACATTTCCCACGGTAAACTCGCCGCAGGCGCAAAGTCCGCGGATAATAGCCTCGCTGGCTCCGGGTGCGTGCGGATCGTCGGCAACAGTTTAGCCGCTAGCGTCAAATGTCGCGGCCGCGGCCGGGCTCAGTGTTATGCCGAGCAGGCGGCAGCAGCGACGCTCGCTCGCGATCGCCTGGATGACGATGATCGTCGCGGCGAGCCTCGCCGGCGTCGCCCACGCCCGCGACGACATCGCCGATCTCTTCGAGGACTCGCGAGCGAAGACCGGCGGCAACGGTCGCCGTAAGTATCACCGGGACTTTGGCTTGTCCTTCCTTTTCGTTTTCTCGGGGATCCTGCTGATAAATGCGGAATTTGGCACTCGTGCATTGATTTTTTTTTTTTTCATTCTGGATGATTCTTTTTGTATAAATGTATATTGTAACATTTTTTAAGGGGCTTTGTTTTTTTTTTTTTCTAATTTATAGTGGGGTTATATGTGAGAAGGTTGTTTTTAACCTTCAAGGTTTTGATGCACTGAAAAAAAAAGTTGGTAATTTTAAGTGAATATTTATTTCAATAGTACTTATTAAATATTTCTTTAAAACTAAATGAATTTATGCAATGATTGCTTGATTCAAAGAAATATTTAACAAGTACACTATTGAAGTAAATATTTACTTAAAATTGCTAAATTTTTCTCTCAGTGTGGGAAACGTTTATGTAATGTTAAACTGTTTTTTTTTCTTCTTATATTAAATCTTTGATAAATTTTATCAGTTTGCAGTGGTACACTGAAATAAAAAAATTAGTGATAAACTGGTCACGATCTGCATTTAATAAATATTCTTAAAGTCAGTGATCGCAGAACTAACATAACGAGCAACAGGAGAACGCCGCAAAACTCCTTGTCGAGTCTCTCCGGTCCGGACATCTTCCAGGACGCGGAAAGTTTCGCCGACGCGGGCTCGAGTGCGCCTCACCAACGCTTCAAGCGAATAGCTGATCCCATGGATTCGCCGCGGCGAAGATCACGCAGAAGGCCGGCACCTCTCCATCTCCCAGTAAATTAACTTATAAATGTATTTACTGATTTATCAGTGAATTTACTGATTTATTTGATACTGATGAATCAGTATCAAATAAATCATTAAATACATTGATAAATCAGTATCAAATAAATCATTAAATACATTGATAAATCAGTATCAAATAAATCAGTAAATTCACTGGGATGTATTCTCTAGAGTATAGACACCTTTTTCAAACATATCTCCAACAGACCGTGCTATGCGGGTAAATTTTAAAAAGAAGTAAAAAAAAAAAAAAAAAAAAAAAAATAGCGTGGACTTAGAGAGTAGTGTGTTCAGGAGATTCGCCGTTGAGGAATCAAAGAAAAATGTCTACGAATATTGGAAATGACCGAAAAATCAATATTGGTTTAATATTACTCCAATATTGGTAATTCGGTCATTTCCAATATTCGTAGACGTTTTTCTAAAAACATCATAAAATGATCCAAAAACACTCAATTGACATTTATAAAATGTTTTTACTCAATTGAAATTT
>JAWWEN010000001.1:6181146-6192915 GCA_035582955.1 Sycophila texana | reverse complement strand
CGCGGGTCAATTCGAAATACCAGAACATGGCCATATTAGGCGCATGCCCATATTAGGCACAGGTACCTTATTTTGTTAAACCTTTAACAATTTTTTTCAGGCAGATAATCAAAATACGTTTATACAGGATAGGAGATAAAACAGATTGTTAATCTGTCTAACGAATTCAGCGAGTAACTAATTTAAAAAAAATCGATTTACTGCCAAAGTTGAAGTAGGGAAACTCGAGAAATTGTTTTTGACAAGAGCCGAGCACTTGTCAAAGCAGCCTTAATAAAAGCACCAATTTGGTCTCGACGCTTCTCTTTTCGATTGAGCGACCATCGGAGAGAGAGCTCGAATATAACTTTTACTGTACTCAAATAAAAAATTTACGCCTACGATATAATAAACTTTTATACGTTAATTCTCTAAAATATTGCTAATAATTATTAATCTCTAAGAAAACAGAAACTTTTCGAATAAAAAAAGCTGCAGTCCACAGTTAACGTAGGTGCACTAAAATTTTTACGGTCACACGTCAAGTTAGGGCAATAATTAATCAAAGCGACTTTCACGATAATCCTCACATTTGTAATTAATATTAATAAAACACAAAAGTATAATTTTATCAAGATCAACGTGAAACGACGGATGGTGTGCGTGTATACGCGCAGGGGAGGGTGGGGGCGAGTGCAGGTGTTCTCGTACACTTTAGGGTGCGATGACGGGATGAGAGGAACAATGGCGTGATGTGCACAGACGACGCGTTGCAACGTTTGGGCGTCTTGTACTTCCGGCGCTCTGTACCTAATTGATTTACATTGCCTCTGACTCGGGCTTTCGAAAGATCATAGATAGCTTCAACCCCGCGCGTGCCTTCTGGCTTCCTTTCAGCAAAGCTCTACTTTGTTGTGACGGAAAAAGCGGCGCGTAGTTACACGAGCGACTCGCTGATATCCATCGGCATCCATAAATAAAAATTATTTTATCAATAACGATCGCTGGCTCCTTTTTTATGAATTAATAACCCTCCGCTATTAATGAGCGGTGCGCGCGATGCTTTGCAATGTATGCGTAGTTTCATTCATAAATTGAAGAATTTTTTTTTTTTTTTTAATTATTGAGATTCTTTTTTTCGATCGTTTGTATAGTGTTTATCAATTTATTGTACCACGCGTGCGGGCAGTTATATTATTCACGAATGTACTTGAAAGATTCAATATAGTGCGTGAAAAAAAAATTATGTCTTAATATAATGACTAAATAAACTGTATGTTCATTACGTCGATGTTTGAAATAAGTTTTATTTAGTTTTTTTTTTTAATCAAGATTAAAACTAGAGTTCGTTAATAAAAAATAAAGAAAAAAATTATCTTATTTTTAACATACACTAGTTAAATGCAATATATGCATCGCGCGTCCACCTTTTCATTCGTATTTTTGATGCTAGAGTTTTAAATTTAGTGCCATATTTTAAGAGAGGTGTTATAGAAATATGAATATATTTTATATTGTTGTGTTGTGTAAACACAGTTTTGTGTATTTTTTAATTAATTGTTAATATCGTAAGTACCCGGAATATTTTTTAAATCAATATATAAGAATCGTTAGATATTCTCTACTGCATACCAAATTTTTGTTTAAATCTTATCGTTGAATATTTTTTTAATACGTAACTGAATGCGTACATTTTCCCATAAGAACTCGTGTTAAAAAGTGAAATTATCAAACATTTATTTCTCAGACTTTAGGTACCGTAGCCTTCTGAAAATCGATATAGGGGTTTCTGACATTAAAATTAATATGTACAGAAAGTGTCATAATTTAAGTGATCCCTTAAGTGATTAAACGTTAGCCGTCGTTGTTTCTCAAATTGTCAAATTTTAAAAGGAACTACCTTAAAAAACAATAAATAAATTTTAAAAAAAAGAAAAAAAGAATATCTACGGCGCTCATCGTCCATCGAAGCATTTCCAAGAACGCGAGTCACCCTCGTCACGGGTACTTAGCGGGCGACCCCGCGCGAGTCGCCAATTCAAATGGCGCACCCACACGACGCGCGCAAACACGCTGGTTAGCGAGCTCTCCCGTACGTACACGCGAGTACAGCCGCGGCAGTCAAGTGGCAGATTGTAAACATCCGGCACCCATGCAAATTCGCTGCACCGCTTTTCTCCTCCTTTTCTTCCTCCGCTCAACTTCTCTCCCGACCACTCGAACATTCCTCATCCCCCTTCTCCCCTCTTTTTTTTTTTTTTTTTCTTTCATCAACTCTGTACGCTTGACGCGTTCGTCAACTTGCCGGTTAATTCGTTTGCGCGATGTTGTTTTTAATTTTATTTCCGACGGTTTTCGCTCGCCGTCAATTTAATAGTGCGCTTGAAAGGTGCTCGCCGCTCGTGGTTTTTGGGGGAAAAGTTTCGCCCCAGTTTCTCGTGTATATAGTAACGCGAATTAAAGTATCTGGGTTGATATCGAATAATTTTTATATCGATGGCGCGGAAAAAGGGTTTATTTGAGGAGGAAGCTTTTAGCTTCGGGAGGAGCACTTACTTTTACTTGTTCTTTTTAATTGGGATAAATTTGAGTTTCTGATTTTAGCTACTCGCAATTGAGCTTTAAGTGGGAACAAAAAAAAAATGGAATATAATTAGCTGCATTGAAACGGTTTATTTAACGTGCCTGGATATATTCTTTTACGGCGTTCGCTGAGCTATACACCTATTCAGCTTCTCGATTTTTTTTCACTTTTATTATTCTTGACCTGAATCGTTAATAAAACTACTAGAGTTTTCACGGATTTATAAAAAGTATATTTCACGCTGAAATTTTAGAAGACGCAATTTAAAAAGGAAATTATTTCGATGATTTTGGGTTTTAATAAAATTATGATAGTAAGCAAAGAAATTTCTCATAAAATTTTCCGCTGAAGCTCGCCGTAAAAATTACACGAAAAACGTAATCAAGGGATGGTTTACGAGACTGGAAATTTTAATATGAAAGGCTCCGTAAAAATTACAGAGATTTTTCTCTAAAAGATCGCGAGCTTTTTATATGAAATTTTCAACTGCACCCAAACGTCCGAGATTTTGGTATAAGAGTTACAGTGATTGTCCCTTAAAATCGTTCCTTGATTACGTTTTCCGCGTAATTTTCAACGCTGAGCTTTATCACAGATCGTACGAGAATTTCTCTGAGCGATGAAAAACCATTGAATTAAGCATATCTCCCAAGATATCAGGTGCTCAGAAAAAGTAAATTTAAACGATCACCAGATTTTGTAGAAAATTTTAAACCGCACACTGATTACAGATAAGAAAATAAAATAAAATAACTTAAAATAAACAATTAAATTTCTACTATTTTATAATACTTAATAAAAAGAGAATTAATTTTAAATAATTTTATAAACTTTCTGCTTTTTCGCAATCTGACTGCAGCAGAACATTTCTAAAATATATGTGAAACAATCAAATAGCTTCTGTTTCTTCAAAAGAGAACCATCGGTTTGCGTCAGCCGCGGCGGTCGTAACGTAAGACCCACGTCACATCAAGAGGCAAGCGCCGATCGCTCACGGAAAATGAATCCTCGCGATCGCACGGCATTTTCTCACGCTACTTACGCGCATCTATCTCGCGCTCATTGACCATCGCGCAAGTGCCCCGCGACGCTCCTCAAAGGCGCGTATAATAAATAGTCTTAGCGTCGCTCGCCAGAGAGAGAGAGATCCACTCGCTATGCGCTCGGCGTGCCTCTTTTTTTTTTTTACGCGCGCCATTCGCAGATATAAATCCTTAATTGCGCCCGCCTCGAGCAGGGGACATGCGTCGCCGTGGGTGGCGCTTTACGAGCGTTTCTTTACGCGCTATTTCTAGGTACTGCGCGCTTGCGCTATTTGAATGGAAATCGGGAGGCGAGCTTTTAAAAAGGCCTCTTTCTCGAGAGCCGAAAAAAAAGTACACATAGTTGATCGCGAAACTCGATCTAATTGCCGGGATGGGACTGAAACTCGGAGTGCTTCGCTCAATTAGCTTCGCGTATGTTACGTATTTAACTATAAACATCATAAAATTTTTTAATTATTTTATTAATTAGATTCGGAGAAAAAAAAATAAAAGTGATTTTTGAGATTTTCCGATAACAGGAGTAAAAGCGAATGAATCTAATTTAAATTTTGTAATTTATTAGTATTTTTATATAGATTTGGAAAGTACATTGGACAGTTTATAAGACTCATTCATTATCTTGAAACTTAAGATTTTCGGAACGTTTTTTGAAATTTTTTTTGAAATTTACTATATCTAGAAAACGGTTGGGCCTTTCACGTTCTGTAACGGCTCATTCCCTTTGTATTTTCACCAATTCTCGAAAAATATATTACGAAAAAAGTTTTCTATATTTTTGTATTATTATAGAAATTTTTTTGATATACAGGGTGTAAGTCGATGCAAAGAAATATAACGTGTAATACAAATTTAAAAAATAATGTAATATCATTTGCAAAATAAAAGTAAATCTTAATATACCTAAACAGTTTATAAAATAATACATCTTTTAGAAAAAAAATTGTTTAAAAAACGAATAAAGCCAATCCTAAAGAGAAATCGTCCCTATACAGGAATCATAATAGACACTGTCTGTTAAGAATAATTAGGATCCTAATAACTGTTATCCTCTACATTGCACATTTCAAATAAACGACGCACCTAAATCCCGAGAAAGAACGATTAAAAAAAAAAAGTGCACCACTGAAAAACGAGAAGAGGGCCTCGTTTTTCTTCGCATTCAATTATACGAAAGCGAGCGTCCGATGAAAGGAGCCACTTTTCCGTGCGCTCGCGAGAGGAAAGGAAGTCAAAAAAAAAAGAGATGACGGCAGAGAAAGAGTGAGAGAGGGAAGAAGGGGGGGGGGGTTCGAACTTTCGCGCTCGCTGGCGTATCAATGGCGGATCCCCGACGTCGTCTTCGCGGCGCTCGCCGCTATCTGACTTGCTGATTCCGCCGGCGACGCTCACACAATAGCCCCCCCCTGGCATTTCCATATCTTCGCGCCACCGGCCCTCGTGGCCTCGCAATTGGTTTCGTTTTCATGAATTTGATAATGATTCCATTGAGAGAGCGACGACGCGCGAGGTTCTTCCCCCCCGCCCCCTGTCTTCCCTGAAACCGAGCGCTTTATCCCATACCGAATTCGCTCGCCGCGGATAATTTGAATCTTCGATCGAGCGCCCTTGAACCGATCGTGCTTCCGCCGCGCGCATTTGATTTTGAAGCTTGCGGGTGTCGGCTATTCACTGCGCAGATTTTTATTTTCATTTTTTTTTTGCGTGCTTTCGTGCGTGGAGATGAAGCTTTTGAATTGTTATTTTATTTTATTGCAAAACGTGTAATTGTTATAGTGTACGTGTATATACTTTTTCGTTTATTGATCAAATATATAATCTTTTGACTGCACTGAGAAAAAAATTCCACTACTGGTTTTAACTATAATATTTACTTGTTTCAATCAAATATTAGTTTAAATAACTAACCATTAGTTGTGATTGCTGACTTTTTTCCAGTATGCATTGTATAAGGATCTTGTCTTTTTAATTATTTATGGAATATTCTTTTTTAAGAAAATGTCTGCATTATTTATTTATTTATTTTTAATTATTAAAAGCTCTTTTACTATAAAGTAGAATAACAATTAATAAACTACATATATAAGCTATAAAGGCTAATAAACTACAGTGAGAAATTTATTAACCTTTTAAGGACGAGAGTAGTCGAAATTTCGTCAGGCACTCGATTATATTATACTCGATACAGGAAGATTATATTATTCCATGATCTCTTCAAGCGACCCGTGAAACCGAAACAAAATTATAAATATATTTACCAATTGTAATAAAATTGCTTACTTTAAAGTGTTTTCTACATAAATCAATTGTTCAAAAATTTATAAAACTAGATCATGCGCGCGCTGAGATTCTGTTTAGAGATTATCACATAAACAATAATATAAATAATAAATAAATAATGAAAGGCAACTATCGCTCGACCAATCACAGCGCGAGAAATAGCGTCAACAAATAAAATCTCATGGATTTTTTATAGAGGGATATAAATAATAAATAATAAAAGACAATTATCGCTCGACCAATCACAACGCGAATAAAAAGCCCATGGATTTTTTATAGAGGGAATAAAAAGTGTCAGTTTACTTTGTATAGACTTACTAAATACCCCTGTGATTTTATTAACAGAAATTTTTTCGTGAATATTGCAGATGATTTGTAGTAAAAAAAAAAAAAAAAAAATACGCAATAAATAAATACACAATTATTAATTCTGTGAAGCGTTAAATTCAAGAAGAGTTAAACTCAACAAGAATAATTTAGTATAAACTGAACGTTTCCACCTGATTTCCCCATGAAAATTTCGCACTCAACCCAATCGTTCCTGCACGTATGAATTCTCCGCGCTGCACTTTTAATTCAAGCGACGTGCCGCGCGCGACAAACTCGCATATTTCGTTCGCGATTGGATTATCGCCGCTGATGGAAACGGCGAGATTCTACGCTCCGGCCTCCCCCTCCCTTGCGCCGCTCATTTGCCCCGGGGTGCTTTTCGGACCTTTTAAGAGTCGGCGTCGGCTCCTCGACACTTCGGCCCGAAAGATTCGCGCTCCGCGCGCGCCGAAACGAGGCGAGAGAGGCCAATATACCGAAGCGGCCCTTTAACGAGGTTAGGTTATACGAGCGGGCGCCCTTGATTTGGGCGCGAAATTGCCCGGCAAAATCAAATTTCATTTTGCCCCGGAGGCGTGTCTGGACAATCGGGCGCGCGCGCGCGCGCGAGAGAGAGCCTCGCTACAACTCGTCAAGCAATTTTGCGCTGCGTGATTACTTTACTTGCGGCTTGCCGGGCACACCTCGCCAAATACGAGCGGATCTCCCCTCCCCTCCCGTCCCTTTTTTCTTTCCCTGGCCTCCTCGCCGGCCTCGGATGAGCTTCTTTTATAGGAGCTCTTATGTACGGGGAGGGTATATGGAGGCCGGGCCGCGCGACCGCTTTGAGCTTGGGTAAAAAGCTCTGCCGTGGCGTTGATAAGTGTCCCGAATGAGTGTCAATTTGCCCTCCTAATCAGCTACGTGTTTGTCCCGACCAAACTTTATTAATTCGGCAAACGATCGTAAAGGACTCCCGGGTCTCTATAATATACCCGTGGTATTTTAGAGACTCTGACATATGAAGGAGCTTAATTAAAGCTTTGTTTAAAGTGATAAAAATAGAATTTTTTTTTTTTTTTTGGTTGCACTTTTTTTTTAACGTTACAGACTAATATTTATTTAAATTCTGAAAATAAGATCCCGTGGTCGACTGTAACAATACTCTAATCAGTCCAAGTTTTTTTAGATTAATCGATTTAGTATAGTCTGTTATTAAAAGAGGAATTTTGCTAATATACTGCACTGAAAAAAATAATAGGGGAAGGTTTACAGTAAATTTTGTAAGATAGGGGCGGACTTTGCTAGCCAAGAAAATTACTATGAGTTTTGGAAAAATTACAATTTTTATAGTAAAATTTGCTATAATTGTGGCAATTGTAATTTTTCCAAAGTTTATTGTAATTTTCTTGTCTGGCCAAATTTATTGTAAACCTTCCTCTATTATTTTTTTTCAGTATGGCTCATCCACATTTTAAAAAAAAATTCAGAAACCGATACACTCTCGAAAGAAAATATAGAAAAATATTATGTACTTTCAAATTGTTCTTTCAATAAAGAAGCTCACATCGCTTTTATTTACAAGAAAATGTGAATTATCGCTTCTCTTAATAAATAAATAAAAAATACATATTAATACAGTAAATAATAAATAAATTAGAATGAAATAAATTCAATCGATATAAAAGAATCTTTTTCCATCAAGAAATTATAGCCCTGACGAAAAACAAATTATCACCCAGTTTACTCTATAATTCGAGTTACCAATCAACAAATCGCAGCCAAAACGATTAATAATAACCACCGCCGCAGCAAATAAAAGAAAAAACGCTCGTTTCTCATCGCGTTCCAAATGACCGAATTATCCCCTCGTGATAAACGCGTGGAATCACACAGAAGTAAATTTTCCGTTATCGGACAATCGATCCTCTCGATGCGCGGTGCCACACTCGCCGCTGCTCGTATACGCGCTCACACACACAAATACAGAGGTACACTCATACACTTAAACACACACACATACACATATACATATACACAAATACATATCTACACACACACGGACGTCCTCCACGCAGACAAGCACGCAAGAGCGACGCAGGCGCCTTTCCGAGTGAACGTCGCCGATGCTATCTTCCCACGCGATGTTTAAGGAAAGAGCGCACGCCCGAGAGAAGACGCTCTCTCTCTCTTTCTCTCTCACTCCCACACGTGCGACCGCGCGCTCGTCGCGTATCTCGCGCCGGGGAAAAATGGTGCGACCGAAAATCGCCGCGGAAAAAAGGGGCGCGCGTGCGTATGTACATGGACGGAGGGGGCGGGGGGGGGGATTGCTCGAGTGGACGTATAGGTCGGTAAGAAAGGAAGAGCCGGAGACAGAAGAAGAGGGAAAGACAGAGAGAGAGAGAGAGAGAGAAGGGGGAGAGAGATCAGGTCCAAGTTTATAAGGGTTCCTGGAAGGCCAGCGACCTCCCTTGGGCCTCTTTCATCTGGACCGCGTTGTCCCTCTTTCTCCCTCCCTCGCGTCTTCTTTCTCTCTCTGTCTTGCTCTCCTGAGCTTCCTCGCTGTCCCGGTCTCGTTCTCTACATTCTTGCTATGCCTTGAAGCCGCCGAGAGCGAGCGCCCCCGCGCGCGCGCGAGAAAGAGAGCGCCCGGAAAACTTTCGACCGCCACCGACGCGTCACTTCCGCCGTGTGCCTATATACTTTGCTCGACGCTGAGGAACGCGAAAAAACCCGGCGATTCGATCATGGTATAGTAAACTACACTGAGAGAAAATGGTTTAGTAAAAATTGCAAGTCGTTTAGTAAAAATTACAAGTCGGTTAGTAAAAATTATAATTCGTTTAGTAAACATTATAATTCGGTTAGTAAAAATTCCAATTCGTTTAGTAAAAATTACAAGTCGTTTAGATTAAAAATTTCAGTAAAATTTGCTAAAAATATGTAGTAAATTTTGCCAGACAGTATTGTAATTTTATATTGAATCTATGGCAAATTTTACTTTAGTAAAAGTAAAAGTTTAGTAACTTCTTTCGAAGTGTCAGTCTAGGATTGCTTTCTCAAATAGTTTAGTAATTTTTACTAAACCATTTCTCTTAGGGTACGAATAGATTTGCACGCTTTTCCTGTGCGTGGTTCGTCTGCTTTTTTGCTCAGTGCATTTTAAATTACGTCGAGTACGTTTAGTTTGCGGAATTTTATGATATTTTAATTGGTTGACATACTATGAGTAAAAAGTATCGTAAAAACTATTATCTGTCTGGGATCGTG
The DNA here is from genome assembly GCA_035582955.1 of Sycophila texana. Classification (NCBI taxonomy): domain Eukaryota; kingdom Metazoa; phylum Arthropoda; class Insecta; order Hymenoptera; family Eurytomidae; genus Sycophila; species Sycophila texana. The sequence continues at coordinate 6,183,447 of JAWWEN010000001.1, read as the reverse complement.
AACGCAGAGTGGACTCTCAGATAAAAATTAGCATATATTCTGTAGTAATATTTGCCAAAAATATAATAAATTTTTCTATACTTATAGGATTGTTTCCGATCATCTCCAGTAAAATTTACTTCATTTATCGCAAATTATTACTGTAGAGTATCTGAGTATGGTACTTTTTATATGAAAGTCCAGTCGGTGGTCAGTTTCCTAGACAAATAGTAATTTTTACATTTTTTACTCGGTGCAGATTCATTAAAGCTGCATTCGATTTAAAGTTATTCTTAAATGTCATTAATTTTTGTAAGCGTTGCTAATATTTATGATTGTTTAATTGAACGATGATGTATTAAAGAGACCATTTTTCTTTTTCTGTTTTAGGTAAGTGTCGCAAAATGAACCTACACAGTTCTTCTACTGAATTATCGGTTTGTCTTCAATCCTACACATATAAGGTATTTACGAAATATTTAAGTAATTTTAAGAATCAATAAAAAAATAAAAAATTTAATAACCAGTAAAAACAAAGTATAAATAAATAAGTGATCGATTCGGTTATTAAATTAAAGTACATTATTTCATGTAAATATTAAATTAAAAAATTAGATATACTTACTTTACAGTTCACATCTATTTTAAATAGCAATCAAACTGTCCCATTTCTTATAAACAATTATAAAAAAAAACTTCTTCAAGTATAAAAAATCGCTAAATCCACCTTCAAGAATCAAAGAATCACATAAAACGTAGATATCAAAAAAATGGCAAAAAAGCAACAATATTTTATTTAAAAAAAAAAATAAATAAAAAATATCCCGAGCATCAGAAAAATTGTGAACTGTAACTAGAACTCGCGCGGAGCAGGGCCGGCAGGAGCTCGAGAGCTACGACACAAATCCGACAGATGTAGCGGCGTAGACGTCGGCGGCCCGCTCAACTGCGCCGTTACGAATATAAGCGCGCCGCAGCGGCACGCTCGCGCGTCCGCGTGTGGTCCCGCGCACCGCCCAATCGATCGCGCTCGCGCACGGACGAGCGGCGCGACGCACGATTCGCTCCTCTTGTGTGCAGCATCGTGGCTCCCCGCAGTCCGGAGGAATACCATCTCTCGGCGGACGCGCTTTTTCCCAGGGTGAGGTGGAGGAGGCGTTAATGGGCTCCAGGCCGAGGGATCGCTCGTGCGATCACCCGCCACTTGCGCATAAGTGACTTTGGCCGAAATACTTTTAAGAAAATTTAGAGTTTGATCGGTTTTTTTTTTCTTCAAATCAATTTATTGCTGAGCGGGAGATCGAGAGTCTTGAATTGAATACACTGCTGACTGTAATTGTTATAATCGGTTTGATAATCGGTTGGAGAAGTTGGTAATCATTTTCAGAGCTTGGAGGTCCTTGAATATGTCTGAAAGAGAAAATAATTTGTAAGTGCAATTTGAGATTTGGGTATATTTGTTTGACATAATGAAAGTTGTATATTAATGCTGATGACACTGAATATAATATTTGCTTCGACCTGGTTTTATTTATCCATGGAGAGAAATACTGTTTTGTAATGCAGGGGCAGACTCGACAAATCAAAAAATTTACTAGAAAGTATATATAATAAAATTTGCTAGGTTTATAGTAAAATTTACTATAGTAGTTTTTAATGTCTTTAGATGATCTATTAACATAAAAAAAAAGAAAATAGTAAAAGCGCCTCACAATATTAAGAATGTCAGAATCCGATATAGTAGTTCCATTTCGTATATAACGTAACTCAGATCAGTAATAATTACGCTAATATATAATAATATAATAATTCTTCATGACGAAGTCGCTAAATTAATAGTTAATGAATGTGACTTTAAATCGCTCCAAATGATTAGGAACTAACAGTTAAGAAATGGATTATTTGCTGTAAGTGTGGCATTACACTGAAAAAAAAATTAGTAAGTTCAACTAAATATTTCTTCAAAGTTTTGCCAAGTATAAAATATTTCTTTGAATCAACTAATCATTTTGAATTGAAAGAAACTGCACTTTGTTCGATCAATAAAATAATTAGTTGATTCAAAGAAATATTTACTTGGCAAAACTTTAGAAGTACTTAGAAATATTTAGTTGAACTTGCTAATTTTTTTTTTTTTTCAGTGTGTAAAAGCAATCGTTTATTAACTGTTAATCCACATTTCTTTACTGTTAAAAAATATTTACTTGTAACGACCAACACGAGCAAATCGACTGTCAACATACATTGAAAAAAAAAGTAAGTAATCGAAATCAATGGTTAGTTGTTTCAATTAACATTTGATTGAAACAAATAAATTTTGGT
>JAWWEN010000001.1:6153259-6171562 GCA_035582955.1 Sycophila texana | reverse complement strand
TTATCACTGTCTTTTAGTGTATATACACTGAAAGACAGTGAATTCTCATTATTTTCACTGGATGGATTTTAGAGAGGATGTTTACATGCACATGTACATTCTTTTCTTCAAAGTATTTGATGTAGCGTAACGCGATTAAGTAAATCAATGCGTGAACGTATTTAATCTGCAGAATTTTCCCTACGTCGTTGTTTTCGCAGTAGATAGGGCCAGACCCATAGTAAAAAGTGAGTATTTTTAAAGCATTTTTTAAGCGCTTTTTCATCCGTTTTACGAGCGGAATATCGCGAAATGGCTTTCAAAAACGCTCGAAAAACGGCCACTCTTCGCCGGGATAATGCACGACATAAACTTTTCAACTATGAAGCATAAAGCGTAAACTTCCCTCGTCAACTCGGAATCACCTCGCATCGCGCGGCGGCGTTAGCTTCGCGAGCCTCGTTAGCCTCGTCGCCTCGACTCCTCCCCGTTTAATCACCGAAAAACCAACAGCGCCGATAAAAGCCCGAGGGATTTCGATCGCGCGTCCGTCCGTCCGAATTGCCGGATGCGCGCGGCCCGCTTACGTAAAAGAGGCGGCGGCCGGGGTCCGATAAGGCGATCGCGGGGCCTTCTTATCGCCCGCCGCGGATCTCCAGGATCACGGGGCCTCGCGCGCGCGTCCTGTGTGTACCGACGTGTCAGTTCGGTATTTGTGTCAAAGTGGCAACAAAACAACGCCGCTGACATTGCACGCGCCTCTTTTTTTTTCCAGCGTTTTTCTTTTTCCCTCGGCGGTGGAATGCGCCGCGCCGCCTTTTACATAATCACCGCGGCACGTGCTGGCCTACTGCGAGCCTGCGGAGACACTTTTCAAGGGGAGTCTCGTGCACGTCCGGGGCGCGGATTATCGGGGATCTCGATTTTCTTCTTTTTTTATTTTTATTATTTTTATTTATTTTTTTTTTTTGCGGGATGCAACTTTTAGACGACGTGGACGGTGAATGTATAAGGTCAAAAGGTTCTTCCTATGTAATTAATATAAAGAACAATTATTTGTCATCTTAAAAGTAAAAGTTTTTTTTTTTAATGGGAAGAAAGAATGAGAAATCGAGCTTAAATTAAATTTTTTGTATACTGACTAATAAAAATCTATTTTTTATAAAGGCAAATATAATATTAAAAAAAAATCTTAATTATTTTTTTGTTTCTAAATTTAAAATGATTGTGCCCAGTAAATCAGATATCACAAATGGACTCAAATTTAGAGCAAACTGACAGCAAATTGTACAATATTTTGCAATTTGCTGTCAATTTGCTCTAAATCTGAGTCCGTTTATGATATCTGGTTTTACTGGGTGATAATTTTCGACTGGCTGAATTATGTTATATTTTATTTTAACATTTTATGTTTTACTTTACAATAAATATATCTACTCAAGATATTTTATCCATCCATTTCACTATTTTATTTAAATAGACAAAAAAAAATCTTCGATATAAATTAAAATATAAAATCACATTAAAAGATGCTTTGAATATTGTTGCCTCTCAACTCGATAAATTTACTCATAAATAATAGGCTTTGGTAAAGACAGAAATAGAGAGATTCTGCAGCTTTAGTTATTATGCATAGATAAAACTTCAAAGGAACAATTTTTTACTTCAATCACCGTTAACTAACGGACAGCAGCTCTTCCTCTCTGAGCGCTTAATTTAATCCACGTTTTATATGCGCTCGTGAAAAGCTTCTTAACTTGCACTTCATCGCATTAATGCACCTCAGCCTTCCTCGTAAAAGTACAAGCTCACTTCGCGCACTTCCTCCACCGAGAAAAGGTCACTTCACGTACGAGAGATATAAAAATTCTTTCGATTTAGAAAAAAAAAAAAAAAAAAAAATTATCGGAAGAAAGAACACTCGAATTTTTTTCGACTACACGAGCCGCAGGGCCACGTAGGAAAACCCGGTTTTCCGAGAAATTCTTAGAAAATGGGGGGGTTTGCTTCTCGCATTCCGGGCTCCATTTGTTCTTCTGCTTCTGATACCGCACGATTTCAAAATGCGCAGCGCCAACCGCACCTGCCGCGCATTTCAATGCCCTCCTCTCTCTCTCTGGCTCGCCGCCTCCTTTTTTTTCGGGTAAATTGTTTCACGCGTCGTGGGAGGCGATTGCGAAATGCGCCCGCGCCTCTCCGTGCTTGTCCGAGGCTAATAGCGGCGCAGGATTTTTCACGAGCGGGCCGCGAGGCTGCGGGGACGAATGTCGGCCGAAGAACTCCTATATACAGCCCGATGTACATCGGAATCGTTAATTTTTTAGTCAATTGCGGCGATGGTTTTTTTAAGAGACGCCCGCGCGCGCAGCACGAAGTGCAGGCGCAGTTCTATATCGCTTCGGGACGCCGCGGCAAACTTCCGGGCTTCGATCTGGAATCTGTAGTTCAAATACAGAAAGTTTTTTCAAAATATTTGACTTGCGCGTGTTTGCTTAAAACCGTTGGTATTTGAGTTCACACCTTGTGAGCGCATTTTTCACATTTTTTTCTATTTCTTTTTTTTTTTTTTTTTTTGTTTTTTTTTTTTTAAGTGACTTGTGTGTATTGTGTAAATTTAATTCTGGGATAAGTAGGTCACTTTTATCACTAATTATTAATTTCTCTTGTGTAATCTTTTATAGTAAGTTTTAAAGTATCTCGTGTACTTTAAACGTCAATATAAATTCGTCAGTCGATCCTTTCAATAAATAAACAAATTCAGTGATTCGCGGGGTGAGAGTACCTACACCGAGAAAAAAATATAGTAAAGATTACTAAAAAGTTACTATTTTTTTTTATATTAACGTAGAGAATTGACTATATAATATAGTTTCTTTTACTCCATAAAGTTTAGAATTTATTGCTTACTATATTTCTAACTATTTGGGAATAGTACGATATATTGTTGGAGAAAGTATGTAATTTACTATATTTTACTATATCTTGCAAACTACGTAAGATAATTAGTTTTATACAATATCTGATTAGCATAATAAGCTATATTATATTATATTATATATTAAATTATATTATAGCACAAAAATTTAGATTCTTTTACTAAACTCCCTTTTACTATACAATTAAGTAAAATTTACAAGTAAAACTTTTCTCGGTGTAAAAAGAAAAAAAAGCAGCACTTTTAATTATAGAATTAGATTAACATTATAAAAAATGTCGAAACGTCGCGCGCCGCAGATAAATTCCCTAAGAGCATTTTTCAGTTGGGAAATCGAAAAGGAATTTATATAAATACAAACGCACTTATATAAATATACAACGAACGTCCACCTCGGGCTTTCGCGCCTAGAAAAACCGATTGTTGCAACACTCGGGCGCGCGCGCGCAGCGACTCTCGAGCTCTCGCTTATAAATAATCGCGCGCGTCTTGGAAAAAATGTCAGCCTCGTATCGCCTCTTTGATTCTCGCAACGAGCCTTCAAAAAAAAAAATGAGAAAGACGAAAAAAAATGTAAGGAGAGTCGCTCAAAAAAAAGAAAAATAGAGAAGACAAGAGAGGCGTATACAGTCGTCTCGATATTGGCACGTTTTTCCGGCGCGTGCATCTCATTTCGCGGCTCCTTCTCGGAGGCTTTCGCAACGGTATTAGATACTGCACCGGACGACACGCTGACAATATTGCCCAACGTAGGCTCGAAGAAATCGCGTCGCCTCTCGGTGTCGACTTGTTTTGTATGCGACCCGAGGTGCACCGTGTATCGTGCACTTTTATATATTTTTTTTATTCTTTTATTCTTGGCTTTTTCTTTTCTCAGTTATACATTATAGATCGATACGAAATTACCTTTTTTTATTGAATATTTTAGCTACATTCGTAAAGAATAAATTGTCGAATGATTATTCAAAAATTACTGATCATTCAAAAGCTTGAGGTTATAAATAACCGCTGACAGCGAACAGAAATGCAGACACGTAAGAGAAATATATTAAAAAATTTGTTTTTCTCAATTCTATCGTAATTGTGCAAGAAATGTAAAATAAACTTTAAAATTTATAATGTATAAATATAAAAAGAACGCAATCAATTTTTCAATGCTCCAAATGCGCAGTTACTCTAACCTACTACTCCAGCACGAGAAGTACAAGTGTGTTGTAACCACCTTTGGATATTACAAATTTTACTGGAAAATTTTTCTTTCTTCTTTAGAAGAAAATACAAATAAACCGATGGCCTTTAAGGCATACATTTACAATAAATTTAAGCGAGATTTAAAAGATTCCCAGCTAATATCCCACTAGCCGAGAGCCATTACAAGTCGAAAAAGCCAAGAAGAATAATCAAGGCCCTCAACGGGTGAAAATTTTCACTCGAGCGCCACCACGCCCGCGTCTCTATATATTTCCGCTCGACTCCCGGTCCCTTTTCTCGTCTCTCTCCCTCGGGCTCACTCCTCCATCCTCGTCCCTTACACCCACGGGGGATTCCCACTTCGGCTTCATTTCGCCGTTCTCTCTTTCTCATCGGCTCCACGGTCTTCTCTCTCGTGACGCGGCGTCGCCGTATTCTTTTATTTTCTCCACGGCGTCTCCTCGCTCTAACTCTCTCGCCTCCATTGTCGACCACCCGCCAGCATAATGCATCTTAAACGGCGGCGCCTCAAACGATCGACACCTCGCCCCCCCTTCCCCACACCCGCTCTCCAAATTCTTCAATATAAATTAGATTCCCGAACGAGGGAACGGCGACCCTGCGAAGAGAGAGAGAGAGAGAGAGAGAGAGAGAGAGAGAGAGAGAGAGTGAGAGAATGGGCTATATGAAGGCGGAGAAATATTTTGAAATTGAGAACGAGAGAGAGAGGCGTAGGATAATAGAGAAGGCCGTAGAAAATTTTGACTTGAAATTTGTCTAAGTATAAATGAATTGCGAATATTTTGACGTCAGGTACTATATTGTAAGTATATTTACTTATAAGTATACTTACTTATTAAAAATATTTTACGAATAAAATAAATTATGCTATTTTATAAATTAAATTCAAAAAGAAGAGAGTGTTTTATTTGAGGTACATAACGCTCAATTTTGTAAAGTAATAAATTAATGTAAGAAAGACATATTTTACTGATAAAATAAATTGAAGAATGTGAAAAATTTCAACTTGAAATTTGTCTAAGTGAAAACGAATTGTGAATTTTTCGACGTGATGTACTATTTTGCAAGAAAGAAACATTTTACGAGTAAAATAAATTGTACTATTTTATAAGTTAAATTAAAACAGAAGGGAGTGTTTCACTAGAGGTATGCTAACGCTCAATTTTTGAAATAATATAAATTAATCGTATTAGCGCCAATAGAAATTTAAAAACGCAAGTAAATAAGGTATATGTCATTTATTATAAAAGTCTTACAAAAAATCGAAATAAACGGTTAGATTAACATAAACTAAATGAAAAAAAGGAGGCGTGAGAGAAATAAACTACAACTTTCGTATGTATTTATTTATCTATGCGTCCAATACGGTCGAATATGAGAAAATACATTTCTATTTGATTTTTTTTTCTTTTTTGTCCTTCTCTCTTTGCAGTTTCGTCTCTCTCCCATCTTTTTTCGCCTTCATTTTGAATTTCGCCCTGCTCTTTTTGTCCTGGTCCATTTTGTTCCGGCCCTTTCGCTGTCTCTCGTCGGGGACAATTTCCGATTTTCCTCGTCCGCGCGGCCGGGCGAAATTCCGTTCGGCTCGGAATTTCATTTTCCCTTTTAAGCCCGACGAATCCGCGATTATCCGGCGATTAAAGAGCGAGACCACGTCCGCGGCGTTTTCAGAAAAATTCATTTTTTTTCGTCACCATCCTTTCCCTACTGACCCTTTTTTTATGCCGCTATTTAATCCGCACGTGGAAAATTATTCACATGAGGATTCGCATCGAGTTTTACATTTTGACGCGTTAAAAGTGTTTAGAGTGTGCTACCGTTAAGAACTATTATAGTTCTTTCAAATTTAGAGAGATTTTTAAATTTTAATCTCAATTTATCCGAATATGTATATAAATAAAAAAACTTAATTATTTTTAAGCGAATATATTTATTTTGCTATTATATTAATTAGTATAGGTAACTGCGTAATTACACTTTAATATATTTATTTATCCTTTTGGGAATTGCTGGTAACGATGCATTCACATTTATTTAAATACTTTAAATTAACTTGTATATAAGTTCATTAAATATAATTTATTAATGTATCGCTTATTCGAACTTTTGTTTAAAACTAATTTAAATAATCCCTCTCACTCTTTGGTAAAAATAATTAGCAACATTTAAATTATTTCCCTGTGGACTAAATAACATCACACTGTCATTGACGAAAAAAAAATCATGCACTACTTAAAATATAAAATAGTGCCTAATTTTAAAAGGATAGCCGTCCGCATGGGTTAGTTTCCAAAGGAACTTTTATGTGTTGCAAGATTACTAAAAGGTGCCGAAGAGATCAGACACCATCACTTTTTTTTCGAGCAACTTGCGATCTCGGGATTCTTGCGGTTTTAGAAAATGAGGTTTAGCGTTTTTTAAATAACCTGCGGTTAACCGGTAGAATGTTTAAAGAATAATTATTTACCCACGCGTTGACAAATTGTCCAACCTTTCCTACTTCCAAAAGACGTTACATTTTTCACTCCGATCTTTCGCCTCCACGTTTGCAAGTGTCTCTTCTTTTTCATAATATGCAAATAAGTAGAATTCACTGACTCCAGGGTTCACTTAATCGCGATTACAAAATTATTCACTTTTTTGATACTACGGAGAGAAAATTTAAGTTCTTGTAAAAATTATACTACACCTGTTTTGTAACGAAGGGAGAGACGCGACAAATAAAAATTTTTACTAGAAAGTATAGTAATATTTGCTAGACTTGTGGTAAAATTGGCTATAAATTAAGCAAACGTTACTTGTAAGTCCAGCCAATTTTGTCATACTTTCAAATAAAATTTTTTTTAGTCGAGTCTGTCGCTATACGTTACAAAACAGTGTACTAATTTTTGCTAGAATTTTTCTCTTCGTACAACTGCAAGACTTATAAATCGCGTGCACGAGCTTAAATCATATGCATATTCCATCTCTGATAATTATAAACAAAAAAGTGTTAAATTCATATGTTAATAAATATTTAGAGAACACTCAATGTGCCGTTTACTCAACATCCGTCCCCGGATAGTGTGATATAGCGTGATAAAACGTCTATCGCTGCTGCGCATCCGCATACTCTTTAAGCCGCGCATCGAACCGAAAAGAAAACTCATCATCTCGATTATGTTTTTAGTGCGCCTCCGATTAGTCGCCGACACGAATCTCGTATATACACGCCGAAGAATTCGTTCGACGGCACGTGCGTCCTTTTATTACAGATACCCCGCGGCGCGACGCAGCGCCGCGTCAACGTCCTTATCGGGCCTCGATCGTGAAAACACGGCCGAGATACGCGCCCTTTATCCATCGCCGGGGAGAGAAAGAGAGAGAGAGAAAAAAACCCGAAGAATCCAGTCTCCCGAGGCGCCAGCCCGGAATTTCGGCAGCGAGGCGAGCAGCTGAAGAAGCGCCCCGCGCGTAATGAGCCAATCGTGGCGCCAACCCGATCATCTTCTTACCTCCCCCCCCCCCTTACTTGCCTCTCACTCTCTTTCTTGTACTTTCTTTTTCTTTCTCTCGAGAAGAAAATTTAAAGAGAGAGAGAGAGAGAGAGAGAGAGAGAGAGAGAGAGAGAGAGAGGCCAAGCTTGTTCACCCGCACGTCCAGCGCGTCTCGTTATCTTCGCCTCCATCTCTCACTTACTCTTTTATCTTGACGCTCTCTTCGCTGCGGCTCGCATTTTTACGCCTCGTTCTCTCCCCACCCCCTGCCCTGATCCCCACCCTCCCTTTACTTCTTCGTGCCGGACGAAGTATTATAGCAAAGATGCGCACACCGGCTGAGATCAGCGAAGGCTGCGGATTTTTTACTTGTTGCGCTGTTGTTTTGCTTGAAATAAAGAGTAAATTTTGTCTCGCGAGCTGCCCGGAACCACAGTTGTTTAAAACATTTTGAGTTTATTTTAACGATTTAAAAAAAAATGCTTAAGACTGGATAATTATATAAGTATCGGCACTGAGAGAAAAAAATTGGTAATTTTAAATAAATATTTACTTGAATAGTGCTTATTAAATATTTCTTTGAATCATGTAATTATTTTTTTTTTAAACTATTAAATTTATTCAGAAACAAATAAATTCATTTAGTTTTAAAGGGATATTTAGTTGATTCAAAGAAATATTTAACAAGTACTATTGAAGCAAATATTTACTTAAAATTACTAATTTTGTTTTTCAGTGGATCATTATCAATTCTCTTTAAATAATCATAAACTATTAATTAATAATTATTAAAATAACTTTTTTTTAGTTATCATAGTTTTTTACGAATATAAACAAACTTATAAAAAAAAGTAATTATTAATAAATTTAAAAAAAAAAAACAAGTCTAGAAAATTATGTTTGAGGAAACTATAAGGACAAATCTATTGGCAGCGGTTTTTGCGTGAAAAACTCGATTATTATTTACGAAAAAACGTGCTTAAATAAACAATAAACTATTCATTTTTATCAAAAAAAAATACTTTCTTCGAAAGAAACGCTCGAATTATTTAGATAATATAAAATCTGTATAAATGCCTGTATCAGCTACTTTACATATAATTATCGACTTGAATTCTCGTAACGATTGCGTTATATTTATACCAAACTAAAAATAAAAATAATATTTCCAGATAAGCAGCAATCGAGATATGTCGAAAGTCAAGCTCCCACGGCTGGACGCCGTATACGAGCGGGTCTCGCTCAAATCATGAATGAAAATTCCTCGAACCCTTTTCCTTTTAATTTCCACTTCTCCTCCGCCTCCCACTACTACTCCCAGCCATTACTACCAGCACCAATACTACGCCGAGTATCTTAACGGACTCGCTCCCGTCACGATATCGCCTGGTATCCATCAGTCCGCGTGGGCAGAGAAAAGGAGCGGGAGAAGGAGAAGGCGGCGGCGGGAGAGAGAGAAGCCCACACGAGTCTGGCCGGATACTCCGACTTCCGGTCCCACACATGGCCAACATAATATCCTCTCTCTCTCTCTCTAGTTCCCTTCCTCTACGTCCGCTTCTTCGCTCGAGCTTTCTCTTTCTTTCCAGCGATGCGCTCGTTCGCTTCTCCGCGCTCGATTTGCTCGTTTCGACGGCTCGATTGTTCCCCCCCCCCCCTTCCCCTCGTGAATTGAGAAACGCAGCGTCGAGAGGTGCCCGGCCGCCTCATTGACTATTCCACGATCGCTCCTACTTTCGCTTTAAAATTGATACCTCTCCGGGCTAGTTTTCTCGGGAGCGAGGCGTAGGAAGTGTCGAGGCTGGCCGATCAAAATTCACGCTTCGAGTTCATTCACAAGCCGCGGGCGTATAAATTCCCTCCCGCGTGTACGCTGCGCCGCCGAGTCTTGGGCGTTTCTCACGAGTCCCCCGCGCGGGGCTTTCGACCGCGGGATTAGGCCTTATCGCCGCGCTCCGATAAGCTCCGCTTCGATGCCTTCAATACCACCGCGCCAATCTACGAAAGCTCGTAGCTGCGTATATACAGTGCTATATATACGGAAGGATTTAAAAGCCTCTCTCTCTCTCTCTCTCTCTCTCTCTCTCTCTCTCGTTTCCTCCCGTTTTTAAGGGAGTTCTCTTGTAACGCTGCAAGTCAGTGTAGAGTTGCTGTTGTAGCTTGACTGGCATAGTAATATATACACTGGGAGAATTGTCTCGTAAAAATTACGGCGATTTTCCCGTAAAAATTACGTGAGAAAACGTAATCGTGGGACAGTTTCCAATACTGTAAATTTTTTACGGGAAAATCACCGTAATTTTTACCTGAACCTTGAACAGTTGAATAAGTTTTGTAAATTTTACAAGAAAAACCCTGTAAAAATTACGGGGATTTTCACGTGAAAATTACAGAGCTTTTTTTGTAAAATTTATACAAAGCTCGAGCAACCGTCCAAGATTCAGGTAAAAATTAGGGTGATTTTCCCACGATCACGTTTATTCACGTAATTTTTACGGGAAAATTCTCTCAGTGTATAGATATATAAATACGTGGCATTTAAAACCAGCGTGCTTTCTAATCTCCTAGTAGCAGAAGACAAAACATACTTTTGTGCATCTGTTAATTAATTGTTAATATTGTAAGTACCCTCAGAGTATGTTTTAAATCAATATCGAATCGTTAGATATTTCTCTACTGCATACAAAATGTTTTTTAAAATCTTATCGTTAATTGTTTTTTAATACGTACCCTCTAAAGTTGAATTAGTGAAAAACCACTAAAAATTAGTGAATTCCACTAAATATTAGTGAAATTTGCTCCACTATTTCGAGATTAGTGGAGCAAATTTCACTAATATATAGTGGAATTCACTAATTCAACTTTAGAGAGTAACTGAATGCACCAAAATAGTATATTATGCAACAAGTGCGTAAAATTTGATTTGACACGCTACGAGTGTGTAAAACATACGCTCGTATACGATATTTTTTAATACAGAATATGATGTGTAAAATTTAATTTTGCGCATACTGTGTCAAAAAGTGAAATTTTGAAACATTTATTTCTCGGACTCTAGGTACCGTAGCCTTCTAAAAATCGATATAGGGCTTCTCGACATTAAAATTAATATGTACAGAAAGTTTCACAATTTTCATATCGCTATTTCTATTTACTATATAGAACTCCCTTAAAAGGTAAAGAAAAAAAAAAAAAAAAAAACGCTATTACCGGGTACGAGCTAAAACGGTAAAAATAGTAAAACCCCATACTAGCCTCTCGATTGAGGAAGCCGCGGTGCAGCGAAGACGGATTTTTGCAGGTACACTCGCGAAAGTTACGTCACCGCTCTTTTTCCCGATTAACCGTGGCGCTCGACGCGGAACGACGAGGGGGGGATCAGGGGGAAGAAGAGCGGCGCAAAGTCAGTCGTCGGCGACGTCTTCGCCGCCAATAAAAATAGACGCACGCGCGTGCGTAGGGAGGGGGAGGGGCAGGGGGGACGAAGGTGGTGCCCGGCCTGAGCTCCGATAGAGCCCGACGACTTTGACTTCGCATCGGCGACTTCCGGTCGTCCGTTGACCCCGTCGCGAGACTCCCTCTCTCTCTCTCCCTTGCGCTTCTTCTTCGATGTGTATCCTTCTTTCGAAGTGACGATATATAGTCTCTCTCTCTTCTTTGCTTTACTTTTCGTTCCCGTTTTTAATGGCGACTTTTTCGTTGCTTCAACGGTGGGGAATGTTTTATATTAGGGATTGAAAATGAATTAAAAAGCTGCCGATGAGCAGAGGCGATTTATCGATTCGAGTGACGTTTATATAGTGGGATATCATTGACGTAGGTGTGCGTACGTGACCATAAGAGGGTTTTGGCGAAATTTTGAGGTAGGTCGTTGAACTCGTGATCAGAAAAATCATCGTGTAGCACTTTTTTCGGCGCGTATCGATTACTTGCTATTCTTATTTTATTTAAAATATTTATATACTGATAAATTAAAATTGATTGATTTAAAAAAAAAAAAGAAAGTTAATTTATATAAAAAAAAGTAATTATGGCACGCAAAATAATTAGAAAAAAATATAACAAATTTCACGAATTAATGCTTTATCTTAATCGGAAGTGCGCTGTTATTCGACGGAAGGCAAGTAAAAAACTCGGCATGACACCGGAAGAATGACTGCATAACACCAAAAAGTACGATAGCCGAAAGAGAGCGAGAGAGAAGCGAGTAAAGGGAGAAGAAGGAAGTCTTGTCTCTTTGCCTTTCTGCCGCTTTAAGGAGATCTACTTTTAGACAGTCTAAAGCCCTCAATTCGGTTGTACTCCCGCGCCTAATAAAGTCCCTTTCTCTGTATAAAATTCAGTCGCATCATCGTTCCGCGGAAAATGAATGCTAAAATTAAAAAATTTTTTTCTTCAAACTCAAAATTAAAAACAATTTACATAAAATTAAAAACAGTTAGAAAAGAAAAGTTATTTTACATCAGAAAAAATTCTGACAATATGAAATAAGTGAATATTATCGTGATACGCAGGATTTCCAAAAATAAAAGAAGAAAGTTTGCAAACGAGTTTGATGGTAAAATAGGGACACGTAGGTAGTAGGCACATCCTGCGTTTACGGTATGCGACATCAGAAATGCCTGTCGCCTCCAGTCATTTAATATATACATCTCTGCAGGAAGAAGGTATAATATTGTTTATTTTTAAATAAAAAAAAAGGAACATTTTTTTTAAATTCAATTCATTTTTATACTACAACGACAAACATTAACCTTTAGTATATTTAGTATATTATTATACTTTATTAGCTTAGTTTTTTAGTATATTTAGTATATTTAGTTTATTTAGTATAATCGTGAAACTAATATTTCCATTCATTAAATATTTTATCTCTATTTTAATTCACTTTTGGTCAAGCCTCTAAACAAATTCATGAATTAAATGTAAAAGCTTTCCCTTCCTCATTTCTCGTACTAATAAGAAGCTTTAATCCAACCCTCCTTTAAAAAAAAAACTGAAGTTCCTGAATCTACCCTAAAAATCTCATGGTCCCGTTCGAAAAAAAAAGAAGAGGTAGAAAAAAGCAGAGTTCCAGACTACTCGGAAATCTGACGGGAAAGGATATATTCCACAGAGGCGCGCATGGGTAGCCGCGGCCGGTCTCGTGCCATTGCCATTGGCAAGCACTTTCATCGCGCGGCTCGTGGGAGTGCGTCGTAGATGGGAAAGATACGCCGATGAAAGAGAGACAGAGAGAAAAGGAGAGGGACGTATAAGGCTCTCCGGATGCGAGAGCGGCTTTTTCTGGTGGCGCGCGCGATTGCTCGAGTTTTGCAAAAGTACCGCGAATCGCGCGCGAGCCGCCCGAAGAGATCAAGCTCGAAAGCCTGCGCGGTGCTCCGCGAAGCTCTGCCCATCATCGCACAGACCGTCGTTTGTCCTTTTAATCCGACTCTTCGTTTTTTTTTTTCGTGTAAATATAAAATACTAAAGTAATTGTTCAAATTTTTACGGCACATTAATGTAAAAAATGAGAAAAAAATGTTAGGAAGCTGTTGACGAAATGTTTATATAAACGTTTGCATAAATATATAGAATAAAGCTAGAGTTGATTAATAAAAAGTTATACGTAAAAATTAAATATTGCACACGGAAAAAGAAGCTGGTTACCACAACTACAAAAATTAGATAGTAAATTTTACCGGAACATATTTTTTACTGCATTTATGGCAAATTTTACTGAAAAGTTTGGTAATTTCTCCCGAAATGTCAGTCTGTGACCACTTTCCCAAACAGTTCAGTAATTTTTACTAGACGATTTGTAATTTTTACTAAAACATTTCTCTCAGTGTAGATATAACCAGCTTTTTTTCCGTGGAGCTAAATAAAAACGATAGTTTAACGCGTATATCTACATCTTAGATATAAATGTAGACTTCACTCCTACATCCTTTCTTTGATAAAATGAATTAATTAGCACATTTTTAATTTCCTCGCACCTTAGAAACTCTCAGAACTTTTAACTATAAGATCGAGAAAGGAATATTCTCTCTTTCGCAGGAGCGCAAATGAAAACGAATAATTAAATATAAGATATATAGCTAGAAAGAAAAGTGAGCCATCCTGCAATTATTATCGGAACCTAATGAAACGCACGCCACCGGCAAAGCGGGGAAGAAAATTTCCAGAATCCAAAGTCAATTAACGTCAGCCGGGAAAAAGGAGTCCATTCACTCCTGAAGGCGGCTCTCGCTCGTTTTTCTCGCTTCCGCGAAAAAGGAGTCGCGCTAATGCCTCGCTCAAACGAGCGACCGTCCCCGCAGCTTTGCGCATTAATATTTCTGAGATCCTCGGCACGAGCGCACTGAGCGCGCTCACGTAAAATTGGACGAGCGTAAATTCCACTACGGCCGGGCCTTTAAACAAAACGCCGCCGAGGCGGAAGTCGCCCCGGCTACTCGGCAGTGGCCAAGCGATCATTCGTGCCCGCCTTTGTGCGTGACCCCCATCTAGAGGTGATGCACTTTTGAGCCTACGTGGACCTTATTACGTTTACTTGAACTTTGAGCTGAGTGTATGACGAATTTAGGCCTTTTAATCGTCCACTTATTCTTTTTTTTTTTTTTTTCAAGCTTATAAGTTTAGCTTTATCGACACGATGTTGTATGAAAATTGTCTGCAAGTTTCGGTTGACTGGAGTTGAGTTAGACTGGAAAATTACTATGATTTTTGGAAAAAATCAGTCGTGCTGTAAATTAATTACCGTAATTATCTTGATGATGAAAATCGTCTCGTTTTCTTTCTCCTATAATATCAATTTTTCACGAATTTTACGCAAACGTTTTCTTTTAAAAGTAATAAATGAATAAAAGAAAAGTATAGTATAATTATTTTCGTACTTATCAACTTTATTCCTTAAAAATAAAAAGATTTATATTAAATTTCTCGTAGTTTTTCTCAACGGCGAGCTTTTATAAGTGGTAAGCTTAAAATAGTGTGTGTTGACGTTTAAAAAATATTTGTTACGACTAACCTATCTGAAATATGATAAATAGTAATTGCCGAGTAAATTAATTAACTGCGTGCATTTATTAAAAGGGAAAAATAATTAATAGCGAAGTTTTCAGGAGATAAGATTTTTTAAATATTTTACCTCAGGCTTATCTTAACTAAGATAAATTGCAATGCCTGTATGTAAATTTGTTAAAACATCACATCTACGTATATACATTAATTAATGATTTAATAATTGTAATACTAAGAAGAATCCAATAACAAATATTTCTCCAAATGAATCCTAATGTCTTCGAACGTGGCTTTTCTCTAAAACCTATCACGAGCAATTGATTTCTTTAAACGAATCGATGTCGTCGCAAACTTGAAATATCCAAATCCCATTCAATAAAATATTCCTAAGCTCAACCTAATCGCTCGGTTAGCTCGCGCGGAATGAGAATTCGTTCCTCGATCTTTACGACGGGCCGAGAAAAATCTCGTCGATTTTCTCGGAATTTCCCTTAAGGAAAATAGTGATTCATCGGATTTGTCACTATGGAATCGCGCTGGCCGCGTCACTCCCGTCCCTGCCTCTCTCTCTCTCTATCTCTCTCCATCTCCCTGGCGAAACGGTACAAAAATAGCGATCGTCTTGCATAGCTCCATATTTTCTGCGGCGCGCGCATACTTTTATAGTCATGCTTATGGACGTTCATTACGCAGGCGCACGTTCGCGAAGTCTCTCGCAATGACTCGCGGCGGCCCCGAGGCTCGGGGGACTCCCATTTCTCTCGGCGATCTTAAAACCCCGCAGCGGAGCTGATTTTTATTTAAAATTGCCTTAGACAATTTATTGCATAATCGAGGAAAGCTTGCCTGATACGGAAAATCGAGTCGACAGGTGTATATACATTAGTCAGCGGTTCGCGTATCTTCTACGTGCTTTTTATCTTTATTTCTTTAATTAGAGGAGAAAAGAAGTTCATCGATGTAAGCGTCACGGTCGTGGGTTTACTATAATCTCTACTAAAGCGAGAATTCCCAATATAAAAAAATCCATGGGCTTTTTATTGTTGACGCTATTTCTCACGTTATTTATATTATTGTTTGTGTGATAATCTGTAGACAGAATCTCAGGCGCCTGATCTAGTATAATATTAATAAAAAAAATATAATTATTGCAGCGAAATTTTACTACACTAGTGATCCATTAGATTAAAAGCGTACTACGCGCGCAGGTGGCTTTTGGTTTTTACGACGATATTTACACAATTAAATTGTCTACTTTTTTTTCTACCTTAGAGCCCCATATCGAGATATACGATGGCCTTCGATTCGAGCTCTTTTACTTGCTCCCGTTTATAGTCAGATATTTTTAGTAAACATTAAATAGATGATAAATTTTAAATTGATTCATGAACGGTTATAGTTTCCATTTAATATCATAAAAATTTAAAAGAATTGAACGAACGAAAAAGTCGCTAATTAGCAGAAAAAAATACTAATAGTTAACGCATTTACGATAAAGTTTAGCGTATTCTATTCTTACGGTAAACTTAATATAGTGAATTATACTGAAGCAGACATATTCTTCAATCGAATAGATGCAATTTAAAATTAAGAAGATTCTACTAAGAGCAAGAATTCATTTTTGTGAGTGCACTGTATATCAAAAACAAATTTTCCGCGTCATTCCACCAGAGCAGAGCAAAATATGAAGAACGCCTCGGATAAATTCCGATTCGATCGCTTACATCTCGATTGCATCGATTAAAATTCACTTAAAAGCACACTCCCCGCCTCGTCCGAGCGAGCGAAGGCGACGTTCGCTGGCACGCGTGCATACCGTATAGCTGCAGCGATAATTACGCTCACGCAACGCAGCGCCGCCGCAGCCGCGGCCGAGACTCATTGACATTTTCCCCCACCCACGGGGCCTCCTCTCTCTCTCTCCTCTTCCGCGTCGTACGTCGTCTTGGCCGCCGCCGGTCCATTCACCACTCGGCGCTCGCCTCCTCTCTCTCTTTCTCTCTCGCTATATTTGTGCATTCCAGTGCAGAGCCCCGTTGCGCCGTGTGTTTGTCTTTCGGTAGGGAGGAGTGCAGCGTGCGTTTTCAAGTGCCGCGAGAGCGGAAAGTCTCTTTCGTGCGGACGGGCAGTGAAGAAAAGAAAAATAGTGAGAGAGAGAGAGAGAAAGGAAAAAAAGAAAGGCGCGCAATTTTTAAAGTAGCATACTGAGTGGCGAGCTGCAACGATATTACGCGTCCGCGGGCTTTGTAGTTTTGCTGTTTGCGATGGCATTTTAAGCTCTTAAGCCTGTGTGGACACTTCGATACTTGCTCTACACTTATACAACGCGCGCTGTAACCTTTTAAAACTGAAGTAATGGTCAGGGTGTTTCGCGAGTGCGTGCGAGAGGCCCATTGTTTTCCTTTTCTTTTTTTTTTAATATTATTTACGATACGGACACGTTGACACGTTGGTTACGCATCGATTAATGTCTCATAATTTTGTACGTTTTAATAAACTAGTGAAATCCATTGCTTTGATCCTTCCGGTTAATAAAATTCTAGGCTAATACTGGCGAATATGGAAAAATATTGTCGACTTTATGAGAGACTGAGATATTTTTTGTAAATATTTTCTGTTCAAAAGTACGCGCTCCACCCTAAAATTTTAAATTTACTAGGAACACCCGACGCGCTTCGCGCTTCCATTTTTATTATGTCGTATTTTTGAGGTTGAATTTTAAATTCAGCGCCATTTAACCGGATATGCACTGAGAAAAAATTCTAGTAAAACTTACCATCTTGTCTAGAAAAGTGGCCACAGACTGTCATGTAGTGGAAAAATTACCATCTTGTATTTTAAAGTTTACTAGAATTATTGGAAACTTTACCATAATTCTAGTAAAATGTATAATATTTTCTATATACAATTTATGATACAGGATGGTAATTTTTCTACTACATATAACAGTCTGTGGCTAAATGCGACAATTTTTACTAGAATTTTTTCTCAGTGTGCCCATGCTCCAATCAAAACGCGTCTTAAAATACTTCGCAAACATCCTGCCAGGATTATTTGTTCCATTCACCTATTAAAATATATAAAATTCTTTGACAATTTCAAAATTAACAAAAAAAAAAAAAATATTAATTTATAAAAAGAAGAGTAAAGAAGAAAGTATGCGCGCAAACTTTATTCGATAAGCATCGACATCAATGATCAAACGAGAAGGGCAAATGACACCTGGTTACACAGTTGCAGCACTACGGGCGCGCGGCGTAAAAAGGGAGGCTCGCGAAAAAAAAAAAAAAAATAGGGAGCGACGAACGAAAGGAGCGAGAAAGGGAGATACAGAGGAGGGAGACGGTAGGGGGAGAGAGTAAGAGAAGAGAAATTTCCTGTTGTGAGCCATCCCGGGTGCATCTGCCGCGGCGGGTTCTTAACCCCTTGGCCTCTGTCTCCTCCTCCTCGTCGTCCTCTTCTTCTCGTCTTTCTCCTTCGTCTCTTTTTCTTTTTTTTTTTTGCTCCAGCTTATACTCTCTCTCTTTCTTTTCGCCTCTGTCTAACGCACTCGCTTTTTTCGTGGACCCCTCTCTCTCCCTCTCGATTCCCCCCTCACTTGCGCCGGCGCGTCGTCTCTTTAATTCACTGACCGATCTCAATATTTATATTCATGAACGTAACGTTACGCGTCTGGGAGCGGCCGCGCCGCCT
>JAWWEN010000001.1:6112897-6138935 GCA_035582955.1 Sycophila texana | reverse complement strand
TAACTAAAAGACTTAAATTAATTGAAAGTGATAAGGTAAATTTATAAGAGCGTTAAAGAAAATATATTAAAAAATTGTTCAGCTAAATTTTCTGTAATAATATCTTAATATTGGCAAATAAAAGTCAAATCATTATCTATTATTGAATTATCAGACTATTATTTCATTGTTTAATTTCTCTTTTTTCATGATAATCTTCCTCTTTTTTTATTATAATTATCCTCTATTCCTCTTAAATAAAAAAAAAAGGGGGTACGATCCCTGAAAGTGATTTAAAATGTGAATAATTATTGTATATTGTTTATTAATGGTGTAATAAAACTCGATGGGTACTTTGATAATGATTCTGCTGAAAACAAGTATTTTTGCCGACAAAATGGCGGCTCAAAAGAATTTTTGATCTTACTCGCGTTACAGTGCACAAGAGAATCATTTCTTTTTGCAATTCCAACTTTATCAGTGAACAAGCAATATGCTTTTTTATTTTTTCATCTATTTAGTGATATTTACATTCAGTATTTAATTATAAATTGCAATTAAATTTTTTTTTTATTAAAAATCTTGTTATTTAAAATTAGAATACTTTTTCTTTCAACTTTACATAGATTTCACATACGCGAAATAAGTTTTGTAATTTATGATAAATTGTAATCATTATAATTGTTATTTTTTTAACAAAAACAGTAAAATTATTCATAATATTTAATAGCTAGTCACCTTTTCAGCCTGGTCTCATTTAGAAATATCGTCTACTACGTAAAAAGCGGATTTCATGCCTCCAAACATCTAAAACTGATTATTCGTTCAATTTATCATTTTATACCCCAAAAATTGTCGTTAATTCATTTAAAAAAAAAAAAAAAAGAAAAAACGGACTCTTCCGACAAGTATCTCCGCGATCACTGGATCTGACCACTACACATTATATACCGCCCTTCCATCCACGTATTTATAAGAAAAGATAATCGTAACAAGTCGTGGATGCGCAAACTCTCCCACGAGATACCGCATTCAAATAAAAAAAGGACACTAGAAGAGAAGAATAAAAAAAAACTGGGCCACCAGTGCGTTACAATATTGACCTCCGCGGCGCGCGACCCCCTCGCCCATCCGCTTTTCCGAGCGTGCGAGTGCTGGGGATTCCCATGCATCCTCCCTATTGTACACGGGGGTAGAAACGAAAAAAAAAGAAGGAAGGTCTCGGGACCTAATACCTAAGCTCGCGCGAGTTTAGCGCCGAGGACACCCTTCCTCTCACGCTCTCATAGTCGAAGTTGAAGCCACTGGGAGGCACTCGGATGCGGATACCCTGCGAATCCTTTTGCGTTTTTCCTTTTATTTTTTTATTATTTTTTTTTTTATAACGTCGTCTAAAGGTGAATTGGTTTTTTTTGCTCGTTTAATTTAGCGAATTATTACAACTTATTAAAAAACGTAAAATAATGTACAATATTCTCTTAATTAAAGTAGGACTTTCAAATAAAATTTAAGAATTATAATTAACGCCGCTCCGTGCTTGTTAATTAGTCGTCAATTGAGAATTGTCTAACACTATAATTTATTTAACAATTTTAAAGAGTTTTTTTTTTATCAATAACTTGCATTTAGATCCAACTTTTATAGATCAGGCGCTAGTTTCGCGCTGAAATTCTTTTTAAGGATTACTATATCAAATAAACAATAATATAAATATGTTTATTATTATAAATGACTAATAAATATTTATTATTATAAAAAATGAACTATACCGAGCGCTCCACCAATCACAACGCGAAAAAAGCGTCAAAAATGACAAGTCCACCAATTTCTTACATCAACAATAAATTTACTCGCGCAGTATTTTTGTAAAGCACAACATCATTTCTCCTTTTATTCTTAATCTTTTTATTAAAGCTCGCTGTAAATAAAAAAAAAAAAAAAAAAAAAACGAATGAACCGTCCTCTCGTAAGCGTAAATCCGCAGCGCACCGCATATCAGCAGGCTATAAACATCGGTTCCTCGATGAGCCACGGTCACTCGGCCGCGGCACCTTTTTCGCGTGCTCACGACGCGCGCAAATTACTGCGGCTCGCGGGAGGAAACGTCGCAAAACTCCATTTAACTTTGGAAACGCGACGCTCCGCTGACCCGCGTCTCTCTCCCTCTGTCTCCGCAACGAGAGCGCGCCTCGTGTTTACGCGCCGTGTCGCCGTCTCTTTTTACGCGCTTCATTTTTCAATTAGCGACAATCGATTTTAGCGCTGCCGCTGGCACGCTCGTTTGAACTCGCTTCATTAATTTGAGGGCGGAATTCATTAGTCGACTTGAATAAATGATACTTCGTAATTTTTTCCTTTTTTTTCTTTTAAAGAAAATTAAACGCTGTTAATAATGTCTTAATATTAACGAGTTTAAAAGAAAAAAAAAGAAAGGAAGGTATCTGTCGGAAGATTATTCGGCGAATGCTAAAATATTCACGTGTGGAGAAAAATTGATTTCCTTCGATATGCAGTCTCGCCGTGGAAAAGTCAAATAAAAATTCCAGAGAGCTGTAAGGATGTATGTCAGTTTTCGTGTCGGACAGCCTGCGTGTCGGCGCAACGTGCGTTTCCATGTTTTTTTTTTTTTTTTTTTCCTCTTTCGAGGGAGGGAAAATAAATTAAATCGTCGAAACGAGGCTGGGGGAGGGAGGGCACATCTCGTGAGTCGACAATCTTTGTTGCTCGCGTGCTCGTATCGCATCGATCGCGCGGCCGCAATTCCCTTTTAACGTCGCGGAAGCTCGAGGGACACTTTGATGTAGGACCGATTTCGGAGGCTTCCTACACTCGTGCGTGCGCTCGCCTACCTGTTTGAGAGTTTGCCTGGCCTCTGCTCCCCCCCCCCCCCTCATCGATCGACGGCTAATAGAACCTCCGGTAACTAGATTGCCGTTATAGATATACATTTTCGATCATTTTAATGGAATAATTATTTGCGAATTAATGTCGCTTATGCTGGAGACTATACTTTATTTAGCTTGAAAAGGGGATTCTATCGTTCCTTAGAGTTTTACAAACACTGAGAAAAAAAAGTCAGTTGAAACAACGATCCGGACGCATAAATATACCGACAGCTAATTTTTTACGTTGATTTAACAATAAATTGTATTGGTTTAATGAAAATATTGATTGTTCTAATGAGATGTTTAATGGTTTCGATATAAATACTTCATTATTTCAACAAATTTTTCGTTCAATCAACGAAAAAGTGGTAGTTCGCCCGTATTTATACGCGCGGATGGTTGTTTCAACTTAATTTTTTTTCTCTGTGAAGAAAAAGGCTATAGGAACACATTTTCCCGAGTGGTAGCAACTGCCCAGCCACTCGGGATTAGATAGTCGTTACATTCAATTATAATTTTTTAATATAATATAAATTTTTTTTTAAAGAAAGATCTTCCCATCAGTTACTTTGTTTTAATAGTTTAAAATGTGATTTTATTATTGCTCGTAAACGGTGTATCCCCGTCAGCTAAAAAAAACAAACTGTTTTTTACTTTCAAATTCTCTTGCGAACCCCAAACAATAAAGTTCACACACACTCTCTAAACTTCATCCAGTGAATTTCACCTACTAACAAGTAAATATTCACTGAAAAACAGTAAGGATTATAATAACTCACTGTATTTCAGTGAATAAACACTGTTAGTAAGTAAAATTCACTGAATAAAGTTCAAGAGACCAAGTTAAATAAAAAAAAATTTGATTTTCACCAACAGACCCAAAGAAAAATTTACCCAGTTGAAAACCCCGAATCACTCGCATGCCGAGTGTACAAAAAAATAAAAAAAAAAAAAAACCGGCCGAAAAATCAAGATTCCGAGGGGGCCGGAGGATGCTTTGAACCTTCGCTCGGGCAGAGGCCCCCGTCCGTCTCTCTCGCACCGCCGCCGGCAGGCGGGCGAGCGTCGATCGCGCGCCGCAGCGGCGGCGTCGGCGGCGGCTCGCGCTCTCCGTCTCTGTCTGTCTCGGCGGCGAGTCGCGCGGCGCGGCCATGTTTGCGCGGGTGCGGCGGGCGTGGCCGTGGCCCCGCGGTGGGGGCACGCCGGCGCGCCGCCATTGGCCTCCGGCCGCCGAAGTTCGGCCGCCTGGTGGGGGGAAGCCTGGACGCGCCGCGCGGGGAGGGGGAGGTAAGAGAGGCGCGCGACCTGGAATGCGAAATCGCAGGTGTGCGTGCGTATGTGCCTCGGGGGGATGGTGGGGGTGGCGGGGGGTGGGAGGGGAGAGGCGAGACGCACCGCCCGGTGTGCTCCGAAATTTGTTAAGATTCGTAAGGAATTTCACGTTGACCCGGCCGACTTGGGAACCGATATCGCCCGGTTTTTATATATTATATCTTTTCGATGAAAATTTTTAATTTTTTATCGTTCGAGGTGGATGACATATTTTCACTTTTTTTGGGAGGGAGCTGTGCACAATGTGATTATACTCTCGTTAATTATTTTTTGTTTCGATTGTCGGAAAATTCTGGTGATTGCGGGAGATAAGTTTATTAGATCATTGAGTTTGTTGATTTAGTTGTTTTATGAGCGAGGAGGGCACACCTGGCATTTAAATTTCTGTTTGAAGATAAATCATTTTTTTAATTCGGAGTGTAAGAGGCACGTGTTACAGGCCTTTGAACTTTAGTTATCTTTAATAAATAATGCTCTTGAGACACTGTCCTATTGTACTGTTCAATGCAAGGATACACTGTCTACTCTCCATTGTAAAACGATAAAACTATATTAATTCTCAAAAAATAAAATATACTTTTTAAAAATGCATGATGATTTATTTATTTTTTTATTTTTTTTTTTTTTAACAACTACTATCTTAACACATTTACAATCTAATCTTATTTTCTGCAAGAGAACTTAAAATATATCTACAATCAATTTACACATAAGAGGACTGTGACTGCGTCCGTTAAATAATCAAACGAATAATGAAATAAATATAAAAGTGTACGAATTTGTGTATAATATCGAAAATTTGGAGGCGCTATTGGCGCGTCGCGAGAAAAAAAAATGACGCGTTTTTTTGCAGAGAGCACATAAAGGACACCGAGGCATTAAATTACAAAAACTCATTATACACGCAGGCATGCGGGGCGAATTATACGGTAAATCGTTTTAATTGAAGCGAGTAAAAAGGCAGCGTTTAAGCGCGCGCATTCGCCTCGCTCGCGACACTTCCGCCGGAACGATTGGCCCGTTCGCCTCTTTCTTTTCCTCTCTTTCACCTCCCGTACAACCGCGAGTAGTCTTCCTGCTTGAAATTGCGCCTCGCACTTTTTCCATTAGCGGTGTCACGTTTGAAATTTCAATAACCGCCCACATGCGCGCGCGAGCGCGGTTTCGATGTTTTCGAAATCACGTCGACGGCACGTCGCGCGCAAGTCTCTTTCTTCCCTTCGATATACATCCCTACTATCTAAATATGAATTTAAGTGAAATTCGCGATTTTCTCGTGAGAATGTAAATGAATGTTTATTATATAATAAATTATACGTTCGAGCCGTTCGCGCATTCGTTACATTAAATAAAATACATTTGAATATCAATTTCGATCGTTTATACATAAGATGATATTTATATTATATAAGAATTATACATTTTTTTTTTTGTAATGAATGAATTAATTAATTACCGATTTGTTTACTTTACAGACAATTGGTTGGCAAGCTGCTCATAAACATCTTTCAAAATGCCGTGAAGTCGGATATCAGTCTGAACATCGACGAAATCTTTCAACCAGTTGAACACATTATTCACGATTCCGGTGAGTAAAATTGTTGTTATGGTACTTGACTATTCACAATTTTGTGTGCTTGACTGATAGCACGTAGATTTCACAAAATAACTCTACAATTGTTTTAAAATACTCGTGAGATATTTGCTTCGCGCATATATCATACGCGTTAATCCAGTTATCGTAAAATTTTGCATAAAAATAAAATAAAAGTACACATCGAATCAGTAGTCCACAGTAGTACTCCTAGTTCATGCACTCGCTTTACATGCACCTTAAAAAAAAAACAGATAAGCTCGGAAATACTGAAAATGTAGAATAAAAAAAAAAACATCCGAGCAACTGCGATGCAACGGGATTGGAAATCACACTGTATCGTCCAAATCCTGCTTGCATCGCAATTGAAGCTAGCAGTTACCAAGAAACCTTTAAAATGTTTCCCTATTAAAATCGATCAGAGAAAATAAAATGCACACGCGTAAACAGGCGACAGCATGCAGCAAATCTATGGCCGTTCACTGAAAAAACAGTACCATTGTGCACGAGAACGGCTTGCTTTTTTCTTTTGATCGTCGCCTTCTTTTTTTTTTTTATTGTTGCACCTGGTATGTATAGTATAATTGGGTATAAATACATATTTAGGTATTATAGTCGTCGATCGATTAAAAAATAAAATAAAATAAAATAAAAAATAAAAAAAACGCCGCAATTCGCCAAACTCTCAAGCCGCCGTTTTTTAATCGTAATTTAAGAAGCGCGAGAGCAGGCCGCGACTTATCGCCACGTTACATTTGCCAGCGCGTCGCCCCGTATCTGATTAAGCCTATAAATAAGAGTTACTTAAAAACTTGGTAAACATTTTTTACGCCGTCGGCAAATTTAACTCGGCTAATCATTTCTTTCTTCGCACCGCGAGACATTTCTCTTTTACCATCTTCCTTGTTCAAATGCATCAAAACGCGCCATCCTCTTAAATTTCGCGTCCAAGAAAGCCAGTGAGAAATTGATCGTTGCTTCTCGTTTGAAAAAGCGGAACCAGCTCGAAATTCACCTATACTCGTTTATCGCGAAAATCTCCGTCGACACTTTGAGAAAATAAATTAAAGTAAAAAGAGAAGAATATAAAAAAAGAAAAACGAAGTGCTCCCCGGCAAGTAACGTTACAAAATCTCTCTTGTCTCCTAATCGCGTCGGACGCCTTATCGGCTCTGAAAAGCGCTCGGAACTTCACCTTGGCTCGGCCCGATCTCCGTCTCTCTTTTTCCTCCTCCCGACACGTAATTTTCCATGACGCGGCGCAGCCCCGGCCTATAACATTTCCCGCTGGCCGTGCGAAACGGCGAATCCAAAGCATCCCGGTTAATTTAATGCCCCCTCTAAATAAATTTCGCCTCGGTCTTGCTCTCGCCGCGGGCAGGCCACCCTCGCCGCGCCTCTTTGATGTCCGATATTTTGTCTCGCGGAGTTGTACGCGTGTCACTTTCGTCGCCTCCGCATCGCCGGGCTATTATTGGCCCGCGTATATACCCCATGATTTTTTAGTCGCTCCTCGATGTTCGCTATCGGAGTGTGTATATTCGGTTTAATTATATATACTCTTTTTCGTGCGCTTCTGGTCAAATCGATTTTTTTTTTCGAGCGAATAAAACGAGTTTCGCTCGAGACTTCGCGAACTTTCTAAATTGGAAAATGGGAAATTAATGAAAAGAGAAGGGAAAAAATTAGTGAACAAACTTTTCATAAATTTTTTAAAATAACTTTACATTTTTCGTATAGATTGAACTTGCGTGAAAAACCGATTAATGCACTAAAATTTAAGTGATTTTTAATGCATCAAGTATCACCAATTCGGGTTTTAGAGAGTGAGTGTTTTCACTTTTCCAGATTTAGATTGAGCGAGCGCGCTGCTATAGACTGGTGAATTTGTGAACGTACACGCTCAACGAGGAACGAATTGGTACAGTGGCGAGCAAATAAAATTCTGAATAATTATTTAGTGCGCAATAGCGGCGCTCACTCATTTTACGCTCGAGTTGCTTGACGGCCGTGGTTTCTTTTTTACTTCTGTCTCTTTCGATATTTCGGAGCTTTCAAACTCGATGCGTATTATAATATGGCCGTTTTCTCGCTGAATTTTAGAGCATTTCAGGCGCACGCTAGGCGCCTTATATCTTATCCTACTTTTGATGAAAATATTTAAGATTGACCAAATTCGTGTGCGTCTGCGTGTGTTGGTTATCTCTTTACATGTTTTCCATTGATATACCTTATTTACGTATATTTTGGCGAGATAAAACTATGCTTTTTAAGTGTCGCCGATGTAGCTATTGCTGTGATCAAGCACTTTGTGTTTTTTATAAAGCTGCTACTTGAATGTTTGCATAGTTCAATTTTTAGCTTAAACACACGTTTTTTTTTTTTTTTCTTAAGTTTGCACATCTTTGATGAAGTCTGTACAGCGTGTCTGAGTTTAGTAGCAGAAAGAATTTTTAATCGCAATTTAAACGGTTACGTGAAAATTATCTTGAACCGACCGAGCTTTCTTATACAGCATTTTGGTTTACAGCCGACAAAATGGCACCCACATTTTGCGACTTGACCGAATCTTTAATCTTAGCATTCGCACATGCTTGTAGGACACAAGACATCGAATTCACAGTCGGGTTTCACCGTGTTATTAGAAAAAATTCATAATTTTAATTTAATTTAAAAAAAAAAAAAACGTAATTTAATTATATAAAAACTGGGCGTATTCAAAACTCACGTAGGCGCCGCATCAGAAAAATTTGTTTAATAGTCGCTTCTTATGGCAGTTAATTCTTTTGTAATTTTGTACTCAAAGCACCTTGACTATGTCCCGTTTATGAAATAAAATAAAATAAAAAATAATAATAAAAAAAAAAATATTTTTTTCATCAAGAATAATAATGACTCTGCATCTTAAGTAGCTTTGAAAAATCTCAAAAAATTTACGATAATCCAAACGATTCTTCAATGGCGAAAGGGTCCCCGGGCGCCCTGGCTAAAGGATGACGGCGCGGCGGCCTCCCCTCGCGCGGGCGTAAAAATAGCGGCAACGAGGGGCCATTTTTAAACGAACGAGAAGATGCGGGCCAGCCACGATGCACAGAGCGCACGATGAGGGGCCGCTCGCGGAGCCTGCGCCCGACGACAGACTGACGCGCTTCCGGCCGGGGCACGTGGCGCCCGCTGCGGAAGCTCTCCTCCTCGCCGCATCCGACTTATTCCCTCCCCGCCCGCACTTCCCCATAATGAACGGAGAAAACGAAAAAATCGGAGCGCCTCGGATATACATATATATATAGCCACCTGGGAGTGCAAGTCGCCGGAGATAAATTCACTTCGCGGGGGGTGCACGGTGGTTGAACTATATATCGACAGGGTCGGGCGTGGGTGGAGGAAG
The DNA here is from genome assembly GCA_035582955.1 of Sycophila texana. Classification (NCBI taxonomy): domain Eukaryota; kingdom Metazoa; phylum Arthropoda; class Insecta; order Hymenoptera; family Eurytomidae; genus Sycophila; species Sycophila texana. The sequence goes on along the minus strand of JAWWEN010000001.1, from coordinate 6,129,757 downwards.
AGTTGCACGTGCATGTGCAAAAGGGTTCAGCGCATGTCCCGGGGTGGGGGGAAGTCGAAGGGGGCGTAGACTCGCACGCGGAATAAAAAATGGCGTGTCCCGCGACTTGACTTCGCCGGAGGTATATACTGCGGGAGGAAGTTTCGTGCCTGGGCGCGATTAGAATTGCACGCCGAAATGCGTGATTCATTTAATTTATTCGCTCTTCGCGCGGCTTGGCCTGGATGCACACACCCAACCGTGGGGTTGTTGATGCGCATATACCTATATATACCTCTCTTTCGTCCGGTTGTTTATTAAAAAATACGCTCGGGGCCGTTAGTCGAAGATCGATGAGAAGGGTGCACCGTCGTTTGATTGCTTTTAGTGTATGTGTGTGCTGCGTTACTGTGCTTTTTTCTTCTTTTTTTTTGCGCATGCGCGCTTTTTTTTTTTTCTTGTGCTCGGTTGACTGCAGGGAAGTTGGGGGTTGCTTCGTGAAGTTATAAAAGCTATGAATATTCCATTTCGACGGGGAGCAACGGACGGTCTGTTTATACTGTATGCGTGCATTTAGCGGCAAGTAATGAAGTAAAAAATGAGAAATTTTCCTGATGTTGATAAAGGAATTAATTTACGATGTTTCTTGAAAAAAGTATACAGTCATTGCAGTCCTTAATTAATTCTCTTGTCGTAGAAAGTAGTAAAAAGAAGATAACAAAAACTTTTAGATATTATATAGTGAAAATAAGGATTAGACATTTATTTAAAAATTGTGCAGTTTGTGTGTTAAATGTTATGGTAAAACTTTTACTTTGTTCTTCGTGAATTCTGTAAAATTATAGTTACATTAAAACATTCCAGAAAAGATCGAATATTAACTTTAAGAGCTTAACAAATGCAATTTTTATCATTGAAATTTGAATTCGAATTCACCCTCTACTCTAAAGTTGAATTAGTGGAAATTAATAATTATTCACTATATCAAATATTAGATTTCCACTAATTCATAGTGGAGCACTTTGCACTATTCAAATAGTAGATTTCCACTAATTCATAGTGGAGCACTTGGCACTATTCAAATTAGTGCATAGTACCTATATGAATTAGTAGTTTTTCACTAATTCAACTATACTTTACATATTCATGTATAAATCAAATTTTAATGATAAAAATTGAATTAAAAATTCAATGATAAAAATTGCAGTTGCTAATAGATTCTTAAAATTATTATTCTTTCTTGGAAATTTTTAATGCGACTATAATTATATTTTAATGAATGCGCCGGCTCTCTAAAAAATCATTTAAAAAATCTATATCGCGCTCTATAAATACGAATAAATAATCAGAGATAAACGTATAAATAAAACATAATACAGCTAAAACATTTCTAAAGGTATATAAAAACACATACGATAGTGTGCATAAGGTCGAAGCGAAAGGGAGTGAAAACAGCGATGCACGCAGTCTTGGGGTCGTTGCACTTGGGGGCCTTCAATGTCATTGACTGTGGGTGCACAGGCGGGGCGTTGGATCGAGGGCGGCAGGGGCCAAGATAAAGACGGAGCGCGCGCCTGCGCCTATATATTTATAAACGCATCTCCCGAATTCCTCGACGACCCCCATGGCGCGTGCCTCGCGCAGCTTCCTCCTTTCTTGGCCTCTCTCTCGGCGCTTCCTTCCTCTCCTCTCCTTGCCCGTTTTTTTCTCCCACCGATTTTCTCGATTTTCTCCTTCGAGGAACGGCCGACGCCTCTCGAAATAGGAGGAGGTGTACTCACCCCGCGCTTCAGCGACTAATTGAGCCGATCGGGGCAGAACTTTTGTGCGCGCCACGCAGATTTTTATTGGACGGCGTCTTAACGATGCCTGGGGTAGAAATTTTTTCTTATTAGAGTGTTTTTACTTCTTATTAAGTGCAGATTTGAATTTCTTTGTGAGGCAGGAGACTCTATATTTGTTAGTCAATTTCCGCAGTCGAGTTGGTTATATACCTCAAATTGGCTTTTTACGTTATTTCCATATACGCACGTACGTTAAATTCACCACACTGTTTTTTCAACGAAAACCAGCTCATTTGAACATTTTTTTAGTTTTTTCAACCGTTAAAATAAACTCCGAACGCGAGAGGTCACGCGCGTAAAAACGCCCATTTACGCATTCAGCGCGGGCGCGAGGTATAGATGGAGAGAGCATATAAAAAAAAAATGGTCGAAAAAAGCAACGATTTTCGGATGTGCACACGCGTGCGCGCGTCGAAAGGTATCCCTCTCCGCGGCCCGTTACGAGGCTTTATTTTTGGAGTGTTGAAAAAGCGCGTCGCGCGCTTCCGTTGTCTCCTACGTGCGCCTGCACACGTGTGGTCTCTTTGCCGAGGGGGGTCCAGAGTCCGCTGCATTCGAGGGGATGCTCGCAAACGCCCTCGCTTTCTTCTTGTACACTCGGCGATTGAAGAATTTCGAACTCGCTGCGTACTCCTCGAGACGCGGATTCATTTTTCCACAAGTAAAACGATGGTTATACGCATCTGTATAATATAATATATAATTATTATTAATACTGAAAAAGTATTTAATTTTATTTTCTTTCCGCGAGAGGAAGATATAAAATAGAATTTAAAATCATGTATAGAATAATTTATTTTGAATAATTATTAAGTAATATAACAATTGCTCAAGAGTATATTTGAGTTACGGTAATTTGTCTAATTTACGACTATTTATAATTATAGAACATCGTTTTAATTATCTGATATAAATCTATATAAATTTCGACCTACGCAACATTAAACCCCTATATTTTTGTAGTATTATACCAACTGATCCGTGCGTCGCTGATCTTCTAAATGGACTTTGCGGCATCTATTAAAAGAATAAAATAACTCTCGGGGATTTTGAAGGAAATCGTCAATCTCAGAAAGTACCGTACGATAAACAAACAGAATCGCTTTAAAAGTCAGCGAGGAATCATTTCGGCACGTATAAAACGTGAAAAACAAATCGTTTCCCCCTCTGCACACGTGTGTTTTGTACGTCGCTCGCCGCAGGATGCATAAATGTTTTTCCACATATTATCAGCGCGGGATGATGATGTCGATGAGGGGGTACTGGGGATCAGTTTTTTTTTTTTTTTTTTTTTTTTTCGGGAAACGCACGTGAGGCTTTGTACTTTTGGAGACGCGACAAGACCGAGGGCTTGACACTTCCTTTACTTTTTTGTCTACAATTTCTGCGGCACTCTTCAAATAATTTCACTTTTGTATCTCACTGCTTTTTCGTTTTCTAGTCGAAGTTTCGTTTTATCAAAACAAAAATTATTACTTTGATATACGCATTTGATTAATAAATTAGTGGCTGGAGTGAAATTTCATTCTCAATTTCACTCTTACTTTAGAGTAATTCTAGAGTAAATTACATTCATAGAGTTAAGTTTGAATTTATTAATCTATAATGGAATGAAACGTTCACTTTACAGGAGTAGAATGGCTTCATTTCTCTTTTATAGAGTAGGATTTTTATACGTTATTGCTCGACCCTCTCACTCTAAATTTGAGTGAAAAAATTACTCTATTTCACTCGAATCGAGGGAGTTAATTTCAATTTAAACCCCATTGTAGTCAAATTTAACTCCATTTCACTCTAGCCGATTTAGCGTGAAGACTTGCTCTAGAAAATACATCCAGTGAAATTTACTGGAAGGAATTTAGAGAGTAATTAAAATCTATTGTAACAATGCTATCACTTGCTGATCTCACATCGATTTTATATTAAATTCTTATGACAATTAACCCTTTCCGTACTTCGTAAAACCTGCTCAAGGCTCGTTTCCCTTAAAATTTGTTATTTCTCTGAGAAGTCGATCCCCGACAATTGACGTGCCACTAAATCTTCCAAGCCCTCTGCCCCAAACTCTCGCGCCTTCAACACAAATCGTGAGCCTAAAGTAGGCGACATCCCGCACTCCGTCCTGCACCCGCGGTCCTCGGTAAATCAGAATAGGGAAAGATCATCTCTCCCTTAGTTGGTAAAAAAGCCAGCCCCGGCGCTGCGTATTTTTAGAAAAGTCTGGCGAAGGATGAGGAGCGATAAGGCGCATCGGCGCTTGATCGATGTCCCGAGGCTGCAGCTAGCGCGGACACCGCCGCCGTATTTATAGGTATATGTATATACGAGAGGAGGGCGCGTGCCGCGGCGGGAAAAATCCCCATAATGTCGTCCGGGGGAGATCCCCCGCTGGAGGAATCGATGGACTCGCGCCTGTCGCGTTAACGACGCCGGCACCTTTTTTTTTACATTCGAGGCGCCTACAACCGCTACCTTCGGGCAACTATTAAATCGATACTTCCGACTCTGAATTGCTTTACTTGTTTTTTTTTTTTTTTTTTTTTTTGTGTATTTTACGTTTTATGAGTTGCGACTGGTGCGGAGAATAAAAATTGTCGTAAAAATTGTTACTGCGCTGGAGCAAGTGTAGGTGTGGTATATACACTTATTGGAGATGATTATAGAGCGTTAGGTAAATTTTTCCTGTCGGCGATGATGTTCATATGCGACTCGATCGTTTACCGAAAAGTTTCGGCAATCTTTAACAAAGTTTACGGAGACACGGAAAACTTAAGCGAACTCTCTTTCAAGTCGGTCAGAAAGTTTATTTTCCTGACTACAAGCTTTTGCGCGATATACTTTGTACTTGCATATATACTACGGCAATATTAAGAAAATATTTCCTAAATTTTTTCATTTCAAGCTTTAATTTTGTTGTTTTACTAAATTCTCATGTAGTTATCTATCTAAATCAGTAAATATAATACTAATATAATTTTAGGAAAAAAAAGAGGGATCGCACTATTTATATATCGCTACATTCCCATTCCCTATCGAGCTATTTATCGAAATATTTTATTAAAGATATGTTCAGCTAAAAAATTGGAAAAATTCTAAGACTACTCCTTGAACTCCGTCTCGGAGGCACGCGTCTCCGTATAGTTTTGGAGGGAAAAGTGCGCGCTTCTTCTTGCAAGATCGAGGAGTCGCAGGAGGGGCGGAGGATCGAGGGAGCAGCTGGACACATACACCTTTCTCCCTACGGTTTTTCTAAAAGCGTATACAGAATTTTGTCGAGGGGGGGAACGCGCGCCGCTAATGTGGATCGACGCACGGCGCGTGCCGGGACGCGTGCCCCGGCTATTCTTTCCCTCTTTTCCCTCCCCCCTCTCCGGGGCTATCTGTCTCGCTTCATTTCCATAGTGACGGAGGGATTCCTTTTCAGCTTGCGTTTTATATAAATGGGCTAACGACCGCGAAAGTTAACTTTTCTCTCGGGAATATGTTACTTCTGTTGAGGCGTTAACGCTAAAATCAAGTGTCGCAGTTTAAAATGAGATTTAGTGTTTTGAAAAAAGATATAGTAGCTTACGGTTAAATTTATTTTATAAAATTATGAATGGTGGCTTGAGGCTTCAATATATAAGTAATTAAAATTTTATAATAAAAGTACAGAAAGTTTCTTAGATTTCTACACTGAGAAAAAAAAATAAGTTGAAACAACGATCTGAGTGCATAAATACAGACAACTATTTTTTTTTTTCGTTGATTTAACTGAAATTGTAGTGGTTTAATCAACAAAATATTAATTGTTTAGTTGTTTTAATAGATACTTAATTATTTCAATAGAGGTTTAATTATTTCAATAAATTTTTCAATCAACGAAAAAGTGGCAGTTGTCCGTATTTATACGCGCGGATGGTTGTTTAAACTGAATTTTTTCTCAGTGTATAAAATTTTACAAGAAATTGTTTTACACTGCGAAAAATAATCACAGTAAAATTAACTACACTTATAGCAAAAATTGCTATTAATTGATATTAATAATGAGGAAGAGACGTTCTCATTTTTCACAGAAAATTGCTACATATTTCATGTAGTATTTTATCGTAACATTGTTGCTGATATAAATTCTATAGAATTTTATTTGTATTATTATTTTCTACAGAATTTTTATTACTCTATTATAATAAAATTCGGTCTAGGTCGAGTAAATCTTTCAGTAAATATAGAAAATAGCAAATTTTATTAAACATTTTACACAGTGCAGTTTTTCCGATACTAGCGAAACTTGAAATAACTATATAAAATGAATGCACAATATCCTCTACAAACAAGGAATAGTTCTCCCTTAACTCGTAAAAAATTTAATTACGCCCTTAAACCAATGGTAAAACCACTTAATTTTGAACCATATCCACCGCTTGCAAACTTCACCCTCAAAAATGCATAAATGCGCTATAACTCTTAATCGGGTGAAACTTAGAAAAAACTTACAAATAAAAAAAAAAAGGAAAAAAAACGAGAAGTATAGATCTAAGAGGAGGGCATCGTCGGAAGGAAAAGGGAAGGAGTCCTAATAGCAAAGCGTAAAAATAATCGGCCGGAGGTGTGCGCGTGACGGTGCGCAGCAGTTGGGGAAAAGCGGGGCCGCCGGCGCTGGGCCGGAAAAGCCGACGACAGCTTGCCGCAGCCGACGCCGCCGAAAATGCGTGGAGGGGGGGGGGACGAGGGGTGGGCGTCGTCTTCCCGCCAAAGGGAAAAGTCGCGGCGCTCCCGAGAAAAGTCGGCCCGGGGCCCAGTCAGTTGCACCCACGCGTCCCTGTCGCGCGCATCGACGAGGCGCGCGTTTCCCGCCAAACCACGATGCCGAGTCGAGTTACTCGATCGAGGTTCGAATTTTCATAATTCACGTCCTCGTCCGCTCTTCTTAATCCTTTGACCGCGGCGGTTTGCGCTTTTACGTTTATTGCGTTACGCTTCAGGTTTTCACGCGGTATTTAAGCGAATCCACTTGTAAGTGAATTTCTTTTTTCTTTTTTTTTTTACAAAAAGTTTATAGACAATAATTGAAGGCGGTGTTGCGGTGTTGTGAGGAGGTGATTGCACTTGGGTATACCGGCTGTTTGGTTCACGGGGTGCTTGGATTTTTTAATAATGTTGGAAGGATGGACATTATTTGGCGAGCGAGGGACGCGGTTGTAAAATTGAAATTCTGGCTCGGAGATTCTCCGGCGCTTCGACGGGCGTTTTGAAAATTTTTGGCGGTGATAGAGGGAGGAGCGGCAGTTTTCCGGAATAGCGTCGCTTCTCCCCTCAGGTATACCACCGGAGACGCGCGCGCTCCCCCGGAAAGCCGCTCGAATAACGGCCAGTCGTATAACTTATATTTCGTAGCATCAACGGTTTTATAAGCGACGGTATAACAACCGGTTTTTTTCATTACTTTATTATTTATGTTAAAAAACGTATATATTTATTTATTTATTTATTTATTTATTTATTTATTTATAAAAAATAATCGAACACCGGAAATTTTAATGTTAATAAATTCTATGTGTTAATATAATTTTGTGTGTATGTTTATTGGATGAATTGCAGTGCGAAGTATTAAAATTGTTTAACTAACGATTTCATTTATTTAATTTTGCAGAAACGTCGGTAAGGTCGTCGCTGGTCGAGTGTCTTCCTCACGTGGCTATTATAAGCCAAGAGTCTGCGTTGAATTTGTGCAGCGATAAACTCATCAGCCGCATCCTCCAAATTGTTCTTATTTATATACGTGATCCAGATAATCAGGTAAAGGCTTTTACTAATTTTCTTCTTATAAAGAATTTAACCTAAGTAGCTATTTTACGTTATAATACACGCATTCGAACGAAAAATTTTATTTGGATTCGTACGAAGCTAATAAAGTAATTAAATCATATAAAAAATTTGTATAAATAATTCTGGTTTTTCAAACATTTTTTATTTATTATAAATAAATAATAAAAAAAAAATTGCAACATTTTTGTGCAATAAAAGTGTAAATTAAGACGAGAGCGTGCACTGTCTTGATACTGAAATTATTGAGCTTTCCTTAGAAAATTCGCTAAGACGTGTCGTTCCATTGCAGGTGCGGCAAGATGCTCAAACGGCCCTCAGGACGCTGCTGGAGCGCGAGCTGCTTTCCGACGAGCAGGTCCACAATGATGTGTGCAATGTCATCATCGAACTTTCCCGCGAAGATTGTGCGGAATTTCAGACCCTGGCGCTCACCGTAAGTTGATGACCCAATTTTTTTTTTTTTCACCTCCCAATTTTTTTTTGCTACGTTTTGTAAACCTAATAGGCTAATTCTAAGTATTCACGATACTTCTGTAATAATCATTTGTTAAAAAAAAAAAAAAAAAAACAACTATTGCGTATGTTTAAATAAAAACAAACAAATATTTACTTTGATTGATGTAAACGATCGATGGAACAGTCGCAAGATGTGATAGAAAAGTCGCCGATTCCGCCTGAAAGACATGGGTAGTGAGATGTTTCCTCCCGCATTGGCGTCTCACTACCTTGTCTTTCATGCGGCGTTCGCGAAGTTCAACGGAAAAAAAAAAAATTTCGCGCGACTCATACACACACGCATCGAGGAAAGCCCGAAAGCTTCGAAGGAGGAGATGAAGTCGCCGGGGCATGCTTTTACCATCAAAGTTGGTTTGTCATAGAGTCACCTTGCTATCACAGCCAGCTTTGATGAGCAAAATTGTGTCCGAGACATCGCCGCATGCCACTGACGAGGCCCTCACGAGGAGAGTGCACAGCCACCTTTTGCGGTCCACTACATCAAATTGGTTGTGGAATGTTTCGAGTTCCCATATCACAGCCATTTTGATGAGCTTGGCCCGTAGAACCGCTCGACGTTAAACCGCCGCCGCTCCTCGCTTTTTCTTTCCTTGTTTTATAATTCATCGTTTTCAAAATTTTCAGCCTTGCCTCGTCAGCGAGAAACTTTTCCCTTCAAAAGCTCTCAAGCGTTCCGGAGGACACTCGGCAGCGGCGCTGATTGAAGAAAGTTCGAGCGAGAGGCGCGATCCGATCGTCAAATTGGTTGTGGCGTGTTGCCTGGATTTCATATCACAGCCATTTTTGACGAGTTGGAGCGTGGCATCCCCCAGCGTCCATCGCCAGCGAAGAAAAAAAAAAAACACAAGGCACAATCATCTGCGGACAACACTCCGGAAGATCGCGTCGCTCACAAAGTGGCTGTTGTATGTCAATGCAAAGGAGCCTCATATCACAGCCAGCTTTGTTGAGCGGTGAGCGTCTTCCCGATCGCCGAGGGCGCCTCTACACCTACCCCGTGCCGCAAAGGAGGGAGAAAGAGAGAAGAAAGAGAACTACGCGCGTCCATCGCCGGAGGAGAGAGGAAAAACTACCGAAAAGGAGCGGACCGCCGATCCCCGCCTACCCCCTCCCCTTTTTTTCCCCCTCCTCTACGACGGCGCCGAAGAGGGAGGGAGAGGGAGAGCGAGGGAAAGACCGGTGTCCGCTTCAGGGCCGTCTGGATTCTGCGGGGTCGGCTCTCGGCGAGGACTTCGCACCGCGCGCGGCGCGCCTGCCTTACTGCAGCCGTCGCCGCCGATTTCGCGGAATCGAGATCGTGGGACACACGCCGCTCTTTCCTCGGATCCTGTTGACGGCTCTCCCTCTCTCCCTCGCACCGCTTCCCTCATGCCCTCTTACTCTCGCCCACCTCGACGGACACATTCATGCGCTATACGACGACTCCCTTTTCTCTCTCTCTCTCTCGCCGCTGCGAACTTGAGATTCTTTGCTTGGAAGGGATTGTGCGTACACTGATGTATTTATTTATTTAGTTCGTACCCGCATACGGACTGGATAATTGTTTTAAGATGATTTGTAAACTGTCGATAATAAAAATGGACACAAGTCCAATTGGCTTAACGATTTTTTGCGCAACTCTCGGTAAGTCGTTAAAATATTAATGCAGACGACATTCGGTTAATATTGAAAATACTGTTTATGAATGATACAAGAATTATGAATAAGCAGAAGATTGCGGTGCTAAATGAAGATGCTCGGTTGTCTCGCCCGTCAGAGTGGTTGTGATATGGTCTACGTAAACGCATATCACAGCCAGCTTTGATGTGCGAAACAGTTCGACAATAATCAACAATTGAATTCAAATAATGCCCCAACGAGATGCTATGAGTGTCGCATACTTTTTTTTTGTACGATTCCATTAATTTCTATATGCTATTACTCTATTTAACAATAGTGTATTTTGTCTGCTCGATTTTTTTGTAAACATTAACGTACGATCATTTACGGTGAAATTATATTTAACGATGTATGGAATCCATTCAGGGGATCGTGCGCGTCCATTTTTAAAACGTGAAATCTCTGCATGAACGTTTATAGGCGTGTATATAAATATTTTGCTTTAAAACCGAAGTTCAATATCTTTATACTTTTTTTTTTATCAACCATTCTCGTTTCGTTCGCAGCTCATGACAAAAGTCAACCCGTACATAGGAGATGAACTCACAGAAAAATTGTTTCTCGACCGATATCTCGAATTGTGCAGCAATGACGGCTTCTTCGTCAGGAGAGTCTGCGCGTCCATCATGGGCGAATTCTGCACGATAATGTCCAAGGAAACGGTCTACAATAAATTAGTAAGTATCATCATCCATGCAATTGCAATCGTCAATTCATAAAAACTTTCTTTTTCTAAACTTTTGAAAAGTTGATTCGAGATATTAATTAAAGATTGTTTGAATTGCAGCTTCAAACGTACGCGAACCTCTGTCTGGACAATGTGTGGGGTGTGCGGAAGACATCTGTGGACTTGATGATGTCGGTGGCGCGTTGTGTGCCGCTGACGCTGCGCCGAAACGTGCTTTCAAAGCTGCTGGTGAAACACCTGCGCGACGAGTCGCGGTGGGTGCGTCGCTCAGCTTTCGAGATCCTAGGGCCGTTCATTTCGACTTTCGCCAAGCAGTTTCACGAGCTTATTTACGATCATAAGGGCGAGCTCGTCCTCGTCCATGAGAACAAGCGCGGGATTCCCCGATTCAACGTGTAAGCTTGACGCTCAATTGCATCACTAACGATGAAAAAATTCGCTAAGTAAGTTAGTTAATCGTGATGAATTTTTTTATTTTAGTGTTCCTGTTGCCAAAACTAGTGATATCCTCACAGATAATCTGTCCCACTCGTTCAGCTATGGATGCCACAAGGTAAATTACTTTACGATTTTTTGAATGTATATCGAGATTTTATTCGGCTGATAATTTCAAAACCTTTATTTCGCTAGTCAGTCTCTTTGAGTTTACAACGAGACTTTTCGTCGAGAGCGTCATCGTATGACAACCTCAGCGAGATAAAGGTAATTATCAACACACGTGGAACGTACTATTTATTAAGGGGAAAACAATAAACGGGTGATAAAATATTAAGTAAAATTTACATTTATAATTTTCAAAAATATTCTCCAGTTTTGTCTTTACTTAAATTTCTGATAAACTTCCGTTATAGTCGTGTTTGATTTTAATTAGTTAATACGAAATTTTCAAATTGCAGGAGAAGAATCATAAAACAGATAATGTAAAAAGGCGATTGTTAGAACTAGTTGACGCCAGGAATAACACCAAGAAAGCTGATGACTACGAGAATTTCAATTTATTTCAATATTATTATGATCCACCAGATATGCCGTTAGATCCTGAACTTGTTAACTCGATAACGAATGAGAATGAGTCAGCAAAACCTGTGGATAGTGATATTAATGATTCTGATCGACGTAAGTCTCAATTTTGCTTTTTTTATAAGAAATCAAAATATTTTTTATTTAAAATAAAACAGTGTCTTAAAAACAAGGTATTTTATTACAGAAAATGCCAATGAACAACCTCAAGATATCGAAAACGTTGAAACCCTAACTGAAAATAAAGGACAAGATAGCAACGAAAATATTGAAAATAATGAGACACAAATGGCCGATAGTGAAAATAAAAATGATTCTAATAAAAATTCAGAACAACAGCAAACACAAGAAAACAAGGATAATGAGCATGATGTTATGCTGCAACTAAAAAAGATAGATAAAGAGAACGAAGATTACGAATTAGAATTTTGCACAGACGAATCTGGTAATAATGTATACTTATTTGAGAACTCTAAACCAAACGTTCGTTCGCGAAGAACAGCCAAAAGCAAATGTTCTAAAGGCAAATTAACGGTTGAAGCATTATCATTATACGAATTAGCCGAAAAACAAGCACTTAAGACATACAACTTAAATGACACTATGGATATATCTAACACATCTTCATCAAGTATCGAAAATCAACAAAGCTCATTTCCTTCTAATATAACTTTTCAAATAGATGATGATTCTGAGGATGAGGATGAAATTGTACCGCGTGTTCTCGTCAATTACTTCGTTTCAATGGCGGATCAGGAAACTTATAACGTTTACACAGATATTGGCCCGGATCTAGATTACCATTGCGCGTTTAGTTTTCCTGCAGTAGTTTTGACTCTGGGAAAAGACAATTGGCATCGTCTCAAGGTAACTAAATTTCATTGTTTTTCAAATACAAAATATTTTTACGCACGGTTGGGTTAACTTTAATCACGCAATTTATTTTACAGGATGCGTATCAACGGTTGGCAAGCGCTGTAGCGTGGAAGGTGCGGAGCACCTTGGCCTCAAGCATCCACGAGATAGCTATTATAATTGAACAGGAATACGCAACGCGGGATTTGGTACCGATTTTCAATGGATTTATCAAAGATCTCGATGAAGTCCGAATAGGTGCTCTGAAACATTTGTCGACTTTTTTGTATGTACTGACTCCTCAAGACCGCGTGCAATACCTGCCAAAACTCAACGATTTTCTTATCACTGATAGTAAATGGAACTGGAGGTTAAAGGAGGAGTTGGTGAAACAGCTATCCGAAATCATATATCTATACCAGCCTGATGACGTCGCAACGTACATTGCAACTCTGCTGCTGCATCTCATGCAGGATAGAGTCGCTGCTGTCAGGCAAGAAGCATTGAGCGCTGTACGTTAATACTTACTATTATTTTTTAGGATTATTCTCCATTGCAGATGTTAGTTTTAATTTCTATTTATTTTATTAGATTGCGGGAATGCTTTCGTATTTAAAATTAAGTGACAGTGATCCGCTAGCAATAGCAATGATTCAAGAGATGAGAGATTTGTTAATAGCTAACGGAGCCGACAGATGGGTTATAAGGCAAACTTATGCTCTTCTATGTTCGAAACTTATCCAACAACAGCGCACTATTATTACCGGCGAGGTATTTGCCAAAGAACTATTACCATACCTGCTGGAACTCGCTCGCGACAAAGTACCCAATGTGAGACTTGTGGTTGCCAGGACACTCTCTACCCAAGTAAAAAATCGTAAGTATATTATAATTTTGTTAGCTAATTACTAATCCCAATAACTACTGCTTTTAACATTACTTTCATTTACTTTTGTAGCTTACTTCTTAGAGACGGAGCCATTGAATAGTGTAAAACTGCAGTTATGCTCAATGATTTGTGATTCTGATAGAGATGTACGCGACTTCGCGTGCAAAGAAGTAAAATTTGGCATGCCTATATCAAGAGAAGATGTTCTGTTTGCTAGGAAACACTTCTTTAGAAACAAAAAGAGCAAGAAAAGCCTAGAAAAATCGGAAGAACAATGGAAAATCTAAAATCGATTTTGGAAAGTTAATTTTTAGATTATTATTCAAATGTGTGTATGCATTAGCAACGAATTCTTTTTTACTTTGTTTTCTTTTTTATTCATTTTACAAAGTGATGAATGCCTTGAATATCGCAGTACGACCTAGTGCTGAAGTAAATGAAAGTTTTGAACGATTTTACTGCCGACGAAAAGAGAATACAAAGGATGTCAGTTTTATTAGTGAGAGATTAGTTTTCTTTAAGAAAGAAACAAAAAAAAAAAAAATAAATTATGCCTAGAAAGTTTACGAAAATAAAATGATTGATGTAACGGTGTGCATGCTGAGCGTCTGTATGTCGGTTGCTCAATTGTAATCATTTAAAGTAAGTTGTAGTTAAAGAGCGATTAATGTGCATGTCGCTTGTACTTTTTTGTCATGCTGAAAAAGTATTTGGCGATTTTCACTTGTTGGTAAAAATCACTGACTTTACAGTGATAACTAACTATTTTCGTAAATTTTGTAACTATTTGGTAATGACGAGAAAAAGTAATTGCTTCGTTAAATGCTGTACGAAATATTTTACACATTTTAAATACTTTTTTTTTTAAATTGTTTCGCCAATCAAGTTTTTCTTTTTAGTGTAGCATTATCAACTTCAAGCTGTCTTTTAGAAATTTTAGTTTTATATGAAAAAAAATTTACATTTTACAATCATTGAGCAATTTTGGTACGTTTTACTTTTATAAAATTAGCGTGAATTGTAAAAAATATTTTTTAATTGAATGTCTTTTATTGATCTAAGAATATATTAGGCCTACATTATAAATAAAATTGTTTACGACATAAAACATTTTTTGATGAAAGCACAGATAAAATACTCGACATTGACTACCCGAAATCAAGATGCAATTTTCTTTTAATTTGCTTACCTGCAAAAAAAACCAATTCAGATTCCTCTTTAAACATCGACGGCTAATACACGTAAAATACTGACATTAAGTGTTTGTAAAAAAGTATTCGTTTATCTTTTTTTAAGCGCAATTAGCTGTATAAATACTGTACAGTGAGAAAGTATGTTGGTAGAGCTAAATAACTGTAGTTGCTTTGAAAACTTGAATGCGAGAATTTTTGAATGACTAATCCTTTTTTTTTGCAATAAACGTGCTTATACTCGTTGGGAAATTCTCGATCGAGAGTTTTCACAGAAGATTCTTAATATACGAAATTCGCGCGTGCAGGTCTCTATTATTATTTTTTACCGTACGTATTTGTATAAATTTTTTTTACAAAAAATAAAAATAGTACATTTTGATATAAATGTCAGAAAGTGATTTTTAGCTTGGTGTGAAAAGGTCACACGGGGCTAAAATCATCTTTTTATTTATGTATCGAACCGTATTTTTCGATACGACGAGTTCAAAGCATGATTTACGTAGTTGATTATTAAAAAAGCGTGGGGAAAATCGTATATTGTGCCCGGAGTATCGAAAAACAATAAAAAGCTGCTATTGAAACACCAATCTACGAATTAACCGTAAACTCCTTGCGTAAAAAGTTAGGGAGAATTCAAGGTAGACAACAATTTGCTAAATAAGAATTAGTAATTATGGAATGCAACAACACGTAGTAAAAGGAACAACAAAGGAAAGTAATACATACATTTCAAATTAGTATTTAATTAACGTAAATCTTAAAAATTAGACTATTTTAACATGAGTCTTTGGAGACGAAGCTGAAGCTTCAAGAACTAAGATTATGGCCAGTAAAGAAAATTAATTTTGTAATAGTAAATTAACTAAAAAGTAAAATATGCTGGAACTAGAAATAACTAAAATTGTGTAAATAATCAATTTTAGCATACGATATTATCAAATCACCTTTTACTATGTACATTGATTATCGAGAAAATCATTGATCAACTTATTTTCTCTGTAAAATTGAAATTTCACTCGCGAAATATGTATTTTACAAAAGTAAAAATGAAAATAAACGATAAGGTACTTTAGCAATACTTCCGATTTTCATCATTGAAAGCGTTAATTTTATAATATAGCTGTCTTTTGTAATTTTGATTTTAATAAGAAATAAATCATTACTACTTGTAAGATTTGTTTTATATGATACTTTGCGCTCGTTGAATGTGAATATTCTCGAAAAGGCTGAGATGAGTGACATTGTTCAATTGTGTATATTATGTACTCGCTAATGAGATAGGAAAAAATAAAACGCCATGCGATTTGTTACCTAAGTATTTTTATTTACCTAATAATCACTTCCACGTTAAAAAAATGCAGTCTTTTTTTACCTATGAATTTTATCAGTGAAATTTAAACAAACAAATTCATTCACAAGAAATATTTATAAAAAGTCACATTTATCTTTATTGCAATCGTGTTTTCTTCACAAAATATTTTATCAGTATTAATTACAAATCTCGATGTACAAAATTAATCCTAAATGTGTCATATATATTATAATTACAGTACAAAATTATTACAAATATATCATCATCATCTTGAACGATTTAGAAGCTACCGGACATAAAAAAAAATTATGCCCTTCGCCATCTACAAGACCTATCAATGGACATCTCGTTACAATCTTCCCAAAGCGTAATGAGAGAGCAATTTTGAACCCTTAACAGCTAGTACAAAAAAAAAGTATACGAGAACCTTAGAAAAAGCTAAAGCTACCCTCTAAAAATTATCGACGAATAAGTCTTTCTAAAAAAGGAAGTATAAATAGGTCCTAAAAACAAGAGGCGCCTGGTGACGTCAGAAGATGCCGAGGAACTTGCCGGCGAGCGGGCACTCGGGATGGCTGCAGACGCGTTCCTCGCTCTCGTGGCTCCACGGGCCCCAGTGACGACGGCAACCTGCACCCTCACGGCTAACAGCCGCGGGGTTCAACCTCACCGGTTTTACAGCGGTGAGGGGGAGTGCTACGCTAGTGGCGTCAATGGAATAATAGAAAAAAATTTGTTAGAACTGCAATAAATTTTGAAAGAAACTTTTGAAGTGATAACTTCTTATGGGGCACCGAATGCTTAGGAATTTCAGCCTCCAAAAGTATGAAAAGGCCTTTTTGTTTTCCGTCGGTTATGCTCTCTCTCTTACACATAAATTTCAATTGAGTAAAAACATTTTATAAATGTCAATTGAGTGTTTTTGGATCATTTTATGGTGTTTTTAGAAAAACGTCTACGAATATTGGAAATGACCGAATTACCAATATTGGACTAATATTAAACCAATATTGGTAATTTGGTCATTTCCAATATTCGTAGACATTTTTCTAAAAACATCATAAAATGATCCAAAAACACTCAATTGACATTTATAA
>JAWWEN010000001.1:6066006-6107193 GCA_035582955.1 Sycophila texana | reverse complement strand
TCATATGTCCGACACATGTCCGTCATATTTACGGTCATATGTCCAGCCCTAAAATGTCTGGACATTTTGCAACACTACACACGACCCCGTGATCTCTCGGATACTTAGCCTCGAGAGGCCCAAAGCCACGCGCTGGACTCACGGCCACCGCGAGAGAAACTCACGCCCGGGATGCTCGACATGTATACCTGCTTGCGCTCCGCTACAGGGCACTCGGCCGCGACGACATGCTGACGAGGACGGACGCTCCGCGGCGCGGCTCGGAGGAACTGGGCGAAGGCACACACGAGCCCCCCACTGTTGTACCGCGCACCTAGTGCACACGCGCTATATACACGCACCTTCCGCGCGCGCGCCTATTTTAGGTTATGTTGCAAGTCGCAGCTGCAGCTGATCATGATCGCTATTGTCGCTATGTATATTACACACACGCGCCGCCCGTTTTTTAATTTTCCGCGCGCGCGATACTTTGAACGCGGAACTGCGCGGGACTGGTGACGATCGTGAAGACGTGAACACTTTATATATTATAAGTGTGTATGTATAGAAAAAAGGTGTGTGATATGGGAATATCGAGGGATATAAAGTAGTGTAGTATCGAAAAATCGACGACGCGCTCGCTGCCACGGCCGGTTATTATCTGGCCTCTCGCTTTCGCAAACAATATGAGTGTGCCTGGCTGGCTGCAGCGCCCGAGCCGAGGGAGGCCGAGAAAGGTGACTAATGCAGTGTGCCAACGCCGATGCGTGGGCGGGATCTCGAGCGCGAAGGCACACTTTCTTTTCTTTTATTTCTTTATATATTTCTTTCTTTATATTCGCGCGAGTCAATTAGCTGATCGCGATAAACAAGCTTATATGCCTCTCTCTCTATATATATTTTCTCGGCGTGACGCGCCGCTCGTCGCTCTATATATACGCTGAATCAACCGATCTTTTTTTTCTTTCTATTCTTTTTTATATTTTCTCGATTTATATTTTCTCGAATTTAAGCCGGATTGAGGGCCCATTGTTTTTTTGATATAATGTTTTTTAAGAAAAAGAAAAAATGAAGGGGCGAGATTTACGATTGATTATTGATGTTAAACGGTCGAAAGATCGGTTCCTTTTTACGTTTATTTTTTAAGCGATTTTTCCGCGAATCTTGCGATTTTTTTGTACGGAGCGACTATTCACACCAAAAATTCACGTAAAAACGTGGATTTAAGGATTTACACAGACGTATTCATATTTTATATAAGCCTTGCATAAACGTATTTACGTGGATATTTGGGTTTTTGGGTTATTTGAAGTATTTTGAAATGATATTCACGTATTTACGTGGATTTTTGGTGCGCAAATAGCACCGGCCATTTTTTTGTTTCATTGCGCGAAAACAATTTTTTTTTATTAATAAACTATAATACTTTCGTAACTGTAACGACGCGTTATCTGCGTTAAAAAAAAATTGAAAGATATGATATAAAAATAATAAAAAGTCAGACGGTAGGCAAAAAAACCGTTGTGTAGCTGTTATTATAGGCTTTTTCCGTAGCGGGTGTGCAAAAAAAAAATGGGAAAAGTCCGGATAACCATTTGTTCGCGTAGTTTCGCGCGGGTAAATCAAAGATAAAGTTTTGTACATCGATATTGTTATCGGCACTTTTAATGTATCCCAATGTACTTGACAGTAGCTTTCAGCGAAGCGCAACGATCGGTAGCGTGCATCTCTCAGTCGCGTTAAAATTTTATTGCGAAAAAAAAAGTGATGACACACGATAAACTCGACTGAAATAGCAATAAACGCGCAAATAGGAGAATATCGCTCCTTACATCCGTAGAATTACTTCGAAACTATATAATCGTCGACACTTCTGCTTTCGTTCCGACGCGGCTTTCTTATTCGCGGAGTCCGCGGAACATTAAAAAGAAAGAAAAAAAATATACAGTTTCCTGCGCGATGAGAAAAAAACTGGAACGATTTTCACGCTCTAGCGAGACTTACTTTCCGAGTCTTCTCTCTCGATTCTCTCTTTGCTTCTCCGGTATAAAGTGCTGTTATTTATTTGCCCGAATGTCGCTGTTTTTCGCGACAGGCGCGGCGGCAAAAAAGAAACGCTTCGAAAGCTTATTCCTTTTTTTTACGATAAAGACACATTTTTTTTAAGTCTCTTAATCACGTTGTATTTTATTAAGTATTTTATTAAATATTTTATTAAGTATTTGATGAAGTATTTTATTAAGTATTTTTTATGTTAAAGTATACGCGGGAGGCTCGAGGAGAGTCATGCAAATTTCGCACGGGTAAATTAGTTCGAGGAGGAATTTATTTGAGCTGCATATGGCGGATATTGTGAATGAATATATACGATTGTGCTATAAGGATTGCGTCAATAAGTTTTTACGCAGAGTAAAAAGCATTTTTTAAATTTTAATCGCGTGAGTCCGCGCGCCTCTTATCTCTCTCGACTATGTGTCATGCTCAATTTAAATGAGATCGAATTTCGACGGGGGATTAACAAATTGCTTATTTATCGATAAAGTCGATCGATTATTGAGCTTTATGATTTATAGGACGATTTTCATGTTATGGAAATTTTTTTTTATTTTTTATTTTATTTTAATTAAATCCCAGCACTAAAGTTTAACTGGACACTCTGAAACTGAAGATGTATAATAATTTATATTAACTTTCGTATATGACGCACTACTCGCGCACTATGAAAGTGAAAAGAATATTGTGTACACTTTGGTAAATTATAAAGAGATCACTTTCTTCTGTAAAAATTGAAAGTAACGAGTTTCTTTTTATAGTTAAAAGATTACTTTGCAATTTTTAATTTTTTTCTTAATTATAGTATAAAGAATCGGCGGGATATACAAAAGGAAACCGGCTTCGCAGACGCGGCGTCGCATCGCAACTGAGGAAATCAGTACATCGTTAAAATATTTCGGTGACAGTGATAATGATTAAAGTCCTGCAGTATTATCTAAAACTTCAACGATTAACGATTAAATAGAATGTGAAAGCGGACATACCGGGAAGCGCTAATGGAGCCAGAAATATACAATATACTGTAAAGTAACATATATTTTTCTGTTCCGTCGAGTAACATTCAAAACATTATTATCATTTTTTAAATATTTCTTTTATTACGCTATTAAAGAAAAAAGTCGAATGATTTACTTCGCGCGTGACTGCATTATCAAAAGTTACTTATAAAAAAAAAATGCTAATATGTGCGAACGAATAAAACGTCGTGAAAAAATGTGGTTTGTTGTATGAGTGCGTACACTTTTCTGGAAGAAAAAAATTCTCACTGGAAACGATAGTAACTTTCATTATTCAGATGTACTTACGCGTAAAGGAAGAATTCGATTATACTGACATACTCTGTTTAATTTTCAATTTGCTGCCGAAGCGAGATAATAAATGAGTGATAACCAGTAAACAACAGGTTTTAAAGGCGAAAAAATCAGATACTTTCGAAAACTTTCAAAGATGTAGTTTTTTTTCTTAACACATTTTACAAAGTGTTATATATTTTTGTAAGCATTAATATATACATATAGTGACTTAATATTTATCGCGGTAATATCTATGTACATGATGTATATATGTAATATAAAAATAAAATAATCAATTAATTAAATGATATACATAAATTTTAGAAAGTTAGCACGTACAACTCTTTATTATTATTCTGCAATCAATGTATTTAAAAAACGTACGTGTAAAGGTGTACACACCTTGAAGCATACAGTTTGTTGTATATATATATGCTACTTTAAATTGCGTGTACCTATACTTTGCGTGAGGTGAATAGATTAGCTGTAACTAGAGATACTAGATTGCTAAAGTGTATTAATAAGTTTAAGTGGGAATTGACGTGGTTTTATCAATATAATATATTTTTTTTTATTTGATATTTTATTGTGATGTAAAGTTTCATAGCACATTCGTAGTTATAAATATTGAAAAAAGTTAAGAAAGTTCAATTACTCAAAAATCGAAAGTAAGCGCAAGATTTGCTTATGTAAAATTAAGTTATGAATATTTTGTGACTCCCCGGAGTAATAAATTAAAAACTTCATTTTGTTGCTAAATAAGCGTTGAAAAACAATTTGTAGATTCAACTAAAATTTGCTTGAATTCTCCTTATACATAATCATGCAGTTGATTAATTTAGTATAAAATTTATTTGTATACAACTAAACATTTAGTTAATTCGACCAAAGTGTTTTTTTAGTTAAAAATGTTGTTAACCTGCGTAAAAATAAATTAATGTAGATAAACTTTATCTTTAGATAAACTTTATATAAATTTGACTTATGGGATTTTCAAGTTTGGTTCATGTTTGGGAAAATCCCATATGCCAAATTTATATAAAGTTTATCTAAATTTATCAAAATTAATTTATTTTTACGCGGGAATTCATCTAAATATAAAATAATTTTCTAAGGAGAATTCAACAAAAATTTAGTTGCGCGATATAATTCAGCTAAATATTAAAGATAAATCAATCAACAAAATAATTTTGTAAAGAAAATTATAAACAAAATTTTAATTGAATCTAACTTCTTTTGCAGTAAGATAATTCTGAATTTTTATTTAATTCTTGTCAAGTTTTTCGCTCCAAACATTGTCCTATATCTATAGTAGTACCCTTTAGAAAAAGAATATTACGCAAAACTTTAAATTCAAAGTCCCAATTCTCAAACTACTTAATTCCAGGTAAAAATTCCAGCTATAACAGTTCGACATCATCGTTCGCCAATCACTCCGAAAAACCAAAATATTACAGTACAATTTCCATTGTAATCGTAGCTAACACTCGAATATTCCACGAAACGCGAAAGTATTTTCCTCGCCCCGTAGGGTCCAGGTAAATAAACCAAACTCGCTGTACACGCGCTATACACTATTATACCGTTAAAGTCACGCCGGCGGTGTGACAGCTGGTCTCCACACACATCAGCGAGGGCAATTCTACATGCTCCCCTCGCCTCTCCCGGCGCACCTTTCGCGCCGGCCAATCGCCTCGGCCACCCCATCGGAATCTCACCGGCGCTCCGCTCGCAATGCAGCGCCTCCCCCAGCGCACGAGGCTCCGCCAAGGGGAGGGGGGGGGCAGCAACCCCCGCGCGTGTGCGCGCGAATCCGAAAAGGTACCCCCGCGAGTAGCAGCAGCTAGAGCATAGGCTCGAGCGACCCCCTCCGCGGTTTAGTGTAGTGCGCTCGCGCGTTTACTCGCACGGACTCTGGCCGCAGCTCTGGCGCGCTGAGAAGCTCGAGAAATTCAACAATATCTCGCGCGCGTGCTAAGCGCGAGAAACGATCGATCGAGTCTGCAGGACGCACGAGAGTCATGTAGGCGCTCGTCGCGTGTTCAGCCCACGAGAGACGAGCGTTTATATTCCCTTCCCTCTACTACAGGGACAGCCGCGCTGCTCCGAAACTCCGGAACTCGCTGCGTCCTCCTCGCGCGCGTGTATAAACGCCGCGCGGGTGTTTACAGCAGTGGCGAGCAGCGTCCGCGAGTGCGAGATAAGTACTACACGATATAGAGGAGCGCCGGCCCGAGGCTGATTACAAGTATCATCCATCCCCTGCAGCGCGTCTTTATAAAAATCGCCGCGGCCGCCGGGAAAATTCGAATCGCGATTTCTCGGGGACACGAGTAGCATGAGGCAGCTGCGGCAGCGGACGATCGATAGGCGGAGATGAATCGCCGCTAGACGAGGCCGAGGCGGAGAGGAGCGAGAAGAGAGAGTCCGGGATGTCGGCGCCGGAGGGGCTCACCCTGAGCGTCGAGCGCGAGGAGCACGAGAGGCTGCTCCCGGAGCCCGACGGCTACGGAAAGTGCTTCTACGAGCTCTGCAAGAGCGTCGCCGAGGTCCACAGGTAAGGGGGTTATAACCTCTCCGCGGGTTACTGTCATAGACGGCCGCCGACTTTTGTTTACTTTCTTACGCTTCGGAGGTAGTGGCATTGTTTTTGAGTCGATGGGGCTTGATTTTGATGAGGAGACGGAATTTATTTGGGGATTTTTTGGTTGAGCGTTGAGGGGATTTGTACGTGCTTTTCGGTGTTGTTTTGGATGCGGGAGGTAACCTCAAAATGCAGTGACAATTAACGTCACTGGCCCGTTGTTTTGGAGCAACTTTTTTTTTTAGTTGACAGGTTGTTTTCCGAATTGAGAGTGTACTTCGTTGATTGAAATTCGATTGTTGACGAATGTTTTTTTATTTTGGATCTGTTCTTAGTCAGAATTGTTATAACGTTTCCTTCGGAAAATTTGTGGAGAGGTTTAGTTTATGTCAGACTATCATATTCGGAGTTTTAAATTAAAAAAATGTTATGAATAATAAACAATCGTTTTTTTATCTTTTTTTTGTACTTTTATAGAAGTTGCTTTACTTAAGAGATAAAATTTAAACACTCCTAAGCTTTTCAAATTAAATTTAGTAGTGAAGTCTGATTTGTTTACTATCATACTGATAAGAGCAAAAGTCGTCTGCTTGAGCTATTGTGTGATATTTCCATTGATGTAATGTAATGTAATAACAAAATATAAATGCTTCTATGCTTCTAATTTAAATTTTTAAGAATTTTTACTTTTTTATATTGATTATTTTTTTTTTACTGAAACAAATATTGTTAATTTATATAAATGTTTAATTAAACTTTATTTCAGGCTAAAAGGAGAATGGAAAAAATGTGGCAAAAACAAAATCAAGAAAAAAGACAAGAAAAAAGTAAGAAGCATTTTTTAACTTATTGATAAAAAAAAAAAACAACTTGATAAATAAAGCATTTAATTTTAATGAAATATTTGTTTTCTTAGGTTGATCTTAATGCAGAAGTAGCATGTTCTGGACCACCTGAAATTGAAGTCTCCAGCAATGCTTCAGCTTTTTCTGTATTTGCAAGCGTCAGAGGTGCTGTTTTAGAAAAACATGCCAGAAGCATAAATCTTCATCTTAGAGAAGCTCTTAGAGCATCTAACTGCACTTCACCTCCTCCTCCTGAATTCAGTGACAGTATTGTTTCTGAAAGTGATGAAGATGATCGAATGTCAACAACTCAAAATTTACCAAAGGTATAGATAATATTTTTAAATATTGTTATAATAGTTTCACTTAAATTAATATGTGTTTTAGATTGTCGGAATAGGTCTGAGAAGTGTATTCATTCTGATGAGAGAAAGTCGATCAGTCGATCAAACATTGTGTACTAAAGCACTTGGAGCACTCTTAGATGTATTACAAGGACAACTTCCTGAAGGTTTACGATGTGAACCTGATGATGTTATTGGTAAGTTATGATTAATAAATAGATTAGATACAATTAATTTTAAATATAGGTGTAATGTACATCTATAAAATTTAATTTAATCTTGTAGGACCATTGTTTGGTCTTCTTTTGGATCTTGCAACATCGCACGGTCCTGAATCAGCTGCAGCTAATGATGGAAGTCATCTGACAGCCGTTGCTTGTGCTTGCCTACTTAGTTTAGTTGTTGCTCGAGGTGATACTAGCAAACTTTTAGGAACAGTAGCAGCATTACTAATGAGTCCAAGGGCACTTGCTGTGCAAAATATTCAGGTAATAAAACAAAATCTAAATTATCTCTCTTTAATGTTTATACTCATTGATTTTACATTATTTCTCTGATTTCTAGATGCCAGTTGTTCTGACATCACTGCAAAGAAGTGTACATGCTGTTTTGCTTGGTAAACTCGCTTGGCCAGATTGGATAACTCATGGAGTTCCTAAAAATTCTAAGATATACACATCTACGCTTAAATTACCAAATGAAATCAATAATTTAGTTTTAAATGGACGAAGCTTTGTCAGTGATGGAAAATATTTATATTTACATACAAATTGTGGTTTATTTAAAATTGGTAATGGACATGGTGGTACAATATGGGGACATATCTATGCTCATAAACCTGATTTTTACCCATCAGAAACCGGTTGGATTGGTTACGCAAACGTGAGTAATATTTATTAACTGAAATAATTAAAAATCAGATTGAAATTTATTTTATTTAATTGTATTTATTTTTATTTACTGGTTGTTTTTTGTACAGAGTTCCTTATACTTTAAATGTGCACCAAAAAAACAATGTGAGTTAATGATACTGGATGCAGAAACGTTAACGATACGAGGAATCGCCGTTTTAGAAGGAAAAGATTGGTCTTCTTCGCTTATGTTTTCTGATGGTGAAAATTTGGGAATGATAACGGCTGGAAAAGATGTGAGTATAATTTTCATTAAAAAAAGAAGCGTAAATTAAAAAATTTATTCGTTATTAAAAAAATGATTTTTTTCGCTCCTGCAGGAGGGTTTCGTTGTTCGAACAATTAATACTTTGAGTAATCCAGTGACCGTTACATCAGAATTACCTTTAAAATTGGCAAGAAAGCGCGTTGATGTTTTTGGATATGCATCCTTCGACGAAGAACAGGCAACTTACGTCATTAATCCTCGCTGTGACGATGAAATAGCATACGTAGCTGCTGGTAAAGAATTCATGTTACTTAAAACCGTGAATGGCAAACTAATGTACACTGGCAAGGGCAAAGCCATCGGAATGAGGAATAATGTTAAGTCAAATAGGTGGTTGGACGTATCAGTTGGGAAAAAGTGCAAAGTTGTAAATTTTGCTGTTGGTCACGAGGGACAACATGCGATACTAGTCCTCGAAGATGGTTCGGTTCTTTTTGCTGGAACTGCGCGTCGAGGCGAGGATGGTGATAGCAGTAAGTTGTTTTAATATTTCATAGTAATTAATTAAAAATATTTCATACTAGTTAATTTATATTATTTTACAGACAAAGTTCGACAGCAGCCAAAACCAAGCAAGCCAAAGAAAATGCAAAAAGTTGAAGGTCAATTTATAGTGAGTGCAGCGTGTAACAATGGTACTACCGCATTAGTGACGAAAGAAGGCTTTTTATTGATGTTCGGCAAAGATACTTTGTACAGCGATGAGGCGACCGGTTTGGTCCCAGATTTGAAAGATGTTTGCGTCGTTGACGTTGCGTTAGGAAAGGCACATGCTGCCGTTCTGACGAATAAAGGACAGCTTTATGCGTTTGGCATTAATAACAGAGGACAGTGCGGAAGGGACTTTTCGAGTTTACACCCTCCTAATGTAAATAAAAAAGTTAACATTACTGCAATGGAAACTGGTATTGCAGACGATGATACCAATGCTACTGAAGGTGGTGAGTGATAGTTTGAAGTCAATTAAATAATCTTGCTAAAATAATTTTTTATAATTCATTTGTTGAAAGTACATTTTTTTTTTCAAACTAAAACAATTGCTTAAAGTAAGCAGTATGAGAAAATATTTCAATTTTTAGGTTCAGTAATAAAGGAATACCAAAAAAGTATTGAAAGAATAACGCGACTATTGTTGGAAGAAGATTTTGAAGGTCTTTTATTTTTGTTTTTATTTTTTTATTAATATATGATTTACTCCCGATGTTAGAATAAGAGTTTCTTTTAGACTGAAATGACAATTGAACAAAAAAAAAGTAAAATTAAAAAATATTATATTTTCAGAGAGTGGTGAAGGAGGCGAAGATTGGGAAGATGTAAAAGGACTTAGAGTGGACAGGATGTGTCAACCAGGGCAGCATACGTGGAGGTATCGAGCCTGTATGGTTTGCACTGTCTGCCGGGAGTGCACTGGCTATAGTATATCGTGCCTGGGTAGAGCATGGCGAGATAAAAATCCCGGACAGTGAGTATACAAATATTGTTTCATTTTTAATCATCAAAATATTGATTGTTATTTTAATTTTAATAATTGCATCGCAGAGAATGCGGCTGTGGTCAAGGTGACAGTGGTTGTTCCGAATGCGGATGCTGTAGACTGTGTGCTGGCGAGAATTACGACAATGGAGGGGACATTCCAGTAAGACCACGCGCAGGTAAAATAAACAATGTTTCTCGTCGCTGATTCTCCCCCATCGTTATTATCAAGATTGTTTTTTTTCATCCTAATATCTTTATTCACAGCTGGTGGCACAAGCTCTCAAGTATCGGAACTCGTATTCCGAGAGTTTCTTCGAAAGCGTTTTAAGGAAAAGAAAGCAATACAATTAAAGAGTTCAAATAACCAACGAGGTAATTACTTATACCCATCGTACTCTTAACAACATTTATTAACGCTAATTTATTTTAGTCGCAGTGCATAAGTTTTCGGTGGCTAAGGTAGCCGGCGTCAGTGCAGCTGCGATAGCGCCTGTAGTCGAGGAGGCCGTAGGTGGTGACGGCAGTGACGCGGAGCGTAGCGACACAACGCGAGTCGCCAGCGTACCACCTGCCCGCGTAGCTATTCCCAGCGACAGCCCGGTAGTGCAAGTGGCCTGTGGACTTCACCATACTGTTGCCCTACTCCAAAACGGCGAGGTCTACACGTTCGGTAGCAATATATACGGGCAGCTTGGCGTGGGTAATCTCGTCGCCCATGCTGGTCCCATGCAGGTCAAGATCCCCGGCTTGGCGATTCAAGTGGCCGCCGGTAGCAATCACACGGCCGTACTTACGTCAAAAGGCGAAGTTTACACATTCGGTTCATATCATAAAGGTATATTGTCGATTTTTTTTTTTTTTAATTTTCAGTGAATGTACAAATAGGTGTCGGTACTAAATTTTTATTTTTCAAGGGCAACTCGGTGTGAATTGGTGGAGCGACCAGCAGCAACAATCACAAAACTCTACTGTTACTGCAAATTCTTCTTCGTCGTCTATGAGCAATCGTGATTCTGAACGTTCTCAACCCTGGCATAGTTTTCCGAATATTGTGCCAAATATTGGTTCGCGCTGGGGAAGGAAAGCAACGTGGATCGGAGCTTCGGGCGATCAAACGTTTGTCAAGGTAGTAAATTAAATTTACTGATAACAGTACGAAATTTTTTTAAGCAGCAAGTTAAATTAAATATGAAAATTACATTTATTTCAGATCGATGAAATTAATAGTATCAGTCTGACGCGAAGTACAATCATGGCCAATAAAAACTGTATTCTACTCTTGCCCCATCAAACGAAGCATCAAAATTCTTTTAAGTGCCTAGTAATAAATAAACGTGATGGCACATGCAGCAGCTTCAGCGGCGCCGACCAAGTCGATTTTGGCCAATGTGCTGCCTGCTTGGACCCCCTGTACAATGTTATTTGGGCTTTCAATCCTGTCAACAATGAAATCTCTTATTACAATGTTATTTCTACTGAGGCGAGAAATATCCCTACTCTCGAAGTGTCGATTCTTAGTCCTGGATTGGCCTTGCCAGTTGTGCCCAACTGCTATGTTACGAGATCGCAAGCAGCTATGCATCTGTTAGCTAGCCTCGATACATTGACCCAAGCGCAGGATGAAAATTTGACCGTCACCGAGGGAAGTGAGAACAATCAAACAAATCAGGGTAAAGTTTATAGTAGAGAAGATTTCGCCACAGTGTCGAGGTTTGAAAACCATGGAGGTGGCTGGGGATACTCTGGCCAGTCGATTGAAGCCATCAGATTTATGGCCGACACGGATATTCTTTTAGGTAACGAAATATTTGATAAATTAAATTAAAAAAAGATTTTAATAGTTTCATACAGAACTTTAATTTTATTAATTTGATCCAGGTGGTTACGGCCTGTTCGGAGGTCGAGGTGAATATACAGCGAAGATCAAGCTCTTTGATATCGGTATGGAAGGAGGTGAAGAAGAAAGTGATGGTGATCTCCTGGCTGAGACAGACGAAGTCCCATATGAGTGTGAACCACGGCAAAAGTACTCAATTTTATTCAACGAGCCCGTGCCTTTGCAGGCAAACCGATGGTATGTCGCTTGGGCGAAAGTTAGCGGTCCATCAAGTGATTGTGGCTCAGGAGGACAAGAGACTGTGACCGCCGAGGATCAAGTTGTATTCTACTTTAAGACATCCAAGGAAGCAAACAACGGAACTGATGTAAACGCCGGGCAGATACCTCAGTTACTGTACAGAATCATTACGCCGGAGAATCAGAATTTCTGCTCCAAGAGGGATCAATCGGAGCCCGTGTACATTCTTAAGAGGGAATTCAGTCGCTCGGTAACGGAGGAATGCTTTTATTCGTTGATATCATTGTTGCAGTGGAGTTGGAACACGCTGAAGGCCAGCCTGGCCGATACTTCATTTTATTCGACGACTTCGGCTTCTCATACTATCGTTGAGATGGATAGACTGGTTTATATTAGTAAAGCTAGTTTGAGATTATTAAGGACTTATACGAACGAAATTTATCCTAACCAAGTGAGCAAGAAAACACCGTCGGAGTCAGTTAGATTGGCAGAATGCATTGGCGAGGTGAGAGCTTTGCTGAGGCAAATTCTGTCCGATTCAGTGACGACGAATATAAAGACTAAAGGTATGAAATATACTATACTAATTATACTATATTTTTTACCTCCTGACATATATTAAGGCGTTAATAAAATTTTTCCAGGAAAAACGAAATTCAATAAAACTTCAGCCACTTTAGGTAAAAAGATGACTGGTGCCATATTAGATGAGTGTTACAAAACTTTCGTTGCCTGTTATCACGCCTTTTACCCCACGGCATATCTGAAATGGACGTCTTTGTGCGAACTTTTGTCGGAAATCGATAAGGAGCAGGGAATTACTTCGAAGGATCGATTACTGTCGGCTGTACTGGCTTCACTTTGTAGTTCTCCAGTTCGGCTGCGCTGCACTTTTCCAATTCTGGGCAACGTAATGGATAGCACCGACAGTGTAAAGAGACAGTTGAGTCCGTCGGACAATGCTGGACTGCTTATGATGAACTCAACCGAAGCTCACCACTATCCAATATTGGTGGAGCAAATCAGTTACAAATCTCAGGTGGAAAGCACAGGCAGAGAAATTTTCAATTGGTCCTTTCGCGAGGTCTTGGATAGGTAATTTTTAGGGTTCACTAAATTTTAATACTTTTTCCGAAGTGACTCTTGAATGATTAAATTTAAAATTAATTTTAATTTATCAATTTGCAGGCTATTAGATTTGATACTCGTACCAGTGAAACGCAGTCTCTGCCGAGAAAAGAGTCACTCACTGCCACATCTCGTGCAGCACAGTTGTTACTTATTGGCGCGAGTCATATCTGAACTTGTTACTTACTCGAACGGTAATGAGGATGAGCTACAATCGGCTAGCTATAGAATCATGTATGCGACGCCTTCGAGGTTTATTAGGGTCAACCAAGCGAGATCGTGGAATACCGGCAATGGATCCCCCGACGCGATTTGCTTCTCGGTTGACAGGCCTGGAATCCTAATTGCCGGTGTTGGAATCTACGGAGGTGTCGGTGTTTACGATTACGAACTGGAGCTTCTGGATGACGTTAGTTCTATTTTTACTTATATTTTTATTTTGTTTTAAACTTTAAGGGGAAAAAAATGATAAAAATCAAATTTGCTTTTAGCGTAACAATTCTGGAAGTGATCCCTCTCATCCTCAACATTGGAGTAGTTTAGACTTTACAAGAGGTTCATTCGGCCCAGATGACTGTGTAAATGACGTTGTCGATTTAAAATTTGATAAGCCTATTCCTATCAAGGAGAAGGTAAAATATGCCATAAGACTGCGAAACAGAGGAGGTAGAACTAGCAATGGTGATATGGGCATACGCGTTGTAAAGGGCCCAGATGGCACTCAATTCACATTTTCAGCTTGTTCGTTAAGCTTCAATGGTGAGAAATTCATTTTATCAATATTCGTTGAAGATCTTATCGATTTAAACAAATAATTTTTGTTTTTTTTTTAGGTACCACGCAAGCTCGGGGACAAATTCCACATATCCTTTATTATTCTAATCCTCAGGATAATAATGAACAGTACACTAGTAAAGCCATAGCGGAGATACAGGCAAGAAAATTTACCCTAGCCATAACTGCAACTATTGTTCAGCGCGCCAATGATATCTTAGCTCTCGCGAGAGAAAAAGCCGACGACGTTGATATCAATGAAATTCTTGGTAACGCAGCATTCGTTACCTCGCTTCTACCTCTTACCACGGCGTATGTTATTCCCTTAGCCACGTCTGATCCTCGAGTAAGTTATAAGTTTATAAGTTTTTTTTTAATTTTCATAACAAGAATGTTGAAAAGATTACACACATTGTTTCATGATAATACAAAACATAATTTATTCAATTTCATTATGTATTTCTTATTCTAATTGAGAATTCAATATTACTGACTTAATTTTGTATCGTTAGAGCGGAGTTCAGGTGTTGACGCTAATTCAAGAGATGCTACCTCACGTGACGGCTCTAAATTTGACCGCAGCTATGAAGTCCTCTCAGGTGTCCTTGCATCAACAGGATAACGATTTGACGCCCCAGCATACTACGATAGCGCACTTCGCATCTTCGATTACCACGACTAGTCATTATTACACGTGGCTGGAGAGCGATCACCCTTACAAATCTGCGGCTGTATCCTACTATAGAGTTACGTTTCCGGAGACGGTCAAGTGGCTTACTGTGGAATTTACACCCGATTGTGGCACCGCTCAACCGGAGGACTATCTCCAATTGTATATTCCTAATCTCGATGCAACTGCTGCTAAGTAAGTTTACGTACTCCGGTTGTTTACTGAGAATACCGGAATTATATTTTTGAAGTGATTTTTCGGTCATTTCCAATATTCGTAGACATTTTTCTAAACACATCATAAAATGATCCAAAAACATTCAAATGACATTTATAAAATGTTACATATTATAAATTTCAATTGAGTAGAAACATTTTATAAATGTCAATTGAGTGCTTTTGGATCATTTTATGATGTTTTTAGAAAAATGTCTACGAATATTGGAAATGACCGAATTACCAATATTGGTTTAATATTAGTCCAATATTGGTAATTCGGTTATTTCCAATATTCGTAGACATTATCTAAAAACATCATAAAATGATCCAAAAACAATCAATTAAAATTTATAAAATGTTAAAATACGGAAGTTATCACTTCTGTCAGGGGTCCTTAGACCCACACCTTTTTTTTTTAATTATAGAAGTTTTTCAATTCAATTATATATAAGAATTTTTTATTTATTTATTTAAATTAAATTGCTTAAAAAATCAATTATTTTCAAAATATTTAAAATTAATAAACATATGTGTAAGGATTGTAAGTAATAATATTTACACTTGATTCCCTTAAAAATCAGGTCGCTTGAAAATGTCAATTTGGAAGAAAATCCTTTGTACTGGCCAGTGCTTCACAAGCTTAGCAATGTCCGGAGTCAGTGGCCGCAACACGCAGTAGTAATACCTGGTATGTTGCAATTTCTATTCAATTTATATTATCCAAAGCTGAATCATTTATTTATTTATTTTTTTAACAATTTTTAGGCAATGAAGTCGTATTTTCATTGGAATCGGCGTCCGATTACATGAAGGACGAAAGATCTATTACTTATGGCTTTAAGTGTTTAGTCATAGGTTACGACTGGCTGACCACCAATTCCGGACTGAAAAATCTTGAAATTGAGTTATCGTTTCTCGGTGGAGCTTGTGCGGCCAGTCTTATGAAGAAAAATCTTAGTTTACCGCAAGTGTCCAGTAAGTGCAAAAAATTCTTTTCTAAAAAAAATAAAAATATTTATAGACATATAAAAGTTACGCTAAAATCGAAATTAGTAATTCTTAATGAAAAAATTAAAGCTCAACGAATAATAAAAATGTGAAATAATTGTTTTCTAATGTTCTAATTCTATTTTTTTTTACAGCAGAGGAACCAGAAGAAGATCTAGACGCTGCGCATGAAACGGCCAAACGGATATTCTCCATGCACTCGGCGTTACTGGGACGCGGCTTCGCCCTCGCCTCAGCACCGACGGTCGCCCAGGCGCTCGACGGCGTTCTTCCATTCAGGTGAGTCCCAGCTGATTCAATTTCAATGTCACAATAACAAAAATAATTTTCTCCTCCGCACGTAAGTAACTTTATAGGTCAATAAGATTACGTAAATCTATTCATCCGCCCGTGCAAATACAGGAAAACGTTAAACGAAAACCCGCTGAATCGGGCAATCGCCGATCGTCCCAAATATCTCACAGGCGCAAGCTAAGCGACATTAGCAGTCGGCGTTCACTATTCACGTAAGTGCGCCGCTTCATTATGCATTCCGGAAATTGTCGGCGATTTACATTTTTGTCCTGCTCCCCGCTGCGATGCACAGAAAAATAGCGGAGGAGATGAACGGCCGCCGGCACGAATTCGCCGAGTGGCGAATTAATGCGGCAGTCGTGCGACGGCGGCGAGCCGATAAAGACGAACGGTCCGTGCGTCGCGCAAACGCACGTCGCCAATTCGCCCAATTGGAGCGATGAAAATCGAATGCCCCGACGACTGCTCGTGTGGTTATTTTGCCTCCGCTTTTTCAGCTCCTTGCGCCGTACAGACGCCGTTGATTGATCTTGCAAGGGTCGCTACCGTACGTAACGGTGCACAGGCGTGAGGTGAATTAATTGGATGTGATTTTATTTAATGAATTAAGTTATAATTCAGTATAGCTAAGGATTTATTTATACTTGATTAACTAATGTAATGAATATTTATAAATAATTTAATGTAAGATACGAGGGTACAATGTATAGGAAAGTTTATTAGCTTTATGAAGTTGGAGTGAAAGCTCACTTTACTGGCGAACTTTTACCCATAAATTAAGTAAGTACTTTAATACGCTAAATGAAACAAATTATTAAAGTATTTACTTTTTTTAACGAGTGTATACTCCCTCCATCTTCTAAAGCTAATCGACCTTTCGATTCTAGAAAAGGGCATACAATCCGTATTGAAAATAAATTCCTAATTTTATTATGCAATTTTTATACGTAATAAAACTATGTGATAAAAGTAGGTAATTAGGTATGTAACAAAGTGTTTAAATTAATATAGTATTTTTGTAAGGTCATTTTGTTCATCTTCATTTATTTGTATGTAATTTAAAAAAAAAAGGTTCAAAGCCTGAAATCGTGCCCATTATATAGGGAATACCATGTGAATGAAAACACCTAAACTGGGGGATTGAGCTTAAAAATGATTATTTTTTCATATTAGAAATAGGATCACGTAACAAAGTCATGTACAAAAATTCCGTGACAAAATTACGTGATAAAATTACCTAATTTATTACGTAAATTTTGTTACGTTTTTTTGTTATGTCATCCTATTTCTAATATAGATAAAATAATCATTTTCCCGCTCAATCCTACAGTTTAGGTGTTATCATTCACGCGATAGTCCCTATAATCGACACGATTTCAGGCTATGAACTAATTTTTGTGTAAATTACATAAAAATAAAGGAAGATCAACAAAATTACGTAACAAAAATACATACCACAAATACTACACTAATTCGAACACTTTGTTACGTACCAAATACCTACTTTTATTACGTAGTTTTATTACGTATCAAAATTACGTAACAAATTTACGTATTTATTTACAATAAGGGAATTTTTAACGACGCCGTATTTGTTTAATCCCGCAGAATAAACCATTAAATCACCATCGGCGACCCAAATACCATAAGAGCGTCGGAATTCATCGCAGTTGATAAACGCGTAATGCTATCGGCGAGAGCTTTTTTTTTTCTTTTTATCCTCGTCTGGCTGCAACGTATCTTTGGAGTAAAATAGCCGAGGTGACAGTAACCGGCCGGCCCGGTCAACTGCAAACATTTCGAAATCATTAGCGTCGCGCGAAGCCGCGCAGATAAAAGCCTACGGGCAGTGCGTGTGTGTGTGTGCGTGTGTGTATATATGCGTACGGCCGAAGCTTCGGGAGAAAGGACCGTGACATCGCGAGGTGATAAGCCGGCGCGTCGCGCGCAAATGCGTCGCGGACGCCAATCAGTGGACCGGCTGACACGCGAGGCCAGCGCGTTTCTACAAAGGTACAGGGTGCAGTGCGAGCTCGTTTATCTCGGAGCGAATTTTTTTTTTTTTTTTTTTTTTTTTTGTCCACGGTGCTCGCCATCGCGTGCGCGGCTCGCAGCTAGAGTTCACTGTGCAGCCTCAGATTGGCGTGTTTTATCTTGCTTTTTTATATAGGATTTGGCTTTGCAGGAATGTGAAGTGATTTTTATCGGCGTTTAGTGTACCGTTTAAATATTAGGAGATGGGAACTTAATTTAAATAAATGTTAATTGCGAAGTATTGTATATACGTGGAAAGTTATTTTCGCGTATGGGAAAAGTGAATGATTTTTTTATTTATTTATGTATTTAAACAATTAGACGGACTGTTAAAAACCTTTTACAAAATAACAAATAGAAAAATTGAAATTAACTTAAAACTAAATAAGGGAACTGAAAATTATAGAAGTGAGGGGGCACAGTACAATAAATTCTAAAATTAAATCTTAAAATAAAACAAAAAATAATAAATAAATAAATGATGGAAACTAGAATTTAGTGTATTAATACTGGTAATTTTAGCAGGAAGAGTATTTCAGAATCTATACACTGAGAGAAATGTTTTGAGTTAGTTTTACTATGAAATCAGTAAATTGTTCATAGATCGTAAATTCGAGAAAATTTAATAAACTGTTCAGTAATTTTTAGTAGAATATTGAGTTAATATATGAATAAGTCTCTAAATGTCAGGTTGTGACCAAAGTACTACCAAACTATTTAATAAAATTTACTGAACTTTTCGTAAAATTTACTGAGCTTTCGTAAAATTTACTGAGCTTTTGTAAAATTTATCGATCTTTCATAAAATTTGACGAACTTTTCGTAAAAATTACTGAAATTTTCGTAACGCGTTTACATATACGTAGATCAATATATTTTAAATGTTTATTTAATCTTTTGTAACTTGCATTAATTCAACTTTAGAGAGTAAGCTTTTACCAACCCCAAAAAAAAAAAAATCTGCCACTCGTCCACCCACGACAAATATTTCGCGTAAAGCTCGCTCGGTGCAAGCACCGAAAAATTCCTGTCCGGTCGTTGGAGCTTCGTCGTCGCCGCGAGGGTCGAAAGCGTCGGAATTAGGCCAGCAAACAGTCGATATCGGCAGGCCACTGCCGCGCCGCGCGTAAAGCTTCGCTCGTGGAATTCTCAAAAGCGGAGTCGTGATCTTCGCGGAGCGCAAGCATATACTCGCATGCTCGGGCGCATCGCAAGGCGCGCGCGGCGACGATGAAGAGTCGCCCTCGATTCATCGACTCGAGCTGACCATTAGCGAGCGCGGCTCGTATAATTGCTGTTTGTCCAACGACTGCTGCGAACGAGAATCGCGCGGACGCGCCGAGAGTTTCTTTATAGACGCTGGGGTGTGGGAATCGGAGAGAGGATTTAGTTTTACTTAAAATTTTTCTTTTAGATCGATGTATGCAGTTTAAGATGTTGCATGAAGAATGAAATCAAATTCCATTAGATCCGTCTGATAGATAATTGAAAGATAATTGACACAATTTTTTCTTTTTGGAATTTAATGATTATTAACAAAGATATTGTGCTTCGAAGACACCTGTGACATCACGTTTGTCGTAAATTTAAACTTGCTGTAGCTTTGTTAATGCATGTTTTAAATTAAAAAAAAAGATAAAAATACGTGTCGATTATTTTTCTGTATTCTATCTGACGGATCTAATTGAATTTTTCATGCAAAATGCCATAGTTAAGATGTTTGTATAGTTAAATTTATGTACATTTATGCGGTGATATAAGAAATTTATTTATAAACATTTTGAATACATACCTTGATGTAGGAAATTTTACTATGAACATTTTAACTACTTTCGATTGATAGAATTGCTTTTGAGAATTTTCTTTTTACCGAGTTTGAATTGTTACATTGCTTGAACGGGCCTACAAAACATAATTTTTTCTTTTGTCTTACCTGCAGTTTTTTCATATATCCACTAATGTATATACAAATTATAAAATATTTTGCTACATTGGAATATACAGAATTTCTCGGTTGGATATTTTTTTCTGTTTCGACCATTACAGAAAAACCTTATCAGAGAAGAACAAACAATGTATCTAATAAATTACTATTTTTTAATCTAATTAATTAATAATCTATTAAATTAGTATTTTTGACAGTATTTTAGCTTCTAAACGCATCGGAGAAATCAGTCTAAATTGAACAAAACAAAAACATTGTTAAATTTTACTGGCGCTGCAGAATATCATTATCATGGTAAAATAACCGCGATTAGATTGCAAAAATCAATGTTTCACTTTCCCAATCGTGTTATGTAATTTTAATTAGGAAAATTAATATTTTATTCATTTATTATGGTTTCGGGTACAATTATTTAAAAGAATTATGGTTAACAATGACATTTGCGATAAAGAATTTATTATCGCATATACTGTATCTTTGTTACTTGTTTGTCGGTCTCTCGCGTATACAAATTTACATTTAATTACATCCTGCCATTTAGAAATGAAGAAGTGCATTTAAATGAGAAATAAACTACTCTTCAACAGCACACAACCTTACGAAATTATTAAATGTAGCAAAATAAATAAGTAAATAAAATAACATTTAAATTACTGTTTCAAAACTCGTTAAATAACGCGCGACGCGATTTTTATTTCGAGTTAACCTTTCACTTACGGTATATATTTGTATGCAAATGATTTAAAAGCAATGCAATAAAATTTGATAAATCCTTCAGTTTGTCGCATCAGTCATCGGCTTGGTTCGTCGCTTGAAATTTTTGTCGACCAATCGGCCGGTATTTCAAGGCCTGGGTATCGGATGACTCATGACATCGCACGCCAATTCCGTACTCTTATTTGATTTGTTACGTCTATCAAACCATGCGAAGCATATTAAACTTGAGAAGCGCATAACGTGTTGCGGTGCATTTTATATTTCTAAAATATTCATTTATATTTCACTTGGGATTTTCATTACGGTCTTACTTACGTTAAACGCGAAGTTTAATTATTTTAAAATAATTAAATTTTATTGTTAAATATAAAAATTTTAAAAAACTGTATTAATTTTTACTCAGTTTTTTAAAAATGAAGAATAAGCTAATAATTAAGGTAGTTTTACCTAATCTGGGACGTTTTACGAATCTCGAAGTCGCGGACTACTATTTCGGCGCGACGCGCAGTTGCGTTCTGTTCGCACATCTAAATGATGAATGTTTTAATGGTTGAGACCGTTCCGGAACGGTGCATCCATGAGTGGCTGTTTTGACGTTCGAACGAGCAAAATTGCGACTCGGACTTTCACTAATAATTCACAAGTATATTTTAGCAATTTAAACTATGTTAATGGCTTCTAGAAAAAAAACTGCGTGTACCATTCGATTCGTCGTATTTTAACCTACCGAAATCACGCCTTCAAAACCTCAAAAGGGTTAAAAGAAGCCAAATGCCGCATCTGTTACTATTTTCACTCAAGTGTGCCTAATATGGGACTTCGTTGAAAATTACGAATAAACGATAGATAAACATTTCCATTATGTCCTTTTTATTAAAAATTTGTATTTATGAGTACAATGAAAGGAATATGGACTCAAAAAGACTTAGTATTTCTCCTTTCTGAGCTCATGAAGTCTTTCAAAAATTTAACAGTAGCTTTATCAAGCTTTTATTTATTCGTCTGTAATTAATCATCAAATTCTGAAGATTAGTTTCTTTATATTTTCATGATAAAAAGATGACACTCCATAAGACACGATGCTAAAAGAAAGAAAATAA
The DNA here is from genome assembly GCA_035582955.1 of Sycophila texana. Classification (NCBI taxonomy): domain Eukaryota; kingdom Metazoa; phylum Arthropoda; class Insecta; order Hymenoptera; family Eurytomidae; genus Sycophila; species Sycophila texana. The sequence continues at coordinate 6,085,474 of JAWWEN010000001.1, read as the reverse complement.
AAACTTTTTATTTCTCCTTTCTCAGCCCATGTAAGCCTTTCAAAAATTTAACAGTATCTTTATCAAGCCGTAATTTTTCACTAAAGTCTCAATTTTAGAACAATTACCGGTAGAACCTCCTCAATTCGACTCTCAACGAAAAATTCAAGCGAAAAAGTTGTTCAACAATCAATAAAATCATTCCTCTCCATGAAAAACTGCAGTATGCCATTTAAACTCCAGTCGATGCCCCTTCAAGAGCCATCGTCGCGTGATCTCATCAGACGCGCGAGCCCCCTCCCTCGCGTTTCACCCCATAAAATCAGCGTCGCCTCGTAAAATCACGTCGTAGCCCCCCGCACGCGATCGCTCGTCGCATTGTCGCCGCGCGCCGTATTCACCGTCGTCTTCGGCGCGCGCCCACGGCCGCGTTCGGCGTAAATCAAATTACTCGCGCGAGTAGGGGAGGAGGAGGAGGATCGGGTGTGCAGGTTCGGCGGCGGCCGGCGTCGCGATAATTGCGGCTAAACGATCGTTAGCTCGCGCTCGGGAATCCAATCGTCGCCTGGATTAATATATCACCCGGGGATCCGCGAGACTGCGTTAATTGCGCCGGCCGGTTACGTCGACTGCTCCTTGCCTGCCGCCTTTTTCAATGCCAGAAGGTCCCCCCCCCCCCGCGGTTCTGATTTACGAGCGGCCGGAGTCGAGCCGTTAATTGAACGCGAGTTACTTGCTATTGCCGTGCGCGACGATCATCGCGCGCTGAGATGCTTATCGCGTTGATTGTTATGTTGTGTAGAGTGGATGTTTTTTTTTTTACCGTGGAGAGGCATTAACGAGGTGCACGCGGCTCATTGTGCAATTCGGAATGTATGTATAGGTGCAAAAAGTGCTTTTTTTTTTGTTAGGTTTTTTTTTTAATGGTTTCTTCGAATGCATTCTGAAATTGTATGTATTGGTAAATTAAACTGTTTGTTGGATTTTTCTATTGTATAATTTTCTTGTGTGATTTTATTGTTGTTGCAATGCAGAGCCAATAATGCAAATTGTATTCATTTGTATATTAATCAAAAGTAGGCCACTATTGCTGTGTTATTTAAAGTCAATTTCGTATTATTCGGACAATGAAACTTATTTTACGAGTGGTATTTCAATTTACAAGCGGACGTCAAATTAAATTTCTTTATAGTGATGCAACGGCTGGTCTCTTTCGCGAGGAAATAATTTCTAGGCTTATTAAAATAGAATCATTATCAATAAAAACTGTTATCCAGTTAATATGCGAAGGTATAATTAGTCAAATTGGTATTGCGAGGCGAGAGCTCAAAGTAATAATTAAATTTGAATAGTTTAATAATTTTTAATTACATTAGTATTTACTTAATAAAGAGTAATTTCAGAACGCATTCAAATTAGCCGGGAGGAAAAAAAAACTGGCACTGAAAGTTTTTCTGTGAAAATTGTCTCGGCTTTTGAAGCTAAATAAAGTTTATAAAATGTTCTCAGCTTCGGTTAAACTTTTAGAATAAAGAATAATTGTGTCTATTCGGTGTTATTTCCAAAACTTTCGTAATAATTATTCTTTAAGCCCTGAAAAAGTTCTTTACCTTGTACTTATATTATATAAGATTGACCTATAATTCAGCGCCGTTACATTCTAATGCCTTACGAAAATAAACAAAAAGAAAATGTAAAATTAAATAATATAAATTAACGATTGTTTAAATCGTACAGTATAATTTCATATTAAATTGATTCTTTATAGTAGTTCAAAATTTCGAAAAAATAAAGAAAAGAAAATCATCTAAAATATATAATATAATAATCAATATCCTAAATTTAATAATAATCATATTATAATGGAAATCCATTAAAGGTAATATAATTGATTAATAACGATTTCATGTTACCTCTTACCTGTTTAAAAATTTATCTTGCCTTCTTGATGAAATTCGAGAGGATAATGTATCAGAGCTTCGCGAAAAGTATCACACACACACACACACACACACCGATAAATAAAAATAAATTTTTAAAATATTTAATTATAAAGCTCGGCGCGTCGTGTCGTTTCGCAGAAATAAATGCACTTTTCGAAAGCGGCGAAAAGGTATACCCGAGGATCGGCCGGATTTCGTGGGAAAAGTATGCGTTTGGCTGATGGGCTTCGTATATACGAAAAATGTTCAATATATCGACTCGTTGATTTTGTTTTTTGTTTGCTTGTTTTTTATTGAAAATAAAGGAAACAATGAATGGCGTTTTTCTTTATTACTCTCCATCCGCTTGTCGCAAAAACGCTAATACTTGCTTTACAATTAGATTATTACAAATCGATCGTTTTTCTTTCTTTCTTTTTTTTTACTCCAAAAGGAAGAGGATTAATTTTATTTTGATATCATATCGCATTCATCGTCTCGCAAATACTGATCACTTTGTGCCTCGTTTACGAGTCCATTATTCATTATTTTTTTTCTCATTCACATTCATCGAACGTAACGACGGGAAAGTATATATACTCGTTCGCAACATAAATCCGCAAATTATAAAAAAAAAAAAAAAAAAAAACAAGACGAAAAGAAAACAGCAGCGATTGAGCGAAGAGCTAAAAATTCTGAGATAAGCGAAGGTCGCGCGGCCAACCCGATTTTCCTTCGACCGTCCAATTAGAATCTCGTATACGCGGCGGAAGAAAATTTCTTCTTTATTGCGATGCGAGCCGAGCCGAAACTCGCACGCGACTAGTGCTTATTTTTTTTACTATTATTGATATTTTTCACTTTTATTACGTTAGTCGCTCACGTCGATGAGACACGGCCGGTCGTTTACGAGCGATATTCGACTTAAGAGCCGTCCGCCAGGTACACACCTTCGTGACGATCGTCGAAGCACTGGCACTCGTGAAAAGCTAACTGAAAAATCAACTCGATTAAATTAAAGTGTGACTATCTGTTGCGAACGTCGAAACGGTCTTGCGCTTCTGTGGGAAGAAATCTGAGAAAATCTGCTTTGAGTGCGTGAAAAGTAAAAGAAAATCTTTGAGAAAGTGAGGTAAAAAGAGCTTATAATTAATTTTCTTGAAAGATTTTTAAGATTTTTCACTTTAATTAAAAGTAAATTGTACAAATGTTTCATTGAAATCGATTTGATTCCTGGATACTTGATAAGAACAGGTAAAATGACTATATGAGGAACAGTTTTAATGCAGTAGTCTCTAAAAAAGCAGTCCTAATACTCGTTGATATACCGTTACATACATTTTTTAAATATATTTATTATTAATCGTAAAAAAATTATCTCTCTAATTTACATCGCGCGGATAAATGTTCAGTACAGTTTATGACATACACATTGAATAGTATTTATCAATTTACAAGTAAACTCGATTACTCTCCCAAACACTACCGCATTCAACTGTAACTATATAAAATTAACGAAAAAAAAACCTTAAATAAATATAATTAAAAAATAAAAAGAAATAACCAAACGATACGATTTTTTTTTTCTCAGATTTCCTCAAGCATTTTATCAATCGTTCTACAGTCCGCAGAGTAGATAAGCTCGTCCTCTTCTGTACGGTCGAATCTGACGAATCAGTGCAAATCGCCGAGATGCTGGTATAGATATGTAGTTGAGTTGTGGAAGTGTGGGCGTGTGGGGAAGGGTTCAAAGACAACAGAAAGCTCTCTTTATTTATAATAGTACCACGTGATCGTGGCTCGCAATCACAAAAAACTCAAAGCTTCACAATTAAAGGCGACTTTAAACGCAGTCGCGCCGCACTTGCTCTATACACATATCCACGCAGGATAATAAATCGTTATACACGTTATACGTGTGATTCAAAAAAAAAAAAAAAAAAACAAAGATTCACACACACACACACACACTCTCTCGAATTTCCACACATTAACATACCACAAAAAAATACCCTTTTCCATGAGAGGATCCTCCCCGGCCGTCCACCGGGAAGAACCCGCTTAACTATCACGTTATCTTTTATTTCGCTCGCTCTTCCCCCTGAAACAATCTTCGCGCGCGGAGTACGCACCGCCTCGCTCGCACGGGAGAGCAGCCGTACTCGATTGGGCTTTGGTCTACTCGTTCGAATTACAAAAAGATAAATAATCCATCGCACCGGCGCAGCTCCGCTATCCGGGATATATAGTTTAGTTCACGCGCGGCTCTCAACGGTCGCACTTCGAGACCCCCCAAGGGGCTCGTCACAGTCTGTAGACGCGCGACGGGTCCACCTCCTCGAGGGAGAGCTGCTGCTGCTGCTGCTGGAACATCAGCGTCGGGTGGTGCTGCTGATGGTGGCGCTGCCTGGTCATCGCCGGCGGCGACAGCTGCTGCTGCTGCTGCTGCTGCTGCTGATGATGGTTCTGCTGGTGATTCTGGTGGTGGTGTTGGTGGTGGTGGTGACGTCGCGCGTCCCGCGAGCCGGAAGCGCGCGACGGCTCCTGTTACAACTCGGTGGTGAGGGGCTCGGCCTTCTCGACGATCACGTGGAACTCGGTCTCGCGGTAGAGCCTGCCGTCCGGCACGACCATGGTGATGCGACTGTCGACGGGTCCGCCCGCGGTGGCGGTGGCCTCGCGGCCTATGACGCCGTTCTTCGTCTTGGAGACGACGTCGGGGGCGGAGGTGGGCACGCTGATCCAGCGCTTGCGCGCCTCCCTGCGACGCCTGCGGCAGCAGTAGACGGCCAGGCAGCTGGCCAGGATGAGCAGCAGGAGGAGGCCCGAGAGTAGGAGGATGAGGAGGAGCGTGGAGCCGCTGATGGCGCAGTGCCGGGATTCGTACTCCACGAAGCTGGCCACGGCGCCGGTCTCCGGCTCCTCCAGGCAGAGGAACGTCTCGGGGTTCTCCGCGCTGGACTCCAGCGAGTACGGCGGCGCGACGATGTTGCTGCTGTCGCGGTAGGATATGAGGCGCGAGTGGGTGTTCGTGTAGTTCAGGATCTGGGCCTTCCAGACGGCCAGCTGCTCGCAGTCGCAGGCCTGGTTCACCAGGACGTTGCTGATCTCCGTGCGGAAGCTCGTCCGGTCGAAGATCAAGGAGCCCGCCTCGAAGCTGCGCAGGCTGTTGTTGTTGAAGGTGAGGCTCTGGTGAACGCTGGAACCGGCTGGTCTCCCTTCTATGTCCGCGTGGATTTCGCGGAACGCGCCGAAGGCCACGCTGCCCAGGCTGTTGTTCTTGATGATGACGGTGCCGGTGGCCGCGATGTCGAAGGCCTCGCCCTCCAGACTGGCGATGGCGCAGTCGATGATGGTCACGGTCTTCGGTTTGCGCACGATGAAAGCCGAGCTGCGCACGGTGCCTATGGTCACGCCCTCTAGCATGAATTTGTCGTAGACCTCGACGTCGCTCATCGCCCGGCTGGGCACCTGCTCGCCCAGACTCCCGCCGATGATGTGCAGGTACTTGACGTCGAACTTCTTGAAGGCGAACGTGTCGATCGCCTCGACCCGACAGCTCTTCAGTGTGATGATGTTGGTGTTGACCAGGTTGGCGAAGGCGAACGCCTCCAGCCTGCCCACCCGCGCGTTCTCCAGCAGGATCGCTTCGATGTCGCCGTGGAAGACGTTGCTGGGCATCGATTCCAGGCTGCAGTTGCGCAGGGTCACTCGGACCTTGGCCGCGCGACTCGACAGTTTGAAGCTGTGGCGGACCAGCGTCAGGTTGGCCACGTTCTCCAGCTCCACGGAGTTCAGATTGTCCATCAGTGCTAGGCTCTGGTTCATTAGCACCACCGAGGGACAGTCCAGGACGTGGATGCGGGCGGTGTGACGGCTGAGGCCCCGCTCGCCCTCCGCCGTTAGGATCAGCTCCTGCGGACGAAAGATAAAAGATTGATTGAACACCGGAGCTCTGCGAGTACGGGGGATACTGAGCGCGAGCCGGGGGATAAGCCCCCCCCGGGGGTTAGGCGAGATAAACGAGTTTTCGGAGTGCGTATACTTCGGGAGTAAGGGAAGGGGTTCCTTAAGTCCGCCCGCGACCGGCTTCAACCCCTTTTTCCGTTGATCCGAGTCGATGCCTCGTGAATAAGGAGTGATTGGGTTTTAACTAATGCCCTGGGATTTTCAGCTCGGGAACTTGGCATTTGTATGGGCTAGACGAGGGATTTTCATTTTCATTTGGGTAATTAGGGCAAATTTGCTTTTTGCTCTCTCGGAGCTGGGATTATGGGATATCTTGTATCCTTAGCGATCGTGATCCTTCATTGATTCGTTAATCTCTTCTTTTTTGCTTTCGGGTGTAAAATTATTTGAGAGAAATTTAAAAGCTCGTTGCTTCTAATAAAGCGACCAAGAGTGCGAAAGAATTACTGTTAATTTTTTTTGTTTTTAATATTACGATGCTTTCCAAACCAGGTACCTCGGCTACAGTTTAAAAAATCCTAGAGTTTTATGCGAGTAGTTCTATTCGGCAAATTTATTTTTTTTATCAAGGTATTGCAAGAATGACTCGTGGTTGGAATTTAATTCCGAATGACATTAAATCTATTAATAAAATCTGCACTTTTGAAACTCGTTTAAAAGGGACGGTATTTGCGCATAATTAGAATAATTGTAGTTACCTAATATGATTTTGCATTAATTATAAAACGGCGTTAGCTCGTAAAAAATTTAAAATAAAATAAAATAAAATAAAATTACTATACATTGTTTAATAATCTTGGGATTGAATATTCTATATTAACTTTCTAAATAATGTAACTAAAGTAATTTTTACTAAACTATAAACAGTTCTCCCTGCATTGTGTATTTGCATAACTCAAGGCGAATATCCGCCACCTACGAATTCAATTAAACCGTCTCTCTATAACAAACTTCCGCCATTACGCAAATCCATAAATTATCCTAAAATTTACTTTTTAATCACCCTAAACCCTACGAATTAATAGCGCCACCCACCACCAAATTAAGACAGTATATAGTACGCGGGAAAATTGAATTTACATTTGAACGGAAAGCTAAGCGTATAATCGTACTTGGCCAAGTGCGGGCGGCGCCGCCTACACATCGTCATAATCGGAAGTTTAAACGTTTCGCGCGATACTGCCGCGGGGGACGGGGCAAAAGCGAGAGTGTCGGGGTATCAGCATCAAAGTCACCGTCATCCGCTTTAAAGTTCGGTGCGCGGCGCGCGCAGCCGGCGCGTAACGAATCGAGCGCGCGGCCGCGTCCCGCGGGACGCGCGAAATCCGACAGGTTCGCTAATAAGGGTCGAATCGGCCTAATTGGCCGTCTAACTGGCGAAATTGCCGGCGACGGGGCGCCTCCCCCCCACCGCCCAATTAACAGGAGGCGCCATTCGCGAGAATAACTTCGTTATTATAATGACCGGGAGGGGGCCTAACTTTCCCAATGGCTGCGTACACACTGCACCCCCCGACTATAGACGTCGATTTCGCACGACTAGTGTCTGGGAATCGATAGGACCTGACGTTCGTCCTGACTTAGAGTGCATCGTTTTTTCTTTTTCTTTCGTTTCTCGGAGGGGAAGTATTTTAAAGGTGTATTTTTATTTTTTTTTTTTTTTTTTTGTAGTTATTGGAGTTGTAGGTGGGTTTAATCTTGACAAGAGCGCGATAATTAGTGCGAACTTTGCAGTATGATGCATTTTTAATTTGAAGACTGGAAGTAGGTTACGGTTCCTTGCAAATTAAGGGGTAACTTTTAGGAGCGCCGGTTCTATATCGATGATTACGTAATCTGGTGACTTTCTGGTGACTTTGGGCGGATCGTGTAAAAGTTAAGAATCCCCTTGGCTTTTTTATTCATTAGAAACTGAAAAAGTAGCCCGAAAGTAATCTTTGTAGGTCACTTTTTACGTATAGCGTCTCTCTCTTTTGAGCCTGGTCGTGCCGATAAAGAAAATTCGCCCGGGAAAAGCATCGTGCCCCTTTATCGACGGCATATCGCCACAGTATCCAGAAGTTCACCGTCGAGTAAATAGGTTGAAGCAGTTTTTTAACTTATTTAAAAATTTAGTAGCAAATTTTTGTTCGCTCTTAATTATAGATTTATGTCGCCAAGAAGAACTTCATAAATTACGAGGAAATTTTTTGTATTGATTTCTTCGAAATTTCTATTAATTTCCATCATCCAATATTCATTTAACAAGTCGGTACAAGGTAACGATTTTCATTTACGCGGTTAAAAAAAAAAAAAACTGCTACCTTTACATACTGTCATATTTTTTTCCGCGTATGGACTTGGCTGGGCTGCTGCAGCATTTGCATCGAATCGAGCTTCCGTAACACATAAAAAGTATTGCTGAAAAGCGCAGAGAGAGAACGAGCAGGGTTACCGGTCGTCGCTCGCGGCTACTTTTGACGACTCCGCACACAAAGGCTCGTACGGGGCCAATCAATACGACGAAATAACGAAGTTTCGGCTCGTTTTCCGATGGCTTCGTTACGCAAGCCAAGCCCCGCGTAAAGACGATCGGCGCTCCTCCGGGGGTTGGAGAATAATTCAACGGATAAAGAAAGATGAAATGGCCAATTGGTTCTTGATCAAGATCAAGCTCGAGACATCCGATTCTTTTTTTTTATCTTATTCCATTGTTTGAAGACGAAAATGAAAGCAGAGGGTGCGTTGAGTAATACCACATTATATATTTTATCACATATTTTTTTTTTTTATTTTTCGAACAATGAGTAGATAAGTTACGTAAGAATCAATGTGTAACAATTATATACTACGTATTATATTACACAATTTCAGTTACAACAGACGCGTCGTTGCGTAACTCTTGTTGAGCAACGCATATTAATTATATTCTGATAAGATAAGTAAAAAGTAGTTAACTCATCCTAAACCGAACGATATCGAAAATAAACGAATCTCCCATAATCGATAAAGTAAAAGCTCATCGACATATTCGATCGTCCAATCGTCGGTGGGCGACACACATTACAGCGGCTGAAATAATTTCTAGATTTCGCGGAATCCCTCCACTTTTCTCCCTCAAACTCCGAGCGAAATCCGGCAAGTTTTCCGCAGCGAGCCGATGGCTCGTAACCTTCACGGTCGAACTTCTCCAATTATAGTTTTCGCTGATAAGACGCCCGCGGGAGGAGCAAAAACAAGAATTCCATTAGGGAAGGAGGGGGTCACTTCTCTCCGATGAATAACACTCGCGATTTTTCCCGTCCCGGGGTTAAATTCTACTGGGACGGATCGAGTAATCGGTTTCCCACACTCGATCTCTCTTTTATTTTTCGCGGGAGCCGCGTAACAATAAATTAATTTTGATAAATTTAAATAAACTTTATATCCTTTAGATAAACTTTGTACAAACGTTTTTTCAAGTTTGGGAAAATCTCGCATGAAGTTTATATCTAAAGATAAAGTCTATCTAAATTTACCATAAATTAATTTATTTTTATGTGGGGAGGATCGTCGTCGATGAAATTTTCTCGGATTATTGTTAACTTGAGAGATGAGGAGGTATAGGCAGAGTCGTTATACAAAAGCAGGGATTTTCCAAAGGCTGTCGGGCTAAATTTAAAGGGGAAAACAAGGGGGTGTACGCATTTAATTTCGTTGAACGTGGGGTTGATGCTTCGCGACTTTATTTTCGCGGGGACAGCACCCAAACGGACCCTACGAGGCGGCGGTGGCCTGCTCGCCGACTGCTGTGTCTAACTGCAATAAATTTCCGGAAACGAGCGCGGCGCCCGGAATTTATACCGGCGAAATCTGAATTTTATTGCCCCCCGGCCGTTTTGTCCATCCCGCAAGGAAAGACTCGCGGCTTTCAAAGGACAGTCGAAAGTCGAGACTTCATCCCTCTCTGTTTTTTCCTCTGTAAATAAAATGATGAATTTAAAGAGCTTTGCACGATTAGAATTGACTGGAAAATGAGCGGGAAAGTTTTTCTTTTTTTTTTAACGATTCTTTTTTTGGTCGAATTCAATTTTAAACAATTTGAAAAATTAAACGTTTCGAAATGAAGAAACTTTTAGCTGATTTACCAGAAAGAAGAGAAGATTTACAACTCCTCCATCATTTTCAATTTAAGCTTTTCATCTCTAAGATTAAGCTCTTTTATCGATCTTTCGCGAGACTTTGCCTTTTATTCGAAAATAGTTACCTATTAAAAAGTGGATTAAGGATATTCCTATATATATTCTGTCTAACAGAACAGGATATCGAATAAATAATTACATATTTTCATTTAAACATTCTGTTTTCTTTTTATATTCTGCTTGACAGAAGGGTTTTGAAAAATGTTACGGATTGCTAATCAAATACATAAAAAAAAAACGCACCCCCAAAAAGAAGTGACTTTAATCAAAGCGAATTCTCGTGACATCCGTATCGTGCCGCCCCCGCACAAACAAAAAAAAAACACGAAGGGGGTGTATATGTGTTCGTAGGAAAAAAAAGCATCGGTCCAGACGTATACACACCGCGTAATCGAGCGCAACGCCAATCACGCGCCTGCCGCGATTACAATGAGAGGCACAGTCGAGGGTGGTTCTCGTTACCTTTCCAGTCGGTCGCTTTAAAAATCAGGCGCCCAGCGCGAAAAGCTGCCCGCGTCATTGTCATCGGCCCTCCGATACGACAATACGCTATACTGCCACTATTTCGCGCTTTTGTCCTCACCACCGACGCCGCGAGTTAGCGTCTATATACCATAATACCGGGATGTTACTAGCTCCTATCGACTGCTTTGTAGTCTGCTATAGATACGTTTTCGATGCTTTGAAATTTATAAATTTATATAAATTTTTTCTTAATTTTCGTCAGTGTTATCGAGGGAGATTAATAGTATGCTCATAAATTTTTTGAAATTTATTGCTGGCGTTAAAGAAAGACAAATTCAAATTTTGTTGGCAATATTAAGAAAGATTATGCCATTGACGACATTTTATTAGGTGTGAAAAATGTCAAAGCATATACGGTTTCAAAGCTTTGAAGGGAGGACATAAAAAAAAAGAAGAAGAAAAAGTAAGAAACGGCGAAAGACCATAGCGTAAGACATAAATTTGTGAGATGATAAAGTCAGTGGAATATTTTTAGGACGACACATCTTTTAAGGGACCTTTAACGTCGACTTTCGAGCGACTCGTGTCCGTTCCTTTCAGAGTTGTAAGGGAGCCTTTTTTAGTGCCTATAAAGGATTTATGCGAAACAATTTTGCCGCGCTCGCGCGGGGCTTTTGTTTGTCTCCCGCGCGCCGGGGCTTTTTAATAGCCGCGGGGCGAACAATTGACCGCTTTTATTAAAAGCGTTTGCGCCTCGCGCCGGGCGATCGCGACTGAAATGCAATATACTCTTTCTCTCTTATTTTTTTTTTTTTTTTTTTTTTAGAATTTAGATCGTGGCTATATACACGCGATATGCTTTTGTTGTAGTTACGCGTATCACCGCTGAAATGATTGTTGTTGAATCCGGTTAAAAACGTTTACTTTGTCATAATATTTTATACTATATTGATTTTTATTATTCGCTATTTTCTTTATCTACAAATAAGTAAGTGTAAAAAATTCATAAAAGTCATTATGTAAAAACAAAAATTTCTAGTGTTTTAATTAGATTATTAATTAGGAATGATAAGCTGCAAACTAAACAAACTCCGGCGGATATTCGTTCCGAGTTACGCGTAAACATTAGACGTAAGTTTCTTGTAAAATCAGGTGGAAACTTTCATCGGCACTGTACTTTTGAGCTTTCGCAAGCTTTGAATTATTATCGCTCATGGAATTTACATTCAAGTCGCATAACATCGAACGAATCGCCGATGATCATTTTCGAATGCACTTGAAGGCGCGTTAGCGCTTTTTGCGCAGCTTCAAGAGCTTTTTTTTATCTCGTTAGTCGCCGGCAACTTTGACCTTCGCCAAGAAGTTCTAATTCATCAATAACGAGCGTTAAAAAAAAAAAAAAAGAAAAAATTACGACCAGTCAGCACTGAATTATTGACAGCGGGGTGCTCGCTTTGCACACACTAATAAAACTTTTTTTTCTAAGACACAATTGTTTCTCGTTTCTTCAGAAAATTTAAGTACCTCTGCTCAATCATCCTATCTTAAAAAAGTGATGACCTTTGTTGCGAAGTATTTAATACGCAAACGTGATTGGTCTGAAAATTTATAAACGCACATGGCGCCAAAATTCAAAAATTTTAATTTAAATAATAAAGGAATCTTTGTTTGTTCAAAAGATTAATTAAATAAAGATTAAGTTTTCTAATTAATATGAAATTCTTTAAAATCCCTGTATAAAAAATCCGTTCTTGGTTCCTAGTGACTATAAAATAACTATATAAGTGTACCACTTAATAAGAATGTTTTACCGTCTTAAATAAAAAAAATCTTGAAAATTCCTAATGACTACAAAGCAACTACAAGTGTACCACTTAATAAGAATGCTTCACCGTCTTAAATAAAAAAAAATCTTGAAAAGACGCTCCCGCGGTTAAAAAGAAAGCCAAAATCGCCGCGTAATTTTCCCCCCGAGGTGTACGCGCGCGTCGCCGTCAGACTTGCGCGCGCGCGGGGGGCTCTCAAAAGCAAAGATTAATCGCCGGGACAGACGCGGAGCGAGAGTTTCTCGTTAACCCGTGAGCGGGCTGTTTGGGCGACTCGTTCGCCGTCGAGGACGCCGTCGTCCCGATAAATAAAGGGCCGCGGCGGAAGCAACCCGAGTAATCCCGCAAGCTCGCGCGACGTTAAAGGGCAATCGTAAAAGGCGACGGAATTATTCCGGTTAGCCCACGGGGGTAGGGGCGAGCTTTTACGACGCGGTGCCGCCGCCGCTTCTTCCCCGGGAAATCGCGAACGCACGCGCCCGTTAAAGGAGCGCCGAGGCCGTTAAGGCACCCGGGGACTGTAAAAAATGAGAAGGTGCCGTTTGGGGAGTCGGAGTGATATAGGCAACTGCTGCAGGAGTCTGATACTTATTTCGGTACGTCGGGGGTTGAAGAAGATCGATTCTCCTTACGTCGCCGTGCGAAGATCTTTGAAGTGGCGAGCTTTTATGCTTGTAGTCGGAATGTTCGGCTTGTGTGTACACGCAGTTGCGTATGGATTTTAGACGGTGGCGTAAAAGCTCCGACGATCATCATCGCGAGTTTTGTTCTGAGCTTTGAAGACAAACGACGATTGGATGTTTCGCGAGATGCGAAATATTTCGCGAGGGTGATTCCACACGCGCGATCTCGACAGTTTTACAAGTTTTGGCAGATACGGCTGCCCCGCGCGCGAAACGATGTATATTTCGAGCCGGAATATTTTCAGCCGATGACAGTATTCTCTCTATTTTATTTTAGAATTTTAGACATTCTGCAAAATGACTAAATTTAACAAAAGGTACATCTACTCGCACAAGGACAAGTTTTAAGTCTCTTTAAACACGTCGTGAAAGTCTTGAAGCTCACGCACGCTGGTGATTTTTTTTTTTTTTTTTTAAATATCCAGAGCGGTTGAATGTCCTGGGATTAGCGCTTAATGAATGTAACGCGAGTAGGTGCACTTCGTCGCGACGCTCCCGCGAAATTATAATTTCATCGCGCGACGTTTCGGACGACTCCGGCGCGTAATTCGCCGTAACGGCGCGTAGCTCCGCGCGTCTTTGTTCCGCAGCCGGGGGAACTAGAATGGTGTGCGCTGCACAACCCCCTTTAACCCCCAGCTTCCTCCCCCCCGATGCTCCTCTCGAGTCGATCTCGGTGTTTTGCGGAAATTAGGCGGGGATTAAGCCGCGCTCAAGTAGGACATTAACTTGCATTTGCGTAATTTGTACTTTCCTCGGGGGATCGCGCCGCCGCCACTTGAAGAACATTGTAAAACCTGACGTTGAACTGGTTTACTTCAACCCTCTCGCTTCCTCGAAAAACTAATTAGTCCGCCGCTTTCTTCGCTCGTCTTACGCGTTGCTTAGATGTTTTTTCTTCTTTAAATTTCTATTTTAGATGTCCCCCAGTGTAAAAATATTTTATACAATTTGTATATACGACCACTGTGTATAAGTTTTATCAAAAAATGATTGTGTATAAATTATATACAATTTTACACAAATTTTATATAATTTTACATAAACTGTATGTAATCAGAAAAATGTATACAATTCGAAAGTTTAAATTTAATATACAAATAAATATACTAATATATTTTAATATCGAATTAATATACAATTCATAAAGTATTTAAACCTTCAAATTGTATATAATGTTTTGTTTACATACAATTTGTCTAAATTCTTTTTCCTCGTTTTTAATGATCTATTTATTCATTTATTGATTTATTCCAGAGTAACAGTACATTTACATTGCACAGTAAAAACAATTACAAAATAATCCGAATTTTATTTATTTATTATTTATTTATTTTATGTATTATACGAACATCACTGCTGTTTTTAAACGCAAATGGTAGATATTACGGGGCTACACCAGAAGCGAAGTATATTATGTATCGTGAATTTAATTCATTGTCTCTTAAAAAAAAAAAGGAAGAGAAGCTTTCAAAGTACGTGTATTGGATACTGGATCAATTTCAACTTAAATACCGTCAAAATTCAAATATTTTAATGAGAATTTAATTATAGAAATGTATACGCGCATTTAAGCAATTATACATTTTTAAATCGTTCTGAAATTAATATTTCAACAGGCCTATTAAAAAAAGAGTAAATGTCCGTTTGTCGGAATATGTATACGAACCGTTACTCAATAAGCCTGCCTATAGATATATTTTTCCGAAGTACATCAAAAGTGTATATGAAAAAAATTAGTCGCTCAAAGCGTTAATTAAAAAAAATCCCTGAAGTAGAACTGAGCAGAGAACCGAACGGTCCGAAAATATCGCGTCGCTCCGATAATTTTAACAGCCTTTGATCGTGCGAGAAAAAAAAAGGAGCATATAGTCGCTCATCGGATAAAGAAAAAAAAAGAGTCGCAGTGTGTTCTGAGTATAATCGAGCGGGCGCTTATCGCGTCGGCGGGATCGGGGCGCTTCGCGCGCGAGGTGCAAAGTGCGCGTGACGAAGTCGTCCCGGCGAATTAGCCGGGCTTCCGGGACTCGGCCAGTAATGGCACGTCGTTTCGATGGAAGTAGGTTGGACGCGCTCCGCCGGCGGCGCGTGTGTTTGAAAATGCCCCGGTAACGCGCGCGTCGAGTGGGCCGCGGTTTTAAATTCAAAAGTGGCCACCGAGACTGCTCCTCTCTTTTTTTTTTTTTTTTTTTGCATTTTAATTCAAATGCTTCGCGCGCGCGCACATTTGGCAGAGTGATGGCAATTCCTTGGGGGAAAAAATTGGACGTTTTATATCAACACTTGTAATCTTTAGGGCTTTTACCGCATTTTATGTAGGCTAATGGCTTTTCCGTGGTCGTAGTTTTAAGTGGACTCCTACTTAATCAAATTCCTCGCGCAGTAATTGAAGTGTTTTTTTTTTTTGTTTTACTTTTAATTCACAATTATGAAGAAATTTTTGTACTATGGACAAAAGACGAATTTCCCTGTATAATAGAGGGCACTCGGGTTTTTATTCTCCGCGAAGTGAAGCAAAAAACTTTCGAAATTTCGAGTGTATAACTCTTATATATATATATATATATATAAAAAAAAAAAAAAAAATAAAGTAAAATAAAAGTAAAATAAAAGAAAGGATAGGTCGAGCAAAAGGAAAACTTCCGGTGCTTTCGACGATCAAATTCAACGAAATTTATATGGAATCGCTGCGTGTTTTCTCGCCCGGGTAGGTTATATATATATGGAAAGTTATATAGAGAGGGACCGCGGGGGCTTTTATTGCCGTCGCGGGCTAGAAACCGTTTAAAAGGCCGAAACTGCCTGAGCGCCATTTATCTCGGGCGTTTGGCCCCGCGAGCTTTTATGAACGATAGCGCCGGAATATTAATGAGCCCAGCGGCGAACGCTAACTTCGCTCCGTTTCTGCCTCTCCAGCCGTATCTTAGATTCGCGAATCCGGGTCAAGTGTAAGAGAAGAGTCTTTTTACTGCCTTATATATCTCGACTCGCCTACACTCGTCTTTTTATTATTCCGTGAAAAAAAAAAAGAGAGATAGAGTTCAAGCGTGGATATGAAATCGGATGCTAATTAAATTATTGAAAAAATTAAAAGAATGACGAGATTTTTGTTTTATATGTAGCTTCTCGCATTTGCTGCCGATTGCACTAATTATGTTAATTCATTCAATACACAGCTATGGAAATTAATTAATTAATTAATTTATTAAAATCGTGATAGAAAGTCGTTTAATAATAAAAAGAAATATAGTTGAGAAAAAATTTCTTAAGAATAGTAAGAATTAACATTTTTTCTTGTTATCAAGTATTACGGACCTTTACAGACTTTTATCCACTCTTAAAAAAGAGATGACCGGATGTTGTGAAGCCTCGAAAACATGAATGTGACTGGTTGGTGGATCAATATGGCGATATCCAGTATATTAGAAATCAAATGAAAAGAATAATAAAATGAATAATTAAATAATAAATAAATAAGTAGCAGAAATAGCAAAGTGATAAAGCATAGTTTTCATAAATTTTTGCGTTGATTAAACGCAGCGATTTTAGGCTCCTTCTCTGCGAAAGGTTAATTTAATCGCGAGACCTCGATGTAAATTAATAAATTCTATTGTAGCCACCCGAAATACACCGAAAATTAACTCAATCCAGTAATAGACTATCAAATTAATTAAAAACTCCGTTGATACCGTCTGCACCAATTGTCAATCATTGAGCAGCATTAAACACCCCGGCGAAGTCGATTATAAACCCCCTTACCTCCCCCCCAGGACACTAGTAAATAATCAGTCGAAACAAGTCAGTCCGAATGGAGAGCGATGGCCGGGAAATCGATTTCGCGCGCCGATCCTAATCAATCAATCAATCAATCCGGGGGCAATCAGCGGGTCCCGGTCTCGCCTGTCGCCGAGTCCATTAAAAAGCATCCCGCGCGGCCCGAGGCCAGGGCCCCGCCGTCATAAATTACACCGGCGTGTTTAGAGGCAAATCGCGGTGCCCGACAGGTTGCCCCGGCGATTTATTGGGGTAGCTCTGAAAAATGCCCGGCCCCCGGGATGGCGCTCACGCTCGCGCGGGCGACCGTCTCGAGACTTTTCCCTTGCCGGGGGAAAAATATGAGGCCACTCCGTGGGGGGAGCCTGCATTTTTCAGGGGGAGAGAGAGAGCCGAGAGGTGAAAAATCGCGCCGCGGCGGAGAGGAGCTCATGGGCTATCGGAATTTGCCCCGGCGAGTAGAGAGCGGATGTTTAAACGCGCCGCGCGTCCGTCGAGGAGCAGGGGTATTATTGCGCGGGTATAAGAACAGGGGGTCTATCTTTAGAGATGCAGTTTCCTGGAGGAGAGGAGCTCTTAAATGCGCGAAAGCGGAATAACTGATTTGAATCCGATGTCCGTTTTTTAAGCGCTATTTAGCCGATCTATTCTGAATTGTGTTCGCTCCGCGCTTGCTTGAGGTCCGAATTAATTATTCAAGTGTAAGAAAGTGTCCGTCCAGGAATAAAGCTACTCAGATTGACATAATGACTATGCCGAGCTACACTCCACTGTACAATAAGATACTAATTGTAAAAGGGAATGAACAGATTATATTTAATTAGAGGTGATTCTTCTGTCGAATATAGGACTTGGGGTTTAAAAAAAATAGTACTCTGGTGGAAAATAAAACATCTTTTATAGTTAAGTTATTAAGAGTTAGCTAACTTTATTAGCTAACGATTTAAGTTATTTTCTAGCTATTAAATAGCTAAGCTATTACTAGCTAATGAAAATAGCGAGTAACAGCTAATATATGGTTAAAAATAAATTTAAAGTAAATACGAATTATAAATTTCGAAGAGCCACCTATCGGCCGAGCCGACATTATGAGCTGGGCGATAGCTGTCATGATGAGGTTGGCGATACGACGAGTTTAATTTAAAAATATTTTGTTATAAACATACAGATAGCTATGTTATACGTAGAATACGTAGCGTTTTTTAACGATATTATAGCTATTATTATAGCTATAAATATGTCCCATAAAATTAGCTAATTTATAGACTATAATATGCTTCACTTTTCCACCAGGGTAGAGAAGAAAGGTACAAGACGATGTCATCAAGTCGTGTATATATTATTTAAAAATCGACAGGTGTATATTTTAAAGACTCGCGAAGGAGCTCGTAAAATGAGCCAACAGAGGAGGGTCTTGGTCATGAGCCTTTCGGTTTCGCGCGCGTACACATCATCCACCGTTTTTCTTCTACGCGCCTGCCCTTGGACAATGGGCACAATGGACCTGCAGTTTTGCCGCGTTCGGATTAAAGGAGAGAAAAAGAGAAAAAGGAGAGCGCGACATTGCCGGAAACAAGGCAGACCGAAACTTACACCTACTACTGTCTTTCATTTCCCGCCCATTCAGAGCTTGTTTCGCTCCCCTCCTTCTCGTCGCCGCCTGCTTAGTTGAGCGACTCTTTTATGTGCTTAGGAGCCGCTGAGAAAGGGAGAGCGCGATTTTCGTTTTTTTTTTCTCCGCTCGAGACGAGGGGGTGGCCGTGTTTTTTTGGCCCTGAGGACACGCAGTGAACTCAATATTCAAGCCGTGTGAATGCGTCTTGCAAAATTTTCTTTCTTTTCGGTTACGGGAGCAGTCTTTCTCTCTCGTTACTCCTTTTTAAGATCATTTATGCTCCTTTTGTCGAGTATACTGTTATTTGAGGATTTAATCCTCTTAATTCTCACAGTTTTTTTTTTTTAGGCACAAGCAGAGTAGTTTTTATGTTCTATTCAATGGTAATGTGTTATACGTCCAATCATATATGAACCGATGTTCCCTTATATGAAAATGCATTGCGATTATGATCGAATTGAATGAAGTCGAATTATCGCATTATCGAAATTGAAGAGTATGAAAGTAGTAGCAATTAAGCATTTGCTTTTTTGTTTTTGTCGTCTCCGAAGTAAAATAATCAGCGCGCGAAGCGCGCGTGTGAATTCTAGTTATTTATTAATTTGAACGAGCGGAGATTTATGCGAGCCGATTAAAAATTAATCAAGCTGCGTCTAAATCAGCGTCGATAATGATTAATCCTGCAGCTTGATTATATATGCAATTCAGACAGTTTATATAATATTTAAAGCCACGTGATCCAGTCTCAAAATAATGAACCGCATAATTTAATTTAAAGCGAATATAAAACGAAGTGATAAAAACAATTTTTTGTTTAAGGTAGTTCTCTAGCAACTTCGGAGGCAATGAAGTAAACAATCATAAGTTATAAAAAATGAATACAAAAAAGGCTTTCATTTGATTAACGTTTTTTTTGAAAACATCAGTCAGCTATCAGTCAGCTATCTTAAAATTAAATTTATCTCTATTTTGTTTTCAAATTTTCGAAAGAGGTTATGAAATCCCTTATATTAAAATGCATTGCGATATGATCGAATTGAAGAGTCTTAAATTATCGAATTTATCGAATTATCGA
>JAWWEN010000001.1:6040845-6055240 GCA_035582955.1 Sycophila texana | reverse complement strand
AAAAGTGTTATAGCGGTAATTAAGAATAAATATATTCTTTTGAAAGTGATTGTAACACGACAACCACCTTAAACAAACTTTTCTAACGCCTCCCATGCACAAGCTTTGAATGCGTCCAGTGACGATATAAAATTAATTTCATTTTAGTATGATTTCTATTTTAATTTAACTTTCCTTTTTCATTTGTCAATAATATTTATTTCTTTTTTTGTTACAGGTAAGTGTGCGATAAAACTATTGACCTACTTTCCCCGTACACAGAATGGTAAGTAAAAAAAAAAAAAAAATAAGAAAAATGAATTAGCACTCAAAAAATTGTTTCGCAATAATCAGTAAGTATATCGAACGCAACTCCCAAACTTTTTAAAATCAAAACATCTATCCAAATGGCACGATCTTCTCTTTCTTCCCTTAAAAAAAGTGTCTTTGCTCTCGAATTGCGGTACAAAAAAGGCGTTGGTCCTGGCCGCAGTTCATAAACGCAAGTGCGGCTGGCGACGAAAGCAGGAAAATGAAAACGAGATGAAAACAAAAAGGGAGAGGAAAAAAAATAAAGGACACCCGCGCGCGTGCAGCCTTCGGGGAAGGACCCGCATGTCGAGTGGGGGGTGAGGGGATCCTTGGGCTCCCGTCTTTTACGAGTTTCGTTCACACGAGGAGACGCGGCTCAGCGTGAGAAAAGTTTAACGCCCCCTACATCGGTGGGAGGGGTTGCTTCGTCTGCGCGAGTAGCCCCATGATTTCTCCTTCTTTCCTTTTTAAATGGCCCCTTTTTTCGGCCTGCGCCCGTGTGTTTTTACGTCCGCGTATCTTGGACTCCGCTGTGGGTTACTTTTGGGATGCGGTCCTCCGTGTCCTGTCCTTTGGCTCCCTTTTCATTAAGATCGGTACGGTGAAAGATTGAGGCTCTTGGTCTTTTATAGGCGGGCACTTAGTACGTTAAGGAAGTAGTAAAAACGATTGTGGATTGATGAATGGGCGAAAATTTGGTGTATACTGTTACACTGAAAAGAAAGACCAGTAATCACAACTATATACTGCCGTCTTAAGCAAGAGGGTCTATAACTTGAAAAAATTCGAAAATGAGATTGTTATAGATATTCTGATTATTTATATTTTTAGCTATTTATATGTGTCAAAACAAATAAAAAAGTCACGAATGTTATATACGTACAAATTTTATATTCAAAACCTACTCTACAATATAAAAGCATACAAATTGCAAACTTTAAACTGAAATTGCCGCGAATGACACATTTGGAAGTTACAGACGTTCTTGCTTACGACGGCAGTATAAGGGTTGGTTGTTTCAACTAATATTTGGATGAAACAAATAAATTTTGTTTGAAACAAATAAATTTTTATTGAAACAAGTAAATACTAGTTAAACAAGTAATGCTTAGTTGTGATTACTGAACTTTTTTGCAAAGTCAGAATGACTGCCTTTGTACACTGCAATTAAATAATGGAGAGTGAAATAGTTCTCTAATTAGAGAACTTAATTCGTATTTTGAAAATTAGTAAAATTAATACTGATCAAAAAAAATTGTTGCAACAAAAATTTTTTTAGGTCATGCAACATAATTTTTTCCGTACTTCAGTTAACAAATAAATATTTTTATTCATACCCTTGAAATACAATATTGATAAATAACTTATGAAGGTCCTTTGCATTTTTGTAAGTAATGAAATACAGTATCCTATAGCGATCAATTTATATAGAACCGATCCCACCGCAAACAAAAACTTAGGAAGCTTTCAACTTTTATAAGCCAGACTTTTGGAAGAGCACTTTGACTTTATTACAAGTAAACACTCAAGAGCTCCTCCTATTATTTTGTGCCGAACTCCCGTTTCTTCGGAGTACAGGGGCGTTGAAGTGGTGGGACAAACGCGGGGGCGTACATATATTTTTTCTTCCGCAACTCCTCCGAAACGTGGCACTTTTGAAATCAGAGTAGCATCCTTCGTCGAAGACTTCTCGCTGTGAATATTTCCTCGAGTTTCACGGAAGAAAGGAAGGAGGAAATTCGACTAGACTAGCAAGATGTTGTCGTATTACTATACCGTATGAAGGCAGCTAATTCCGCATTCTAAGCTGAGTAGGGAATTCCGTTTATTACATTAATAAGCAAAGGTGTAGAAATATCTAAAAACAGACAACAAGATGACGAGCCAGACACATCATGAAGTTTACAACGTATTTATTTATTTATTTATTTATTTATTTAAATTATTCAACGGACTCTATATAGTCCTTAAGTACAAAATGAAATCTGAAGATAACAATAGGCTAAAACTAATACAAACTTAAAATTAACTTAAAATCTACATGTAAATGATCGTAGATAATTTTTAATGTATGAATAATTTTTTAAAAGACATTAATTTCCATTGTTATTTCGTGAAATCGAGTGTTTTACGCGCCAACATAAAATTCCCTACGAGAAAGACGACGCAAGACCATTAATATTCGCAAGATAAATTTGGATCGCCAAATGGAAAAACGCCTACCATTACTTTTCTCGCGGCGTCTCTGAACGCCATGGGATTTCACGTGCAAACTGCATCGAGATTAACTTGTGGGCAGATCAGCTGGAATCCGATTTTCGAAGGGAGTCGCGTGCAACAAGTCGCAATTTTTCACGCGCTCGTCTTTCGAATTGCCAATTTTTTCCCGTTTATCTATTTTTAACGCCAAAAAACACGATCAACATTTTTTTTATAAAAACTTTTATTTAGCCATTCGCACACTGAAAAAAAAATTATGAAATTCAACAAAATTTTTCACTGCCTATCGTTACTATACCTATAAAGATTATAGTTGCAATTAGTATTTCACATTGTCAAAATTACCAATACATCGTTACTTAAAGCAACCATTGATGATGGTTGCCATAAAACTATTTAATGTTATTGAAAAATTTAATATTATTAATATTTATATTTTTTTTTAAAATGGATAGTTGTTTCAACCAAAAAATTACTTGTGGCAACAACATTAAAGTGGTTGATGTAACGATCTATGAATTAGTTGTAGAAACTAACTTTTGCATTCTTACTGCAACTGATTATTTATTCGTTAAACCAAGCAATAAATTGGCAATCATAAGTATTACCAATCTTTAAGCAATTGTGTTGCTTAGACGAACCACTCACGTTTGCTTGTGCCATTTTAACCAATTTTAATAGTTAAAAGATTAGCAATTTTTTTCCCCGTGCTTAAAGAACTATTTAGTTGAATTTACTAATTTTTTTGTTTTCATTGCAGCAAGTGAAAAAAAATCTTACTCAAAATCGTCGACAGTCTGATGTAGAGATCCCGGCCTGCTCGTGCAATTACGAACACGTGTTTAAAAGTTTTGAATCCCGCGTATTTGATTGAGTTTTAACGAAGCTCTGCGAGTAAATAGACAAAAGTGAGTAGGGAGGGATCGTCTGGCTGTTACAAAAAAAGAAAAGGGAATCCCGTCGGTTCTTCCGCGAAGTATATCTTCCGGCGACGAGTCCATGCAAAAGTTGACGGCGCCACGACGGAAAAAGAGCGGAGGCGGGAGTCGCGGCGGCATCCTGTGGCTCTTCGGGCCGACCTTTTTGAAGGGTCCCTCCTCGATGCCTGCTTTCGTGATTCAAATCCCGCGTCTTTCTCTGTGATGTATATATTACATATGTTTGAGTATCAGTTGACATTCATAACCCAAATATTTTCCAAAAAATTCAAAAAATCTCATTTTTATGAACTCTTCCGTATTCCCTTTACGAAATTAAGGTATATACAGTGATAAAAAGAAGATCGCGTATATTCAACGATTGTAATATTTGCATTACTATGTAAATTAGTTATGGGTTCACTTGCTTCAAAAGAAAGATAAAATCCGCATAAATCCCGTTTGCTGAAAGGCGCCGATCAACGTTATCGATTGTTCGTTGGCTACAGCGAATTCGGGCGATAAGCCTGTGGCGTTCCTCAATTTCGCTGGAATGGCCGCGCGGAGGGAATTTTCCGCACTGTATAGGTAGGCGGAAAATAATTTTCGCAAAACGACTATCCGCTGCGTGTTACATGGTCATTCGCAAGCCACGGCGTTAATCCCATGGGCTTGAACTTCCATTAGAGGTGGATTTTCCTTTTCCTCCAAATTCGACAGCGGCGGGCGAAATTGCAAAAAAAAAATTGCGTGTTTACTTAAAAATGTAATTCTACTTCTGTAAAAATAACACTTTTATTCAATTTTTATATCTTCTTCAAAAAAATGGATAAATATATTTCTACGAGATTGTTCGTAGAATTACATAAAAGTTATATAAATGCAATATCAATTTTAAAATTTCATCGCTTATGGGCAAATATATAATAGCTAAATAAAATATTTATACCGTAAATATTTCGTTTAAAATTACTGCAGCAACATCTGCTTCTTTAGGTCAAATTTATGCTAAACTCTGGTCACGTAGTATCGATCGCAATTAGAATTAAACCAGAAGCTTCTTGCAGTGTCCCCGCATTTTTTATCGCGTACATGTTGCCGCCTCGGATTAGGGCGTGCGACGTCAAGAGCCAGCAAGTAGGATGGGCGCGATGTTTTAGTAAACTAAACCGTCTGTTTTACGGTCGCTGGCTCGTTGCAAGAGCTGTCTGCTTGCCAATGGTGCCAGTCTGATTCTTCTGGACCTCCTGGAAGTCAGATTCACTTTATTTAATGGATTTACTTCATTTATAGTTCTTAATTTTGCTAGAAAAGATCTTCTGATTTAGGAAATTTCCAGATTCAAATTAGAATAACAGTGTTTACTTTAATACTTTTTAATTTGTTAAAAACGTTTACGGGTAATCTTGGCTTTTAGGGGTCGCCAAAAATGTCGTAAAGACAATTCCTTGGATTGTTTATGGGGTGCTATATCTCAAGTAAGGCGTCATTTCGATTGTGGACAATCGTAAACCTTTGAATGGCCAGGTTTAGCGACGGAGTTATATATAACAGAGAATCGCGTATTTGCAGAGTCCGGTTGATCCTTTATTCCAGACTTTTATTTACG
This sequence comes from Sycophila texana, assembly GCA_035582955.1. Taxonomy (NCBI): domain Eukaryota; kingdom Metazoa; phylum Arthropoda; class Insecta; order Hymenoptera; family Eurytomidae; genus Sycophila; species Sycophila texana. The sequence goes on along the minus strand of JAWWEN010000001.1, from coordinate 6,050,203 downwards.
TTACTATACTTGAAAAAGTTAATACACAAATATAATATAGTACAGTAATTTCATTACGAGACTTTGCAAGTTTCACTGAAGTTGAATTTTCCAATCCAATAACTATATTTTTAATGAAAACTGAAAAAAGGCAAATATTGATCTTTATAGAAAAATGAAATTCTGTATTTCAAAATTAAATTGTACTTGCGTATATTTTTATACTTCTGTACATTTATTTCATAAAGGATACGATTGAATTATTTTCATCGCAAAATTTTTATTCAGAAATCAAATAATTCATTTGATACATTATAATTTGTAATAAACGCACGCGTAGCCTGTTTTTCATGTTATAAGCTTAAAATGATTTCAATGTTATTTGTTAATTTAACGGAGCGAATGAACGTTACAAGAGATCAAGGGTATATGCGTGTGATATTTGTGATTTAATCCTCGAGTGTCTGAATGGGAAGAATCGAACGGAAGCGGACGAGATTTTGATCAGCCGCAATGTAGACATAGAGACTCTTGGCTGCTTTATCAGGCCTCATCAGCCGGGGCCAATCATCCCATCATTCGCACACACTCCGTACAACCATACTGCACGTGTACATTTGACTCGTCCTTTTCGCGATCGTTTTCGTGGTCCCTAACCCAACTTTTACACTCTCAGAGTGTGAGCTGCTTAAAAAAATAATAATAAATTCATCTTTATCATTTTAAAATATTTTATTGTTACTCCCACTATTTAAAAAACACACGGCGAGAAATTTTCTTATAAAATTTACAATTATTCTAGGGAAAATTACAATACTGAGTAGTAAGGTGATAACAGACTGTGATTATCAGTATTTTTACAATAAAATGTAGTAAAACTTATTAGACGTACAGTAAAAATTAAAATACTGGCGAGTACAAATTATAGTATAGTGATTTTCTCGACTTCGGGGTTTTCCCATGTCAGTATTGTAAAAATTGCTAAAGAAGTATTGTACTTTTTAATAGTTGAAATATTAAAATGTAACGAAGCCACGAGCATTAAAAAAACTTTAACATAAGAAAGCGAACTTTTAAACACTTTGATTTATCAAAATATCATTAGTTAAAAATTCGTGGAACAATTTCCAAATCACTTAAGTTAAATGTTCGTTCGCAGAAGTTCCTCCTCCAGCAGCACTTTGCAATGGCGCGAGGGGGCCGAAAGTGTGCCAAAAGTGTATCACTTGAAGCGACGCTTTGCCCGCCGGTACTGTTTCAATTTCCGTAAATTTCTCCGAACTGAATAATTATTTTTTCACCAGTCGAAAGAAAAACCCACAGACTCGTCGGTGAGAAAGATATAAACTCCGGGCGCGTAGGTGTGCCGCGCAGAGGGAGTAGATGCGTAAGCTCCCATCGTCAACAGCTGCGTCGCAGCCCGACAGTCCGCTTTATTGCTCCTGTTGCATTCCTCCGACGGGATAGTTTGGGCTCTGCACGTGCCAGAATATCTCTCGTCGGCGCCCTTCTTCTTCGCCTCGTTTTATTTTTTATTTTTGTCCCGGTGTGCAAAAGAGAAATGCAGTCAGATGAGTCAGATGCACACCCACGAATGCGCTCTTGCGGGACTTGGTAATTCCTCAAGGCCAAGCAAAGGTCTACTACTTCAATTAATTATTATAATAGTTAAAAAGAAATTTTAATTAAAGATCGATTATTTTATACTACATATTGTGTCGTCATCATCTTTTATTATGCAGGCTAAATCGGCTAGAGTGAAATGCAGTTAATTTTGACTCCACTCTGGGGTCAAAATTTCACTTGAAGTTTCGATTGAAATTAACTCCCTCGATTAGAGTGAAGTAGAGCAATTTTTTTCTCTTAAATGTAGAGTGATAGAATAGACGACCTTCAAAATCTATAAAATCCTACTTTATCAGAGTGAAAGTAAGTCATTCTACTCGTGTAAAGTGATTGTTTTACTCTATATTAGAGTCAATTTCAAATTTAACTCTATGAATGAATTAACTTTAGAATTACTTTAAAACAAGAGTGAAATTTCACTCTTGTCGTTTTAGCGTGCATGTAGCATAATTAAAAAAGTACAGAAAAAGATAAAGAAAAACACGAATCTTTCCACAATTGGTACAAAAATAACAAAAAAATGAGTCATAAAAGATTCAAACCCATTACTACGAGCTGAAACACACACACACATACATCCGGCCGGACATTTAAAAAAAATACTATTTTTTAATAAACAATTGCTCAAAACACATTATAACATGTTTTTTTAGAACAACTCAAAATTTAACTACTATACAAAGCTTCCTAAGAAGGGAGCAAAAACTAATTTAATAAGTTTTTGTAAGGGCTGCTTTTGAAAAGTGCAACATTTTTTAAATTAGTAATTTTTTTATTAAAAGAAAGATAGGAAAAACAAGACTAAAGATTCTAGTTCACTATATAAATCCCATATGAAAATAAGCGTAAATCCAAGTTTAGGTGAACGTAAAAAAATAGAGACCGCGTAGAAATGAAAAATTATTTTAAACTGCTGTTTATTCTGAATGAACCAGCGCAGGAAGGACGAGACTGTGATAAAAATCCGTGGGGTGGGCCGATCCCCGTATCTCGCGCACCACCGAGCGAAACAAAGGCAACCCGCCGGAGCGAACTATTTCCGAAAGCCCTTCGGCCGGAAATAAATATTCTCCGGGGTATTCTTAGACCCCGGCGAGATAAAGCTCAGGCGCACAAACGACAGGAAGTCGCATTAAGCCAGCCGGAGATTTCGTCTGCGCCGGCATGTCGAAGAAAAAAAAAAACATTGCCTTTCTGTTTGTCGATCTCGAGGAGGTAATTAACGTCGCCGCGGATATACCTAGACGAGTCTGGCCTTTAAACTCAGGTGACGAGAATTTTTTTTTTCTGAGCTTCACCGGACGAGAATTTTTTTTTTAATTTTGAATGACACGCGTCATTTTTGAGTTAACGAACCGTGTGACTTGATGACAGTGTAATTATGAAAATCTGTCATAATTTAGTTGTTTATTTTTAAGATCTTAAAGAAAAAAATGTATGATTGATATAATAAATTGTATACTGAAAATAAATAGGTGTGTAATTTTCGTAAATGAAAGAAAAGGGAAATGGAATTGCAATAGGTTGGGGGGAAGTTGATTGAAAAAAACATGATTTCATTTCAAATAATACTTTAATGATATCTGCCGAGATATTTATATATATTTATATTTATAAAATCGTATATTACATCCATCATAATTATTAAATAATAAACATCAACGTCCGTGAGACTGGAAGGATTCCAACATCTCTTCTTATACAATGAAGCTCAACGACATTAGCGCAAAAGTACAATAACTATGAAACAAAAAAAAATATAAAAAAAACAACGCATATACATATCATTGGATTTTTTTTATCTTATTGATTCGTCGAAGTCGCGCAAAGAAACAAGTACGCCTCGAAGTTCCGAGGTGCGGAACTTTTTATGGCTCTTCTTGGCGCATTTATCTTCTGTCGTGGAAAACTAAATGATCGAAGCGTTTTATACAGAAATCCGTTGCAGTTTAAATAAAAAAAAATAAGACAATCTTTAAGTTTTCCAAAGAACTATAAGAAAATTATTAACATCCTTCTTTCTCTATTTACAATACGTCACTCGCTCGCTCACTAAAACACTAATTAGCGCTATAATCTCTGCATGTCAACACATTAGTCATTCACTTTTTCTGTAAACATGGAAAACCTGCATATATATGTTCGCGTTCACTGAATAATCTTTGCCTTTTATATAGTGAGAACATAGTTAAAAAAAAAAAAATTTTGTCCCGAGGTCGACAAAGTCAGCCGACGATACGATATCACAGACAGGCGTGTAGGTCGTTAACCCTCGTAAGACAACTCGGACTATTAGTTATATTCAGTCAACCACGTTTGTGAACAATTAATTATTTATAACAGAATTTGTCTAAGAACTTTCTTATTACATTCTAGTTTTGGTCAGTAGTTGGTCTCTCAACCTCGCGTTTACGTTTCGAGCATCAAATACCTCAAAACAACATCGATTTCACACAAATTTTTAAATTTACAATCGCAACGGCACTAAAGCACTATAAAACACAATGGAAAGTTGGTCCAAGATACCTCGCTTCCCCGAGGGTCGGAAAGATGAATATTTCAACTGTGCACTTGTAGGGTTTATCGGCTACGTCATTGCAGTCGTCGCGTTCTGGTGGTCGGGTTTTATGGGCAGAGGCCTATTCGCCATCTTGCTGGGCGATATAGTGGACGGCTGTGGACGAGGTTCCGGCAGCTCGGAGTAAAGATGTGCGGTTACATCCGACGGATCGGCGTATTCACCCAGCAGTGAGTTAGGCCTCTTACCGGTTACTTTTTTCGTGCCTATAATGGTTTCGCCCAGATTTTTCAGAAAATTCGACGATTTTTTCTCCGTTTGTGCGTATTCCTGAGAAGCCATCGGTTCTGCCTCGATTTCAATGGCGTACGTTACACCATTGGCATTGTCGGTATGGCCATTGACAACGTCTGGAGGTAGAGGTTGTGGTGCCCTGCCAGCGAGAGTCGCTAGAACTGGTGGTGAGATCCTGCTCGTGCTGGGTATGGTCTCGTCACCTGGTAACTCGGCGTACAGGTGGTTTTGGTCGGCGATTCGTTGATCTCTTGGCTCTGCGTAATCCGTTAATTCAGGCCTTGGACGTGCCAGATTCGGTAGCAGTTTTTCTAGCGATGGAACTTTTGTGCCTACGTTAACTGATGGCTGTCTCGGTCCAGTACTGGGCCTCTTTATTCTTGGTCTGACAACATCGTACGCATTGTTGTCTTCAGATAATCTTCTGTTGTTATTGTTATTACAGCTTTCTTCAACTTTGATGAGATCGTAAAGATGTTCAATCATGTCCCTAGCCTGACTATAATTTTCTGGATCGTCTAACCTCTTTTGTAGCTCCTTCAAGTATTCTTTGGTCAATTCCTCTGGCAGGGTCTGAGTAGCTTTGTTTTCCGAGTAAGAAAAATGACCACCTTCGGCTGCTCCTTCATCTTCTTCAATAGCATCCTCGTGAGCTTCAACGTCTAATATTCTGGTCTCCGGTTGAAGACCTGCATATTCGTGGACACTTAATCTGGAAATCGATCGAGCTGAGGTGGCTGCCGTCATTCCACTCGTAGGCGAAAACCAGGAATTAGCCAAATTAGAAAGAGGGCCGGAGGTAAGCTTTGGACATACACCCCGCCGACGCATGTACAGGATGCCAGAAGTTAGAATAACAACGACTAGAGAAAAAACCGCTACAACGCATACAATTACGATAATGCGTTTTTCGCGTTCTAACTGATCTGGATCACTCATTTCCACGTCGAAATATCCTTTAGTTCGAGGATACTGATGAGGTCCAACACTCGGAGGGCTAACGCTGGGTTCGGGTTTGCTTGGCTCATTGTTGCAGGTTACTCGCGTTTTTTTCGAGCAGATAGTCTGAGTGTAGTTGCGCATGCCCAAGAAACCCACTGGCAAGTTGAAACAACTGCGGAGGAAAGCATCTACGACGCAGTAGCTCGAATCCATTATCCAAGAAACCGAGGTGTTGCTGCCGACGCGTTCGCGAACCCAAGATTCAAGGTTACAATTGCAGGTGTGCTTGAAGTAATTGCTACCAACCCTGGCTGCGGCCACAGTTTGTGAAATCTCTACGAAAGCCAGTGAGTTGGTTTCTGCGTCGTGAATGTGATTGCCAGAGAAGGAAAACTCGAGATTCGGCGTTTTGGCGATGTCCGTTGTCGCAGCATTGATGGCATCCGATTCTAGATGTTCGAAGAGATTGTTGTCGATGGCTATGTGGTTCCATTGGTGGAAAGTTACGGAGTTCCGTCGAAGCTCGTCGAATTCGTTATTGTTGAAGGTCACGGTTGCCGCCGTAATATCAAACGCGCCTGATTCTACCTCGGATAACCTGCAAAAGTAATAAATGTTTAAAAATTTACTATTTATTCATAATTTTAATATTATCCGTAAAGTGAAAAGTAAATTTTTGATCTACTGACCTAGAATACTGAATAGTTAAGTTACTGGCTCCCACTCTGAATGCTCCGGTCCTGATAGTTTTCATCTTGACGTCTACGAATTCCAAGCCGTGGATCAACGTTCTTTCACTGAACGCGCCAGACTCGATTTCGACGATCGTCGCGTTGCTGATTATAATGCTAAGTATATTCATGGCACAGAAGGCATCTTTCCTTATCGAACCCGTCCAGAGATCATCCATCCTGATCTCTGCTGCCGTCGAAGGAAAAACGGCTGTCGGTAACTCTGGTATTTTCACGCTATGGAACAAAATCTAAAAAAAGCAATAAACCATGTCTGTAAAATACAGTTGAAAATAAAACTAGTATAATCATTGCACAAAAAGGTATATAACTGTACAATGATTAATTAACTTAAAATTTCAATATCAATAACAATTTAAGACTCACCTTGGTGGCTGGTCCATGCCGACCGTGTTGCTGAGTTTCGAATTTGAACGCATTACTGGACAGTTCGAGATTCGGCACCTCCTTGACGGAGATCTGCAGAAGCCAGGAGAAGGCGTGGGGTTTAATCGTGACGTGCCAGCATCGCGATATCGAGACGCTGAGCGGCCCTTTGGTGTTTTTGAAGGCGTGGCTCTCCAAGACGACCCGATTGCACTCCGACACCTCGAGCAGCGGGTTCGGCGCACTCATATTTTGAAATGCTTGTCGATTCGCCACGACGGTAGAGATGCCCGATACGTGGACGCGCTTCAACTGGGCGCCACCCGTGAAGGCGCCCGACTGGATCCGCAACTCGCGACAGTGCGATACTTCGATCTCCATCGTGTCCTCCGGAATCATGCCCTCCGATAGTTCTACGTCCTGTAAAGAAAAAAAGGCTGAATTAATAAGTTTGTTTAATGAAGAATCAATTATTATTTACGGTATGTCGTAGATTCGTTCATCGACGTGATTAGGGTCGTCAATTGGTGGTATTTTACTAATAGGATCGTAGACAGTGTGTATAATAGTAAATTACGCGTATGGGAGGAAAAATAAAGAATGTCTCAGATCGTAATTATGTAATAGTCGATAAACATGCGATCTGCCTCTCTAAAATCCATCCAGTGAAAATAATGAGAATTCACTGTCTTTCAGTGTATATACACTAAAAGACAGTGATAAGTGCGCAACTGAATCTTTCAGTTGCGCACTTTTCACTGAAAGTCAGTGCATATTGAGAATTTTCACTGTTTCAACTTTAGAGAGTGAGGTTTTCCTTGTTGAAACAACGATCCGTGTGCATAAATTATTTTTCACTACAACCTTGTCGAAATTACTACATTCTCCGTACGCTACCGGGAGGGAATGTGGTACTTTCAGTGCGGGTACGGGGACAAAATTATTTATTAATAAATGTATAACTCTAGAATATGTTTTAATATTTCATTTGTGGATCAGAAGCACGTAAACAGCCAAAGCTCGGATTCTATTTTAAGAGATCGGCGAAAAGACGACAAAGCAGGTACTAAAAAGCAAACCGGTAACTCTGATCCGCGGAACTCCGCCGTGGGAAAAGCTCGGACTCAAGCGAACGCTTTGCAAAAAACATGTCCCGTCCAGCTGGCCGTTGTATCTCCTCCGCGCGAGCTTGAGAAAAAGGAAGTATCTGCACGGGCGGCCGCGCGGAAAGACGTGACTCGCTTCTGGAAAATCCTTGAAAGCGACTCTGCCTGCCGAGGCCCTCGGGTCTCTTCTTCCTCGTATATCTGGGACGCACTGCGACCGCCGGAAAGTGTAATACTACAAGTTTTCGTCGCTCTGACTCGCTGCGTCCGGTAATTTACTATCGATTTCTACACTGATCCACGATATGTTTATATTTCTTTTTTTTTTTTTTAATTGCAACGTCCGTTTTCTTTCTTTCTTTTTTTTTTTGGTGTTGGGAGTAATTGTGAAGTTTCCTGACAATTATGTATCTACAGCGAACCGCAAATTAATGCGTCAAGTGATTATCTTCATCAATCGCAGTAATCGCAGATGTGAGTTACGTAAAGGGTATTTTAGAAAATGTTACGCATCCTTGAGAAGGTTTTCGTCTGCAAATTTTATTTTTACGGAAATATCGCGTTGCATTTTTTTATTTCCACGACTATACAGCATAATGGCATTTGATTTCCAACGAGGTTCTGATGACTATATTTGCACAAATCACGTAATCGATCAAGAAGCTTCTGCATTTACTAGCCACACTTGACGGCCATTCATCAGAGCTTCATCGCGACATTTGTACGCGTGCATTAATTATCTGAATACACGTTCAACTGACTTCGGTGCGATAAAAGGCGACGCGTCAAATCGAGATCCCGCGTTGATATTAAATGTAGCTCGGCACTCGCCGTCGAGTCTATTGTGCGGCCGCCCGGCAATTTCTAAGGTTACGCACGCTACACCTTTATTGCGCAATCCCGATTGTTGTTATATAGCGCCGCGCTAAGGATCGGTATCGTGTGCTCCGCGACGCGGCGATATAGATCCTACGAGCGGTTGCGAGATTTCGAATTATTTTTCTCCACCTTGACTTAGATCGACAGGCGGTTTCGCGTGCACGGATGATGGAAAAAGGGTGGGGAAATGTTATTCTGTAAGAGTCATCTTATCCTAGTGCTTGTATAGGATGATATGGTGATATGAGATGCTTATGTATCAGTGTTTTGTATATGGTATATATTTATGATGTTGATGATAAGGATATTATTGTATTATAGTATAATTTGGAAAATATTTCTTAATGATTAGTTAAGGTAATAATGGATTTTAGCGTTTTCCTGTCTTTTATGGCTGTAAATTTGAAGCAGTAACTTTTTATGAGTCATGACTCGTGCTCACAATGGCAAGGTATTTAACACTCGATTTAACGCAAGCGATAACGCATTTACTCAATAGTCGGACTAATAAAGCGCAAAAAAGTCTCTTAATTATTAGACGCGATTTTTAATTTACTGAATTATGTATCTATTTCAAATAAACTTTAATCTCTTGAAAAATGAATGATGCATGAGGATGCTCTAAAACGTAGAAGTGATTGTATTTGTTAAAAATTATAATTAGTTACAAATTTGAATGAAGGAATTTTTTTGTTTATTTAATGATAGTCATAATGATAATCATTCTAAAGTTTTAAATGTTAAATAATTTTGTTAATAAACACCATCCAGGTTTACTTTCGATTTATTCTCTTCCCTCAGAATATTAGAATACAAAATTAAAAAAAAACAACGTGTGGGTCTCGGGACCCCCGGTAGGAACGAAGTTCCCTCGGCTTGTTACCGCCACTATATAC
>JAWWEN010000001.1:6030523-6040745 GCA_035582955.1 Sycophila texana | reverse complement strand
TTGGTTGAAACAAGTAAATATTAATTAAAGCAAGTAATGGTTAATTGTGATTAGTAAACTTTTTTCTCAGTGTACTGGTAAATATTTAACAGCGCGAATCGTTGAGCCAACTAAATTTTTTTCTCAGTGTATATACTAATAAACAATACCCATAGTCCTAAAAGAAAAAGTTGAACAGGAGTATAAATCGAACGTTGAATGGCTGACGTGATCTGGATCTGATTCGCAGTTGCCACTCGAACGAGCGTCTGTTCCTGCGGGACTTCGTGTCGTGCACGCCGGGGACGAGCGGCGGCCGACTTGCCCGATGGCTCCAGCCGGACAGCTTCGTCGATCCGTCCAAGTGCGAACTCGTGTGCGCGCGCGAGGAGCTGCGCTGCGGCTGGCCGGCCCTCGTCACCGTCGTCACCAGGGACCAGTACGGCGAGATTGTGCGCGTGCCCGATCTCAAGGTGAGTGCTCCCTGGACCTCGTCTCCACTTTGTCCCGCTTCGTCATTTTCCTTCCTCTGATCTTTTTTGCCCGGCGAAGTTTCTTTTATGGTATATATGTATATATCCTACGAGGGATTTCGCTGGAAACGTCGACTGCCGTCACGTCGATCAATCTTACATTTTATTCCGATGTCTGGGACTTTTTATTTATGTGTTTGTTGTAATGGCGCGCGGGGAAACGCGTTCTTTGTGTCGAATATGATAAAAAGTGTTTCGTGCGAAGTTAAGATTTCTTCGGAAGTCTGTATGAAAATTTTAGTCTGGTAAATTTTTTAACTTAAAGAATCTTAGTTATGTATAAAAGGCATTGATTACACTAATTTTGTTCTTTAATTTTAATGAACTGTTTAACTTAAAAATATAAATTTTAATTATGTTAATTAAATATAAATCGCTTCGAATCATTTTTTCGTTTATTTATTTATTATATTTATTTATTACTTGTTTATTATAAGAATGTCTGTAACAAATAGTAATAATGATACCTACACAGATAAGAAGAGGAACAATAGAGCCAACGTTTTTGTGTCTTAACAGTTGAGACACGAATTAAAATTATCACAAAATCATTGCAAGGCTAATGGAACCCCGAAAGAAAAATTTTGTTGAATCTCCAAATTATTTTGTTGATTTCACTTTATATTTAGTCGAATTAACGAAATTTTCACTTAAAAATCGATCTAGTTAAATATTTGTTTAATTTCATTAAAACTTTGATTAAAGTAAAGGGAGTCATTATGCCACTTTAATATATTTCCATGAATTATAGATCGATGTCAGTAGAAATAAGATTTATGTATTATGAACATATTATTAAATAGTTGCTTATTTTTGTTGCTGCAGCATTTTCAAACAATACAATATCTTTATATCTTTTAGAATTGGGTCTGCAAAAATTTTTCAATAAAATTATTACTTTCATACATAATTTTCCAGTTACTGTAATTATAGTATCTCAAACAAAACTGAAGAAAAACTATTAAATATTCTAAAAAAAAATCTGACTGATCGACAGATCGAGGCAAAGGCAGTACCCATAGACAAGCGGGACCTGTCGGAGCCGGAGCAGGGTAAGAAGATCCGTCGGATATCTCAGCTGGACCCGATGACGTTCGGCGGGCACCCTCAGCCGTCGCTCGACGCGCCCTTCGAGCTGACGACCCTCGACGACCCCTACAAGGTCAGCTTCCACACGATCACCATCATGAAGCCCTACCGGAACTACTCGTTCGAGGAGCTGCGCTACACCTCCTCAGCTCTGAAGCGATCGAGCGAGAGCATGATAGTACTGCCCAAAGGTGACGGGACATATCGCGCCACTTGGACGCCCTTCTCCATCGGCTGGTACTCCATACAGATCAGCATCGACGGTTACGATATGGAAGATGTGAGTTTTCTTTTTTTTCTTTTTTTTTTTTTTTTTTTGAAGAGTCTAGTACACAGATAAAAATAATTCTTCATGACAAAGTCGCTGACTTAATGAATGTGACTTTAAATCCCACCAAATGATTAGGAATTAACAGGAAATGGATTATTTGCTGTAAGTATAAGTGTGGCATTAAAAGAAATCGTGAATTAACTGGTAATACGTATTTCTTTATTGTTAAGAAATATTTACTTGTAACGAACGACATGAGAAAATTGACTGTCAGATACATGACGATTTTCTCTTGAATCATTATTTTTATCTGTGTATAAATCGTATACAATCATATTAATATATTAAAATATTATAATATATAGGTATATTATAATATTATTATTTAATACACTTATTAAGAGATTCTGGAACGCAGTTGAGCCGTTCAAATCATTACTCCGTTCACTTCTCTATCCAGTTTTAAATTTTAATTAGATTTTAGATTTATATTAATAGTTTAGTTTATCATAGTAATCCTCATGTTAAATATTTTTTGTAAAAGGACTTATACTCCGTTGAAGTATATTACTAAATAAATAAGAAAATGTGCGTTTTTTTCATTTGAAGCAAAGAATTGAATTTTTTTTTTTTTTTTTAAATAACATAATTTTGTTTTGATTTACGCGCAGAACTACAAGGTCGAGGTAAAGAGGCCACCTCAAGGCATGGAGCTACCGAACGTCGTGAAGAAACCCCAGCACCAGAGTCGGACTCGAAAGTTCGTGACAAAAAACAGCGCGGGTTTGAGGATACGAGCTCATCCGTCTCTTCAAAGCAAGCAGATCGGTACAGTGCCTGTCAATGGGACCGTCGTGTACAGCAAAGAGGTAATTCACAAATTCCGCATGTACCTAAAAAGAAAATTGAAAGTTAAAAAAAGACTTGCGACTATTTTTAAGACAATTAAAATTCAAAGTCCATCTGATTTAAGACTAAAAAACTGGAATGTAATTTAAGATTCACAACGATGACGGTGTGTGGCTACGACTGAACGTGGACACGATAGCGAAGTATTGCAGCAGTGGACACTTGGAGGCTTGGTGCCTGCAGTACAATCAGCATTTGGGAAAGACTCTGCTGCTGCCGGTGGAGGAGCAAAAATCAACGCCGAGCGCGAAAGAATCGAGCCAGAAAAAATCGGATACTAACGAAGAGTCAGTATTTATTCAAATTAATAGAAAATTCATATACAAAGACTACATACAGCTCATAAAAAAAAAAAAAAATGCGCAACTTTTTTTTCTTAGAGCACAATTGAATTGCTATTGAAGTAGTTTCTCAATAAAATAGGATGGCTATTCATTTGATCTTGTATAATTGCAGCAAAAGAAAAACTGTTACGTTCGACAGCGGGAAAACAATGGCAGTAGTGTCTTGCGGCGCATCCGGTCACAACATCAGAAGCAGACCAAGTATGAAGGCACCAGTCGTTGGGAAGTTGGATCTAGGAAATTTTGTTACTATTCAAGAATACGTAAGTTGTATTTTAAAAATCGATCTTCATGCCTTAATTGTTATTAAAAACGAGTCTCTGAAAATTTGAAATTGCTTATAAGAAAATGTGAATACGGTGGGCACGTATTTTCAGATTTACGTAGACATAATACTTAAATGGTAGTTTAAATTTAAAAAAATAATCGTTTATTTATGCTTCGCAGTTCGTAAATAGATACGGCACTTGGGTTCGCATCGACAACGAGTCGGTCAATAAGCATTGCTTTGAGACCGATGGAGAGGCTTGGTCGCTTGCCACCGACAAACACGGGGTGACCTATATGAAAATCACTCAAGATGCAGACGACGACGTCTTTGAGAAAAGACCACTGCTGGCCGACTCTATACCTGTGAATCAAGTCAGTATACCCAATTAAATTGAATTAGAGTGTCGCATAAAGAAAAAGAAGAAGAAATTAAATCCCTGCAAATATTCGTCTGACAGAATAGCGGAAAATAATAAATTTTCAATTTTTTAATTTGATTATACTATGCGTAAAATTGAATGCTCTAAGCGGGATACATTTGTTAATGATAACTTAATTGAAAAAAGGGAAGAGACATACGATAAGAGTGTGAACTATTTATCATTCTTTTATTCATTTTTACACTGAAAAAAATAATAGAGGAAAGTTTACAATAAATTTTGTAAGATAGGGTCAGACTTTGCAAGCTAAGAAAATTACTATAAATTTTGAAAAAATTACAATTTTTATAGTATAATTTGCCACAATTATAGCAATTGTAATTTTTCCAAAGTTTATAGTAATTTTCTTGGTTGGCCAGGTCTGTCCCCATCTTCCTAAATTTATTGTAAACCTTCCTCCATTATTTTTTCAGTTTATGCAGGATCCCAATTTAATTACCATTTTAAACTCATTTGTGGCAGTATTCTCCATTGAAACGATCTTATAAAACTTTATAAAACGTGTCTTATTCAATTTCTGCACCAGAATCTTTGAGATTTGATCAGTTTTTATTTATTTATTTATTTATTTATTTAACAATTAGACGGCCTAAAAACCCTTTACATAATAACAATAGCAAAATAAAATTAACTTAAAAACTAAATAAGAGAACTAAAATTTAGTAGTGTAGGAGCGCAGTACATTCTTGAAGGCTCCTGTAGCATCGATACTTGTATATATTGTATATTGTATATTGTTGTAAGATCATTTCACTACGGAAATAAATTCCAATAAATTCTATTAACAGCAATTGTACCATTAACAATTTGTAAAATTAAAATTGCAGAATTTAATATACAATCACAAGGGCTTCGAGCAGGCGCTGTCGATACCGTCGAGCAGTCAGGACAACGATCAGCACCAGCAGCAGGCGTTCACACCTCCGCCTTCGAGCGCCGGCTCCACGGACGGCTCCATCACCTCCTTCCTCTACAGCAACGTCGGCAAACAGCAGCGGCATCAGCAGCAAGAGCAACAGGAGCAGCAGCAGCATCAAGAAAGTCTGCAGGCGAGCGATCGGACTACCGAGCCGTCGGCGAAGGTGCCTAAGGGCCAGCCCAAAGAAAAGTCGACGAAAGAGCGGGAACGCGAAGCTGGAGGTGGTGGTAGCGGCACCGGGGGGAAGTTTAGTGCCCTGCAGAAGTGGCTCAGAGGCGAGGATAAACCGCACGGCGAAAAGAAAAGCTCGCCCGGCAGGTACTGCTTTACTTTTTTAAATTTATTTATTGCCGAGAACAGAAATTGTAAAAATTGTCTATCTGTCTGGGGAAGTAAGCACAGACTGGACTATCGGATAAAAATTACCATACTGTATATAGTAACATTTTCACACGCAGAGAAAAATTCTTGTAGAAATTACTGTACCGTTTTATAACGCAGAAATCGAGAAATCAAAAATTTTACTAGAAAATATGGTAAAATTGACTGTAAGTAATTCAGCAAAATTTACTTTACTTGTTTATTTATTTATTTACTTATTTTTATAAAACGGGCATAGCCCTTACAAATATTTCTATAAAATTTCCAAATAAAACAATATAAAAATACTACAGTATTATTCTTAAGCTATTAGAACGATCTTGTTCAGCAAAATTTACTGTAAGTCTAGCAAATACTATTTTCATTTGTCGAATGTGTCTCTGCTTATAGTCATTTTTACAAGAATTTTTCTCTCCGTACAGTACCGTCCAGTAAATTTTACTATATTTATAGTAAATTTTACTGACAGTATTGGAAATGTTACTTTATAAAGTATGGTAATGTTTATCTGAAAGTTCAGTCTATCTTAGCTTTCCCAAATAGATAGGAATTTTTACAATTCTTTTTTCGCAGCTTTATATATGGTCGCGTTTGTATACAATTATTTATTCTCAATGCACTTATTTATTCAATTATACAAACAATTCTGACTATTCTTTTGAGCATAAATATTATACAAACGATGATAAAAGAAACGAGGCTATAATTTTCTGATAATTTAATTTCTTTCCTAAATTAAACACCTGCTCTCTAAATTCCATTCAGTGGAATTTCACTACTTTCCAGTCCAGATCAGTTCAATTTCCCTGGTTTGAACTAATCTGGACTGCAAAATGCCTGAAAATGCACTGAATGACAGTGAAATTCCACTGAATGGAATTTAGAGAGTGCATCTTGTGGATTGTACGAATTTCGCTCTGCAGGGATTTCTCGGAGTTCATGGGAGTGTCGGTGAAGGAGTTGGTGAAGGCCATGGGCGAGAGCCGCGTGAATGGAAATGCCTCGACGCCGCCGGACACGCCGCGTCGGACCTCCAGAAGCTCGTCGCCGAAGAATCCCCAGAGCTCGCCGCGTCTCGCCAGCAGATCGTCCAGTCCGGTTCCGATTCCAGGTACGCGAGACGCACGCTGCAGGGCCCTTAACGTCTTCTTCATTTATTTTTTTTTTTCAACCTTGTTAGAGCGACCCTGAGTGGAACACCTTCACTCTCCTTTTCAACTGACTTTACTTACTTTAAACTCTTTATTTTAACATTTACATCTTCTTATTTCGCGCATTGACCATATACTCTTTTAAGATGTGTTCTCTGTGTGTTTCGTCTTCGGCTTCTTTTGAAATGGAGGTGGCGTGCACTAAAGTGTCGAGCGAAATCATTTTTAGCTCTTATTCATTGAATTTGTTTTGTTTTGTTTTGTTTTTTAATAATAATGCTAAACCTTGTGGAATAATGTAGAGTGGAGAATTGGAAATATTTATTAATACATAGTAATATGTTTATTCTTTGTTTAAACATTTAACAAAATAATAATCGGTAACGTAGTTTGGATATTTGAAGATTTTAAGTAAACGATTTGAACGATTTGAAATTTTAAGTAAACGTATGGTATGTGGAAATTTTAACAAAAATTATTGAAGAGTGGATAAGTTTGATTGGCTGTATTTTATAAAACGTGGTGTTGGTCTTAGCTGGCTCCAGTCGTCTGCCGCTTGGTTCTGGTCTTTTTCCACCCGCTGTCAATGCCCAAGGTACTCATTGCTTTCTTAACGTGTAATTGCTAGCATTTTATCGTTGCAATCATGACACTTTATGTTGATCTTGCTTCTTCACTGCTTATGACTCACGAGTAACATCATCTATTAGCCTCATTATTAAAAGTTAATTTTCTAAATTATTATTTATGGTATTTAATTTTTTTCATACCTATAGTCACAACGTAACAACACATGATTTATTAAATTTATTCGAATGGCGTGCATAATTAAACTACTGTAAATCTGATTTTAGAACACTTACCTAATTATATTAGTATATTGCGGTGAAAAAAAATAATACATTTTAGAAATACGTGGTATGTAATTGTAACAATGTATATATAATTGACGCTGGGCATGTAAAACGCACGTTTATTTAGATTTCTACGCATTTTGGTATACCTTTTTTGCTAAATAATTTTCCGAATGTAATGTTGTATATTATTGCATATTTGATAAGCATATCTTTTGAATGTATTCCATATAATGAAAAATTATTAGGTGGGAAAAATTTGACTGGAGGGGGGGACAGTGCCAGCAGCAGTCCTTTGCTCTACGGCTCCCCCCGAAGTATCGGCATCTCACCTTTAGGTAAGGTTCACTGAGTTCAGTGCCGCTCTTTTTGAAAATCAAGCAAATTTTGATATCACAACAGTTTATTATTATTTTTTACATCAAACAAATTTGCAAAAAATATATTTTACTAGAAGCTTTTTATTTTAGTTCTATTTATCATTTTATTTATTGTCAATAATTGACTTTAAATTTTGTTTCTTTTTTTTTTTTTGATTGTCGATAGCGAGCTTTCAGGTGAAATATCTGATGCATAGGAATTACATGAAATATATAAGATTAAAAATTTAAATAGATTAAAAATTTCAGAGATTAGGAAGTTAATTGAATGTATCGGCATGTTGTTTATAAAAAGAATGCGTATGTTTGAAACTGTCGCTTAAATGTTCGTAGTTTGTACACAATATGTATAATAATTACATTTCCTTGAAAATCGCATGATGTAATTATACTCGATTTGACTTGATAAAATAAAAGTCAACTTTGGAAAAAAAAAATAAATAATCAATAGTATATAAAACAAAATAAAAAGTTTGCTCTAATTTAAGCTGCATGTTTACACTGTTCGTAGTAATATCAACGAAAAACTGACTATTATTATACCAGTTATACAATTTGAACGACATTACAAATTATTCCAATAAACAATTCAGTAAAGTATTAAAGTACAGAACTAATAGCTAGCTTAGAAATTAATAAAAAAAAAAAAAAATTACAAAGAAAAAGCTTCGCTTTACTACGCAAGTAACGTGCGTTATGAGGCATTTAACCGCACTTGACGAAGAAAATTATTGTCCTACAGTATCGGGCGGTATGGTGGACAGCGGAACGTCGCATCGGCGTGGCTCGACGCAGAGCGACACGAGCGCGCTGGTCAGCAGCCTGACGCGGGACCCCTCGCAGTCTCCCAGCGGCGTGAGCTCCATCGCCAACACCACCAGGGACCTGTCGCCCAGCCCCAGCTGCAGCTCGCTGCACATGAGGTCCGAGGGCAGCACTTCCAGCCCGCCTGAGACCCCCAAAAAAGAACTCAGCGTAAGATATCGATTTGATATCGATTTATAAACTGTAAAAAAATTTTGTGTAAAATCGGACATTTGATGAGAGTATGTGTGTAAATTTTATTTTGTGTAAAATTTTTGTGTATAGAATATTTTTTGTGTAAATACTTTTGCGAAAAACATCATTTACACAAAAATTAGTTACACGACGCTAATAGATAAATAATCTTACAGAATAATTTTTTTTAAACTAATTAATAAATTATTATGTCAATATTAATTTATGTAAAGCTGATTTGTGTGATTCTTTGTAAAATATTATTCTTGTGTAATATCCAATATTTTTGATGATTTTCGTATCGTCAAAAATTTCCACAAAATTTTTGTGTGAAGTCGGACCCTTTTTTTACAGTTTATTAGCGATTTTAATTTTATCTCTAATGTCAATTCTTCTATTTAAATATTTATACACTGAGAGAAATATTTCAGTAATGTTTACTATGAGTTCAGTAAATTGAGCATAGACTGTAAATCTGTTTAATGTAATTGTTAGTAGCATGTAAAACAATATTTTATGAATATTCATCCTATAAAAATAAATAAGTGAAATTTGACTAAAATAAGTGAGTAATCTGCACTTATTCCACGTGAAAATACTTCTACTTGCAGCTGTAAGTGGAAGATATTTAACGTGAAATAAATGACTCTTCACTTATTCATTTTTAGACGGAGTAATCTTATAAAATAGTTATTCATAGTTCATATGACCAAAGTAGAATAATAGAATAGAATAGAATACTAAAGCCCCGTAGAATCTAGTAAAATTCACTAAAACGTTTTTCTCAGTGAATAACTATATCTTATTTGAAAAAAAAAGTTATTAACTTTTGTGAAATTTGCAGCAGGATTCGCAAGATGCGTCGAGGAAGGTTTCGGAGGCTCAGACGCAAACCAGTCCTGAGAGCGTGACGACGGCGATGAAGTGTCATTTTCCGCTTAACCCCACGAATACCAAGGAAGAGCGGCACTCGACGAAGCACGGCAAACGGGAGCACACGAAGGCCGTGAAAACGAAAACGAAGCGAGCCATTTCTCCAGCGAACAATCAGCAAGTTCCGAGTCCAACTCGCACTCTTAATTTGGATAAGGAGAAGGTACTTTATTTATTCGAATTTTGCATTTTACACAATTTTACAATCTATACGCAAAGAATATTTTTTTTTTTAAATAAATAAAATTTAATAATTTCTAGACAACAGGGTGTGGACTCTTTTATATTTTTATTTATTTATTTATTTAACTAGAGTAATTACATAATATATGTTTACATTAATTACATAATTTACATTATAATACGCTGGTCTGGCACTTAATAAAACTAGACTTACAATCTAAAAAATCCCCTTAAGTATACTATTTTTCTTACTTTCCTATAACTTGGTTACGGGGAGAAGCAAGTTTAACTTAAAACTAATTCACTCCACTTTTACCAATATCTTATAAGCATAGAGCTTGCAGTTGTAGATGTTTCTGTTGTTGCATTCTTGTTTCTTGCGTATACTATTCTTTCATGTTTGTTGAGTCAAGCTGGGCATTACATATATACATTACTTATTTTATTCATAACATTTCTTAAGGGGGTCTGAAAGCCAATTAAAAATTCAATATTTGCGCTACAAAATAGCACACCGAGAAAAAAATTTAGTTGGATCAACGATCGCGCTGTTAAATACTTCCAACAGAAAAATATTGTTATTTTAA
>JAWWEN010000001.1:5998779-6015314 GCA_035582955.1 Sycophila texana | reverse complement strand
TAGTGGGATACTTTTCACTAGGAATATGTGACTATTCACTTAAGTTTAGTGAAATCGGAGAATTTTCACTAATTCAAATTTAGAGAGTAAATAGGAGGATTTTCTTGGTCACACATTTTATTAGATTTAATAAAAATTTATAGGAAGCATAGAAATTTCGTTTGCGATACTATAATTACGAATATTTCTGAGATAAAAAAGATTCATAAATTTAGTAGCTTATGAATTAAAAGGTGCTCTCTAAATCTGAAAATGTGAAATTCACTTGGAAAATGTGAATAGTAACATTTTTTATGTCAAATGTCATCCACTGGTTCAATATGTGAACGAGTTTTCACATACAAAATGTCACTATTCACATTTCCTAAGTGAATTTTTACATTTGCAGATTTACAGGGTGATCAGCTAAAAGTAGTATAGTTACTTCTTATAATTATGTTACTTGAGAAATTGTTACACTGTTTAATAAAATATTTAATTTAATTCTACTTTTTAATAATTAATAGTTGATTTCATCAAATTATTCTTTTAGCATATACTAAGTTATATGTATAGTTTATTTTTTTATAGTTTTTGTATTTTAATTATTTTTTCTTGTCTTTTCTCAATTTATATACAATTTATATTAAGGGCTAATAAGCCCGTTTGATGGTTTAAATAAATAAATAACTTGATTAATATCATTCTTTTAAATAAGAAGTATGACGAAATTTAAAAATTTAAATAACCTTTGACATAACATCGCCTCTGATGAAGAAAAGCACCTTTTAAAAAAGGCTTATTTTAATGAGCCATTTCTATAGTGTGCTAGTAGTAGTAGTACATACTTTAACAATGGTAAATTAAAATAAGTCTTTCTTAAAACGCACTTTCCTTTGTTACAGGTGACTTATATTCTAGTAGAATTACCCATTTTCAATTTAACTGCCTACTTAACGTACTTATTAAAATTAATTAGCGAACTCAATAATTCATAAGCATCCTAAATTTAATATAAATAATCAATATCGAACCGCTCTCCGGGTTCCTTTTTGTTATTTTTCATCGTGAATTCTGCATGGAATCCGGTTTTTCTTGCGAAACTGATTCGACAGCAGGGCGAGAAGTACACGCAGCAGCTGCATCTGCGGTCGCATGAATTAAAGGCGGCCGCGCCACGTGCAGGTGCGGTCCTGACAAATGTCGTGCGCCCTTTGCCGACGCGCGGATGAATTACGGATTCACCGGCCTCCTGCTGGGCCGAAGGGATTGGCTGCGCGGAATGGCCCTCCAGACCCCCAAACGTCGCGACGCGGAAAATTCGACCGACCGCTAGATGAACTTTTTCATTTTCTCGAAAGGTAATTTTGCTAGGTATCTGATATATCATTGTGGAATTTTAACTTTCAGCTAGTTGTTCAAGTAATTTTTTACGTAGGTTGAAAATTTTTAATAAATTTTATCAACGAAAATTCTGTAATGTTATCTAGAAAAATTGGTTAATTGTTAAATTATTTCTTAACGATTATTTTTAAATTGCGCGTAATATTTCTTGTTTGGATTTGAGACATTTTTATGATGTAACACTAAATTGAAATTAAAGGGTATCAAATAATTTTTTATTACCCAAACTGATTTAATTTTTATTAGAATTAGTTCGTCAAATTTGTCATAATTTTCACGGAAGTTTAGTATAATAACTTTTACTAGATGGTTAGTGTAATGGCAATGGTATAAAATATTTTTTTATACGTATAAATTAAATATAAGGGAAAACAAGCTTCTGATTTATGATAATTTAATGCTTTCTATAAACAATGAAAAACAGAATTCAATTTTTTTTTTAAATTAATCCATATTTCATAGATTATTATTCTTATCCACTCATATTGAAAACAAAATAAAAATTTTGAAACTCGTCCGAAGAAAATGTCACGATGAACAAAGAAGATGCAGCTTGCCACACATACACACACACACACACGCACACACGCACACATACACACACACACACGCACGACGTTTTCTAAAAATAGTGTATTTTGACTCCTGGCGACTGAAATTAACACCTTTATGTAATGTTTTCTCGACAACTTTTTTTTTCACCATAACAAAACTAGGACGAAGTAAAAGACAATAACTAATCCAATTACGCGAAACAATACGAGTCTAATCCGAAAAAAGAGTGTACTGGGTGTACTAAAATTTCGGCGCATTGTACAAATGGTAATCGCGCAAAGGGCATTAAAGAAATTGCGATGCAGAGTGCGGCTTGATTTGGGAAATCTCATTTTTTTCATAATTAAAGCCACGCTCGGGCTCCTCTGCGAAGCGCGCACTCCGCGGATCCAGCGCTCGAGTGCTCGTATTTGCAAATTACAGCGGCGAAGTGTCGTCGGTAAATTTCAATTTCCGCGCTCCACCTTCCACACCTCCCCCGCCCACTTTCCCCTTAATTTTATCATTGCATACAAATCTCTATTTTGCCCTGGCGAGCCGGTCATATTTTCCCTTGCACTCCCACCTACGCCCGCGCGAACACGTGTCGAGCGATCTCCGGTGGAAAATCTCACGGGTTAGAAAATTGTCCCGTTTTATCCGGTACCTTCGCTGCTCCCTAGGTGCACCCGGCTTTAATTGTCTTTTAAATGAGTTTGGACGATTTTCGAGAAAAAGTTTTGCAATCTCTTATTTTTTTTTTTTTTTTTTTTCTTTTTTTTTATCGTTGGTTAATCTTACGACGCTTTACTAATTATTTGGCGCTCTAATTATCTCCTTTTTAGAGGAAGAGTAATTGAAACATCAGAGTGGATATTATTTGTACTTTTATATTTTTAGAAATGCAGTTCAGTTAATGAAATTACGATTCTGATTTTGATAAAAAAATTAAAAACATTGGTCGATAATGGAAGTGGAAGGCTCGGTTAAATTTTTTAAAGACTTGAAACTTTTAAACAAAAGTAATCGATGATAAAGCTGCATTTATTTGAAATAAATTTTCAAAAGAAAAGTTCTTTCGCAAAATTTTCGAAAAGTCATTTGTAAAAAAAAGTTGTGATTATTAAATTTGATAAAAGGATGAAGTTCAACCTTTTTCAAAATTCATAACTTACGTACTTATTGACTTTTTCAAAATTTTACAAAAGGAACTTTTCTTCTTAGAGTTATATCTACATTTTCAGATAAAAAAATTCTACTCGAAAAATTTTTTTTTTTTTTTAATTTTAATGATGCTACATATGAATTAATATTGTCATATATTGTATGTTCATAAAAATAAAAATCAATTGCTTTTTTCAAGTTATCTAAACGCTTTAAAAAAATGCAATAATGTCATTTCTATAGTTCAATATTTTTAATTGCATCAACAACTAAACAGCCATCGAATTTAGAAGAGCACCACTTAAATAGTGTACAATTGAAGATAAATAAAATAATGGCAACGAATTTCTAAATACGCAAGTATACTCATCAGATTCCGCACAAGTGGGAACAGATGCGCTCCCGAAGAAAACTAATTTCCAACTGCAAAGTTGACGAAAATAAAATTTCAACTTTTCCTTTGAATAATGTAACTTCCGCAGATTCGAAAATCCGCTCAATTAGCACCCAACAACAGAAGCGGAAGCATAAAAGATTTCGCGCTGAATACGCAAAGGGATGCAGGGTTGCCGTCACGGTAAAAACAAACGATCGGACTCGCCGTAGCAAAAAGAACAAAACAAAAAAAAAACAAAAAAAATACATTAGCAGCTAAAGCCTAATGATTTACGCGCGTCGCGCGTAAATAAACATCATAACGGCGCTGCCTGCACGGCAGTGCATTGAACCGATAGTCCGTAAAAGTCCTGGCCATTTAGCTAAGTGCGTCCCTCCGTCTTTCCTCGCATAACTACTGACTCCCTTTTCCCGCTTTCTCTCGCCGGCCGTTCGCATAGCTCTCGTCTTATTTTACTTTTTACTACCCAAACGAAGGCACCGAGCAAGCGAGCGAAGGAGACAGAGACGATGAAAGTGTGAGCGCGAGAAAGAGAGCGAAAGATGGAGAGTGAAATAAAGAAAGAGCGAGAGAGGGAGCGAAGAACGACGGGCAGTAAATTACCTTTTCTCCTCGTGAGGAGACCGAGGCGTCGCGACTCGAGGCGGAGAAAGTACTTCGATCGTTATTTCCCGCCTCTTATTATGCGCGTAAAGAAAACAAAGGGGGGAAAAAAGGAGCGTATACGGCGAGGAAGGAGAGAGCAGGAGGGCCGGCGAGTTTTTTCTCGGCTTCTGTTTTTTCTCCGACTCGCGCGCGAGCCTCTCTTCTCTCCCCCACCCTCGACTTGCATTTTTTTTTAGTGTTTCTTATTAAGTATGCACAACGAATGAAATGGTCTGAAGTTTCTCTTTCCCCGGAGAGGAGGGGGAGAGCAGAGGCTCGGCTACCGGATTATTTTTATTGTAAAAGTCTGCACAGCGAAGGGCGAGCCGCGCAGGCTTCCACCAGAAGGAACGTTAAATGCGATGTGAAATAATAAGCGAGGGGTGCCGTAATGACCTCATTTTTATTTAAAGTAATTTAAATTCTTTCCCTTAGATTTGCACGATTTGTGAAATTCGATTTTTTTTTTATTATTTCTTAAGCTGAGGATCTGGCTGCTATCTGTTAATTTTCGTAGATAGCTTTTTTTTTTAGTTCCCATAATTAAAAACTAAAATAATTCAATTAATAGATAAATATTCTTAAAACATGTAAAATAAAATGTGTTTAATCGATAATAAAATTACATTGCTTTTACTTATTGCCTCCTCACGGAGGAAGCTTTGTAATAGTAAAAAAAAAGAGTTTCTTACTCGTGATGAATTTTAATGTCAAATATACAATGGATATCTACCAGAACATATCAATGATATTTGCATGTTATTAATGATGAGAACGTCGTTATACATTACTGTTACAATTAAAACTGTAATTCTACTTTTTTTGGCATTTTTTTTTATGAAGTCATGAGCAATAATGTATGACTTAAATTTTTAACAATTAACATTCGGTTATAAATATGAAAAATAAGGATTTTTTCATTTAAAAAAGCTTCGTCGATCCTTACGAGTATCTTTCCTGATAATGTAATACACCTCTTTTAAATAAGGTTCGATGCAAGTGTAATAATATTAAGTATGAAAGGTCACACGAGACTAAAATAATCTTCTCACTCATGTATATCTTGAACCGTATTTTTCAATACGATATATGTTCAAATAAAATGTAGATGAATATAATTCATTACAAGATATAATCTCTTACTTTTTAAGAGTAAATATTTTTATCACTCATTGGAAAGTTCGTTTAATTTTACGGCACGTGAATACCCGTAGGAAATCCCGATTTGTCTGAAATAAATATCTTATCTATTAGCGATAAGACTTTGAATATATACGACTGTACAATTGAAACTGGATTTAATTTCTTGTGAGCGACGGACGTAGTATTGTTTCTTAAACTCCTGATGAAGTAAGTACTCAAGTCAGCAATTGTTATTCGGAATTTTAGACAGAAAGCAGAGAGCACAGCAGAGAAAACATTTTCTCCTAAAAATTACGGTGAACGTTACTACCCGTAAAAGTTGAATGCAAAAACGTAATCGTGGATCAGTTTGGAAACACTGGAAAAAATGTAATTTACACTTTTTTGGAATTTTGGACCTTTGTCGAAGCTTTGTAAATTTTATAAGAAAAGCTTTTTACCTTCACAAAACTTCACCAAAAGGTTATATATCAGATAGAAATTACAAAGATATTTTTTCATGTAATTTTTAGGGATAGCTAGCATGGTAATTTTTACAATTAAATTCTTTTTTACAATTAAATTCTTTTTTACAATTAAATTAAATTTACAATTAAATTTTTACAATTAAATTCTCGCAGTTGTACATATTAAACTTTTTTTATTTAATGAAAAAATTAAAACGGATTGCTTAATAAGTAATTTGATTTGAATTGTGTGAAAATTGATTCTCGGCGTCGTGTAATTATTACGACGCGCTAAACTCACACTCTTCCGACAATAAACTTTTTCGCACTTGTATCGAAAAATCCTATTAATTATTGCACAAATATATTGATTTGTTCCAGATAAGCCGTCACCATGGTAGTTCTTAAAATATTCTTAGTGTGCTCAGTGACTTTATTCGCATCCTACGCCAGCAGCTGTGCTCCCTGTAAATACAACAGACACAAAGATGTGGGAAAAACTGAGGTTCCACACTATAAATTACCAAAACAAATTCCTGTCACGAGCTTGACTTACAATAAAACACATCTTGTCTACGCGATGTGCAGCGACACTTATAACAAAAATAATTGCAGAATAATGCTGGACAGTCTTGACAGTAGCGGCAAGTCTCTCTTTTGCAACATTGACGCAAAAATCTCAACTATGAATGACCCTTCAGAGCCGGATGTTCTCCGCTATAAGCTCGTACTCCTGCCGTTTAATGTTGCTCTAGTTTTAACAAAAAATGATGGCAAATTTGAGTTGTCCATCGTCAATTTCGACAATTGCAATATAATAACAAGATTTTGCAGCACAAAGCGCCCTTGTAGAATGACCTTTGAAAACAATGGAAAAATTGTCAAAGTCGCCACGCCGTAGATTGGGGAGACAAAGTTGGCTTTGAACAGAAATAACAGAAGTGAATTTTCTACACTTAAGTCTTGCATAACAAACCTGATTAGCATCGTAAAAAATAGTGCCGATTGTTTACAAATAAAATTTAAAATTTGTTCAAATTGTTTTTAAATCATTGACCTCAAGAATCACCCTCTTGGAGTCCTCAGGTTGAAGCATATAAGGATATATCCAAATTAAGTAGTAACATCAATCTTTAGTCAGGCATATCCTCAACATCCAATCGTCCGACCGCAGCTAGAATAAAGAAACTCCAAGCCGTGCTGACGGAAGTATACCGTAGCTTTTAAACCCCAAACTTCGCGAAAGCCGTCGATTTTTCAAAACTCGCCCTGCCCTCCACCACGCCCTTCCCATTCACAGGGTGAAATCGTCCGAATGAATAATCGCGACTCGCCTTTCGCCGCGGCGGGGCGCGTGCACACAGAAAAAAAAAGAGACGTCAAAAGGAGAATGGAATTTTCGCGGAGCGGAGGGTAAAAAATGCGCACGCGCTCGGGCTCGCACAAAGCGCTTTTTGTCGCGCGAAGGGAGGGGGAGGGGCGGAAGGGCGAGACGAGACGCGCGCCAAAGTAACGCCGCTTTGCCTCTCCATCTCCTCTCGCGCTTCCTCCTCTCTTTTTTTTTTTTTTTTTTTTTTTAATCGCACGCTTCTTTCAGCGCATCGCGGCGGCGTAAAACTCGGGGGAGTCGCGGGAACCGCTCGAGAGTCGTTTATGAGGGCGAGCTTCCGAAGGACTGCTCGCATGAATGTTGCATGCGCGCAGAGGGCTCGCGCTCGAGCGCCTACGGTTTCGCGCCCCGCGATGTGTTTTCAATTCCGTTCTCGGAGGCGACGACGACGACGATGACACTGCTGAGTTCGCTATTTTCACCTTGCTCTCAATGCGAGCTTCCCCTTTTTTACCAGGAGAAGTTGCTGAGTTTATTTTTACTTATTTCTTTTTTTTTTTGTATTCTGTAAACGAAATGTGTGACCTTATGTTTCTACCGTGTGAAAGTATATAAATACGGTTCTTTTTTTAAGGTAGTCTAACGATTTTTTTATTATTAATTTATTTATTCAGATGCATATTATTGTTCAAAAAGTGATATTTTGAAATTCTAATGAGTGATGATGCGTAAACAGATTAAAGCAGAGTTCAAATCATTTATAAAACTATATTTCAATATTTCGGCAACTTTTTCTTCTTGCATTCTTCTTCTTAAAGAAAAGATTATATTTTACAGATGTGACCGTATCTAATGTTGAATAATAAGGAACTTACATGAAAAATTCCATTAATTACATCTGATAGAATATTGAAAATTTTCAATTTTTTCGATATGACGTTCACTAACAAAGATATAGCATATTGAAATCCTATAACTTTGTGCCGTCACCGCGAAGTAGTATACCTATATCGTTCGAAGCCGTGACGTCACACGAATTTTCTAAGCACAGTATCTTCGTTAATAATCATTATATTGAAAAAAGAAAAAATACGCGTCTATTAATTTTCAATATATTCTATCAAACGCATATAGTTAATAGAATTTTTCATGCAAGTTCCCCATTACGGTTTTATCCCTGACTATTCAATACACGTCATAATTCCTGTAAAAATCTCTGCTAAATAAAAGTAACCAACCCATCGGCGAAATAAATTTTTGCAGAAATCTTTGAAATACATCAAAACACGCAGCCCAGCCGAAAAAGAGTACACCTTGCGCATGGCAGCGAGCATACAGCACGACATTCCGGGCAATATCGATTACCAGGGAAATTTCAGCGGATTCTCTTTTTTGCGCGTCTCGAGCTTCGACGACGGGTTCCGACTGCTGATGCGAGCATCGGTCCGGCAAAAAGTCACGCGGGTCGCCCCCGGGCGTCGAAAATGTATTCCGCCGGCACGTGTTGCGCGTCTCTGCGATCCTCTACCAGAGACAGAAACAGAGAGCAAAAGAGAGTGAGTGCGAAGGAGAGATCCCGAGAATTAACATGTCCGCGGTGCCGGCGACTGGGTCCTCCGCCGGCGCAACTTCCGGGTTCCGCGCGACTCTCCGTGTGTACCGAGCCCTTTTTGCATTCCGTCGCGGAGGAGCGAGTTTTGTCGCCGGAACGGGCATAACTTGTCCGGGAACTGCTTCGTTAAACGGGGATAAATTTTTTGGCGGCCGTGTGCTGTTTCCGCCTGGGAAAATTGTTTGTCCGATGTTTGTGAAAAAAAAAAGAGAGAGGCAAGAGTTGGTTTTGCATTTGGTAGGCTTTGCTTGATAGCTGCGCTTGGGATAGTTTTGTTCAGCGAGTTAGTGACGCTTTCAATTGTGAGAGTTGCTGAATAAAAAGTTGCATTAGACACTCAGTGCGGGTACTTTTTTAATGATTGAAAAGAAAGTTTATTTAAAATTGTCATAACTTGACTGATCGGTTTTTCTTTATTATTATTGAATTTTAAGAAAATTAAAGAGATTCATGACAAAAAAAAAGGTTTTAGATAATTGTTGTTACTGTTGTTATTTTATTCGACAATAACTTAGGAAAAATGCATTTGTCAAGAATTATGGATTAGAAATTATGCCCTAGCAATAAAAAAATATTTCAATTTCAATCATGAAAAAGCAGTAAAAAGATTTAGGGTCGTATACTTTTATGGCCATATGAATGTGTAATAAAAGGCATTAATAGTCGTAAAAAAGGGGAGTGGTAGTAATAATAATAGTAATAACTTTTTTTTTATTCAAAAGTGAACTGATCTAATATACGGAGCAAGAAGCAGATGATATTCCATTATTTCAATATTTATTTTACCAATCATTTTCATAAGCGCATATTTGATTTCATTCGCCATAAATAATACTTTACACTCCCACGGCCAGCGGAATAAAAAATTAAATAACAGGTTAATCTACTTAGCAGTCATGAAAAACGACCTGCCAATTCGATAAAACGCTCAAATTCCAGCCGCCGGCGGATCTGATGAATTACGCCTTTGCGCGAACGAGCGCGAAGTATTCGCGTTAAAAAAAAGGTGCAGGAAACATGGATAATTCATGAAATAGCGCATATTGATGATTCCTCAGTCATCTCTCTTCTTTATCAGTTCCGCGCTTCCTCGAATCGCATAAAATGGGGAAGAATATTCTCGTTGAATACCGATCACTTTCATACTTCCTCCCCCCCGCACCCCCGTCCCTCTTATCGGCGCAGTCGCTACCGTCGAATTGATACTCCGGGGATGAGCGACCGACTTTCTCCGTTGCTTGGCTTTTGGGATTTTCCACGCTCGAGGATCGCGAGAGATGAACTGCAGCCGAGACGCGTCGTAAAGTCCGATACAGGAGCCGCGCGCGCGCGCGCGAGGAAAACGGATGCCGAAAAGTTTCCCCGGTCTTCAAGTGGTTTTCTACGCACGCGCTCGTATTTTCATCTCCATTTCTTCAACGATTTTTTTTTTTTGTCGACCTTCCAGCCCAGTCGTGCTTTCAGTTTTCTAGTTTCCAGTTTCATTTTCGAGATATATTTTTTTTTTTTATGTTTTTTTATTTGAACGTCGTTTTTATGCGTATTGCTGTAAAAGATTATTCGATTTGTAAATATTTACGGTGGTTATGAGTAAAACCGTAAATATAAAAATTAATCGATGTCGGGAATATGTAGCAAAAAAAAATTGAATTCGTTAATAAACGATAAATTAAATCGTATGATTTAATTATACTACTATTACTCTTTAATTATAATGAAAATTGTTTACAATTCACAGAGCTTAAATAAATTTTTTTAAAAACGTATCTTTTTATGCCTCCTTAAAAGAAATTAAAGTACTATATTTTGTATATTAAAGCTCATTAGATGAATACAAACAGACAGTTTATCGATAATTTTTTTTATAGATTAGCACAGAAAATACGATTATATTTTAATAGAAAACAAAATTATCTTATCTGCTTCAAAAAATAGTGTACACATGGACGCAGTGCACCGTAACACTTCGTTCGAGCGACAAACTTGCCTCGAGCGAGAATCATCTACTTTGCGCCCTAGTTGTTGCGAAACATCAAAAAAATAAAATAGCTACATCGAGATAAAAAAAATTTCGCAACGTCTATATATTTCCATTCTCTCTGTGCGAATCTAACCCAGTGCACACTGACCTATTTCTCCGTCCCGATATCTGCTCCCGCATTTATCAAGTTTTCCATCTCTCCCCAATACTTCCTTACATTCATTACTCACTCGTTCGGCGCATGTACAGCGCGTCTATACCTCGATGCTTCGCTTCGATTTTTTTTTTTAACGAGCTCGCTGCTTGTGGATCTCTTTTTCGTCCATTAGACTGTGCAGGCCGCTCAGTCGTTATTCATCAACGATACTCTCCTTTGATGCCGTTTGCGGTCGCACAGATTAATGCGAGGTCTAGTATATTACAGCCAATTACTTTTACCTGTGGCGACCCTCTCAAGATAGCCGCTGGATTACTAGTGTAATCTCCACTGGAGGATTACCGGCTTAATCCGATTTCAGAGAGATATTAATTCGACTCGTCAGTCGTAGCAGGTTCTATGAACCAGTTCCGATGGCCTATCCAATTTGATTACGCCCACCTAAGGATCTGCCCTAAAGGATCAAGGATCGAATGGTATCTAATATATTTATTGTATGCGATAAATTTTGTGACGATTCAACATAAATTTCTACATTGAGAGAAATGAGAGAAATGTATTGTATTGTAAATTTTAGTATATAATAAAGTAAGTTTTACTTTAAAATGTAGTAAATTGTTTTTTTTTTTCAGACTGTCAGCCTGTGACCACTTTCCCAGACAGTAGTATAGTAACTTTTTAGTATTATTAATTTTAAGTAACGACTGTGATAGCACTCAGGTGCAATTATTTTTACTGTAAATTTAAAATGATTGTGAACTCAGAGCGCAGTACGTGATTTGTATTGTTGCAATTTTAAAACTGTTTCATGTATTTATACATCATCGTTATTTGTAAAAATTGTAATTTGCAATAAAAAAACTATTCTATTCTATTCTAGATTTAGTTAATAGATCAGTACATTTTATTAGATGGTACGGTACTTTGGCCAGAGACTGATAGTGAAAGATTTATTCATATTTTAACCATGAAATATTCACGGTTTATTCATGAAATATTGCTTAATATTCTTCTAAAAATTACTAAACAGATTAGTGAAATTTCTCAGATTTACAGTCTATGATCAATGTACTGAAGTCATAGTGAAAATTACTAAAATATTACTCTCAGTGTACGCACTTTTCAATAATCGAATCAACTCATAATTTAAATTTTATGCAATTTATTCAACAAAATTTGTAGTACATTAATATAAAACGACGGTTTTTCAAAAATTTGGAAACGTTTTTTGGATCATTCAACTAAGAAATATTTCAAGCGCTCACAAACAAACATTGAACCATGAATAAACAAAAAAAAAAAGAATTGAATTATAGCAATCAAAGCAACGCTTTCGATACCAACTACAGGTATATTTTATTTATACGCTCATCTCCACAAAATTCCCACTAATGAATCTGTCGATATCTCCAGCAATGACCTCCACAAACAATGATTATTATTTTCGATCGCCAGCCTCTATCCGACCGACTTTCTTTATCGGAAAGTATAATTCGTTACCAGGGGGCCGCGACTCACGGAAGTTCTCCAATCATCGATTAACCCCCGCTGTAAATCTGTCAAAACTGCGAGCGCGCGGGACTGGATCGCCGTACGCAGCGTCGCGCGGCCGCTATTGTTCGCGGTTAACCGGCCGACCATGACAAAGCGAGAGCGCGGCTCTCTCCCTCTGCGTCGCCAAAGCGAAACAATAACCCGACCCCCCGTCCGCGTGACAGGCCGCTTCCGTTCACTATCTCTCACTCCCTCCCTCCCCCTCTCTCTCTGTCTCTCTCTTTTCTCGCCCTGGTGCCCCGACCATCATTCCGTTTCCACGGCCTTTTTGTTACGATTTGTCGAAGTCTGTACTTTCATCCAGTCACTTTGGAGGAAACTCGTGGGGCGGCGGCCTTGCGAGGGACTCGTTGGGTCGCTGCGGGAAGGTTAATGAACGGTGGTGCGCGGTGGAAGTGGCGGGATGGAAAAATGGTTGATTTGAGGGATGGGGTGAGTGTGCGAAAATCTTTTCTGCGGGAGAAATTGGTTTTTGGAGGTTGTTCGAAGATCCTTGCGTCGTCTGTGTTGTGATTGTTATTGAACGTTTTGGTAAATCGTGAAACTTTACTTATTACTTGTTTATGGTTGAACAGGTGGCTATGTATTCCCGTAACTTCAATTTAGTCTGACTAAATTTGTCTTATACTACTTATAGTTATGTTTACCCTTCATGCGGTCTAACTATATAATCTACTTATGCTATTGATTGTCTGTAGTTTAACGAGGAGTAAACCCAGTCTGACCATATTCCACTTATACTACTGATTTTTACAGTTATAATTACCGCAAACATGGTCTGACTATAATCGATTTAGCCTGATAACTTTTTTTACAATTAGTAGAACAAGTGCAGTCCGATTATATTACAGTTAAACTATTGACATTTATAATTCTAATTACTGCAAACGGTCTGATTATATTATAGTTATACTACTTATTTTTTTTTTTTTTAGATTTTTTCTTAGTTTTAAGTCAAGCAAACGCAGGCTGATCATATTCCACTTATACTACTAATTCTCACTGAAATTATAATTAGAGAAAACACAAATTGATTATACTTGTCAGAATCTACCTATAGTTTTTATTCTATTTTTAAGAAAAACTAATAGTTTAAGTCGGTTAAAGTGCAGATCTACATGAATATCCATTTTATTTGAAATTAAATGAAAATTAATGGAATATTTCTAAAAAGTTGAATTTTGAGTTGCCCGAAAATTCTATTTAAATATAAATGAGAAATGACTCCACCAAGCATTTAATTATTTTACTGCAAATTTTAGTTCAATTGCAATTGAATTTACAAAAAGGTAAAGGTAATTTCATCTAAAATCAGTATTTCCTTCTTTATACGTCGCTTTTAGTATTCGCGTCTCATTTATTTCTTCATACGCCGTCAAAATATTTTTAAAAGTAACTGTACGCTGATAACGAGTTCACTCGTAATCGGCATAACACACAAAAAGAAGCCCAAAATGAAGTCATAAACAAGATAAACCGGTCGAACATCCAGCTTCCTCCCTTCCAAAAACAACAGAACACATCAGTCAGCTCCGAACTTCCTGGCGAAAAAAAAAGGGTCGCCAAAAGAAGCGCGCATTATCTCTCGGTGGTGATCGCGAGCGAAAAAGCGACGTCGTTAATACGAGCTTACCCAGGGCGAAAAAGAATCATACCGTCAGCCGACGGGGGAAGAAGTTGCCGCGGGAGATCCGTCGCTTTTTACGATATCAATCCTCGGCCCGTCCGATTTCCAGGCGCTCGATGTGCCCCGGCCACCCTTTGAGCCGCGACGCTCCCCCGCTTTGACAAATGCGATTCTTTGTCAGGAAGTGTCGCGCGGCGCGGGGGGTGGGGGCGAGCGCCCTGCCGGAAGCCACGAAAACTCATAATTCCTTGGCGCGCGCCGCCTGATATACGAGCCGCGGTTGTGGCTCCAGTCCGCTCTCCCGCGTAAATGAGTGCGGAAACTCGCGCTTTATTCGTCGTGCCTTTTTTTGCGCCGGCGCTTGGCTCCCCGATTTTTGGGTTAATCATCGGGATTCGCGACTTTTGTGGTAATGATGAAGCACGAGGGCGGATTATTCAGAGCGATGTAATTGCGCGGTTGATTTAAGACCTTTTAGTTTGGAAGGTTAATTTGTTTTACTGTTATTACGCTAATTTTTAAATGGACTGGAAATTGTACGCTTACTTTTTTTTTGTTTTCTTGCTGTTTAGATTGAGGTAGTAGTTTTTATGAACTTTTATCGTGCAAAATTCACAGAAACAGCTGAAGAAAGGTTTTAAGTAAATGGTAAATTCCTTTCGTGCGATAAAGAAAATTTTAAAAGAGGATTTAAAAAAAACTGTAGTCGTTAGTTAAGAAACTTGTAAATCTTATTTCATCAAGAATCTATAATAGAATATATCTATACGATGAGAGTTTTTTTCGCAAGAAGAACTAGAATATGTGAAAAAAACGTACCAGGGAACGATTTGCAAGTACTGGAATTTTCAAGAAAAACTAATTTTTACATGAAACTCCTCGTAATTTTTATAGAGTTATGTGGTAAAAATTACAAAACGTCACCGACCGTTCCAGATTTAGGTAAATATTCCAGTAATCCGTAAAAATTTTTAGTGTTTGCCGAAATTTTTTAATGTAATTTTTGCAAGAAACTTCATCATAATTTTTACAGCAAAATTTTCTCTAAATTTAAGAAACAGAATTTATTACTTTTCAAACGCATAATTAACACGTATATAAACATACATACTATTTAATAAACCCTTCGACACGTAATATTGCTTTCCTACAAAATAATCTGCAAATATTTTTTGAAACAATATATTAGTTTTACTTTAAAAAAAAAAAAAAAAAGAATAAAAATGAGCCTAATTAGATTACAATCCGTTCAAAAGATGCATATGCATACACACACTTTCATACAGACATTTTCAAAAAACATCATAATTTAATCGAAAACACCTTGAAAGAAACTTCTAAAACGTTTTTAGAGAAACTTTTTTTTACGATCACAAAGCTTCCTCTAGGAGAAAAGCAATATATACACCATATATTTTCATAAAACCATGTAAAACAACCTTCGCTAGTAAACTGATAATTTCTTTGAGCTCGAATAATCATTGCGTAATGACGCAAGAGTGGAACTGACAGCCACTTAAAGAAACCAATCACAAGTGGAGTTAGAGCAGTTCAAAGCCGTAATGCGTTTACGTAACCCGCGGCACTTGCGAGCGATTTACCGTCGGCCCAAGCGGCCCTCTCGAGTCTCCCCCGCATGAATTTAAGAACAATAATTTAGTGGCTCG
This sequence comes from Sycophila texana, assembly GCA_035582955.1. Classification (NCBI taxonomy): domain Eukaryota; kingdom Metazoa; phylum Arthropoda; class Insecta; order Hymenoptera; family Eurytomidae; genus Sycophila; species Sycophila texana. The sequence continues at coordinate 5,999,674 of JAWWEN010000001.1, read as the reverse complement.
TTTTCCCTCAATACTACTACTCCGCTCTCCATCTCGTATTTATTCGGCCCCCCGCGGCAGTTACAGCCACACACAGCCCGAGCACTTGACGATGCAGTTCGTGTGTAACTAGCTCCTACGATGGATACGCGACGGTCGGGCGAGCCGCCGCAGCCCGGCAGTATCCGCTCTCTCCTCTGTTATTGAAACGAGAGACGAGGGGGCGAAGTTTCTCGGATTTAATGGGGACCGAGGAGGAGGATCTAAGGGATATCGAAATTTGTTGTTTTAATCGAACGCCCGATTCGTGCATTGTTCCGCGGCGCCGCGAGAAACCATTCCGGGCTCGCTTTACTGCTTCGCCGGGATAACCTAAGTATAGTAGAAAATTGATAAAGGAATTTTAATTTTCAACGACGATAAAGTTTGTTACGACCTCGGCCTCCCGCTGCTATGCTGAATGTTATTGTACATTCACTGGGGCTCTGCAGTCGGTCGTAATATTCTACGTTTCTATGTACGTTGATTTTTTTTTTTTTTTTATTAAGTCAGGGGGTTTATTATTAAAAATTGAGATTAATCGATTTTTTTTGCAGCAGTATTTTAAATGTGTTGGATCGTAGCATAGCTGCTAAATAATACAGTACTATTTTTTTAACGACTCTCGACTGGAAGCTTATTAAATTTCCGCTCATTAATCGATTAAGAGACTTAATGGATCAGCGGTGCCTTTGATATAATGGTTTTTTTCGTTCTAGGCGAAAACCGAAATAGTCTACAAATATAATAAACGAAATATAAGATCACACACTCCTTATAAAAAAAGAATTCAGTTTCAAAATTATTGGCACTGTATATTATTATTATAAAAAATTATTAAATAGTTTATTAATTTTAATTTCTATACTTTTGTTAA
>JAWWEN010000001.1:5979231-5991104 GCA_035582955.1 Sycophila texana | reverse complement strand
AAGAGTATTCTGTTAAAGTTTCGTTAAAAACTGTTAGAAATAAAAATTATCATGGGAGACGCTTGACCCTCCTTAATTTGATAGCGCATAGTATAATATTAAGAAGTAGTATAATATGAATTTAGTCAGACATTTAATAACTAGAAAATTGATACTAGTCTTTCATTTTCTCGTTTTGAAGGAAGTAGTGCCACATTAATTCGGTCAGACATTATTAAAAATCGGCGCTGGTCATGTATCTTCCAATTTTATAGTAAGTAGTATAACATAAATTTTGTCAGGCAAGAGCAAAATTGCTACTAGTTTTAAACTTGTCTTTTAGCTTCGAATATTGCAATCAGTAGTACGGAATGAATTTAGTCTGACACTATTAAAAGCTAATAAATTTTCAATATTAAATTATTTTGTTTAAATACCAGTGTTTATTAATCTAATAGCATTACTAAATTTTAAACTATTTCCTGATATGAGATCTCTGAATCACACCGAATGAAAGCGCGTACTCGCAATTCCAGCATAAATGACTTTATGGGCTCGTTCAAAGACAATCGGAGGGACTAGATTTCAGTGTGAATACCCTTGTAGTTGTGAGTATTTCTTGTGGGTGTGCGAAGTCGCCGGTACGACTAGGTGGTTTGGTCTCATACGTGTCAGGAAAGTAGATTCCAGGGAAGCAATGGCACCGCCAGGGCAATGCCTGTCTACATCATCAAACATTCGCAGCGAGCCTCTGTCTCTTTTATCTCGCTGCAGCTCTATTTCTACTGCTCTCTAGACTCTCTGCTTATTTCGCACGTGCTTTTCAATTATTTTACAAATAAGCATTGTAATAAGCTAGTTAGAGGAAATTGCTATTGTTCGACATTTTTATTTACTAATATTAGCTATACTATTTTAAAGAATTCTCATATTTGTTTATTTATTGCAAATTTAATTTACTTTTACTAATTTTGAAGTATATGTTTCATATGAAAATAAATTGAACGCAATAATGTCGCGATTTAGTCTGACAAATCCTATTAATTTGATTTGTGCGACTAAAGCGTGATATTATTACGACCACCGTGCAATTTATTGTGCCTTATTTTAAACGAAAAAGAAAAAATAAAAAAAAAATATACGATTTGAAATAGTGCTTTGTATAAGAGCAGGCTTTTTCTACTATCATAGGGCGAAGACTAATAAAAGTGGAAGAAAGGAGAAACCATTGTAACATTTTTTAGACAGACCCACAGAAATACCGCGGATCGTACTTTCGCTTTTATCTCGAGTTTCTTTTATTTTTTTCTCCGGCATTGTTGAAACTTTTTTTTTTGTTTTGGAGATACGCAAAGAAAGCTCAAGAATTTCTCTGGGCTTCTTAGGGTAAAGATCGAAATGATTCTCGTTCTTAGAATACTGAAGTTTCGATTTATCACAGAAGAAGACATTCGCGATAATTCTAAAAGTTCAAAATACTTTCTACTACCAGCCTAATTTATTTATTTATTTTTTTTATAAAAATATATTTTGCGCAAAGCGCAAATACGTACTTCCTTGCGAACTGAAACGGTATTGAAATAAATTCAAAAGAGAATCCCTAATGAATAAAAAAGTTTTTTTAGAAAAAAGTGCGATCAAAAGATCAAAGAGCTCGTTTTCGAAATGTGCAAGCAACGTTCGTAACATGTTTAAAATTAGACACCTTGAACGTGACATTATCTTCAAAAAGGGATGACCACAAAGACGGGCGCGGAAGATGAAATCCTTGGATAATGTACCTAAAGAGTCACGTATGTGCCCCATCCTCCTTTTCTTTTTATTTACCTCTCCCGTTCCGCGGAAAAACTTGTACAAAAGTTAATTTTCTCGCTGCTCCTTTTTATTCGCATTACGTATGCAAGGATTGCGAGCTAAGTGAAAAAGATCTGTTGGCCTGATACCGCCCGATCTCCTGAATAATAAAAAAAGGGCTTAGTTAAGCTAAGCTATTTCAAATTCGGTTAATAGCGAAAAAAAGTTGCTCTACCCTTTTTTTTCCCAGCGAGCTTTGCTTGTATCGGCGAAAAATGTGTCGGTGATCTCTAAAGAGCGGCCGGCACGCAACATTATCTCAGTAATTCAAAACAAAATTTCCCCTTTCTTAAATAAACTTTAACACGCTGTACTTCTAAGGGTAAACTATTTCGGTGTCACTAAGCGGAAATGAGCATCCCCCACGCTTTATAAATTTCACACGAACTCGACTGAAATAAAGGACCAATAAAGCTGTTCCAAAGATAGGAATCTTTTTTTTTTAGCGCAGGATAAAACTGGAATAGCCGTGACCAATGCTGTGGCTTATGAAAAAAGTATGCAGTGTTGAATATATATTTACCGGTGTAATTGGAGATGGCGGTGGTGGGAATGCAGGTGGGCACCTGACCGTTCCACACGCCGTTGCGACAACTCAGCACTGAATCCCCCACGAGCTTGTACTTGCCGAGCTCGCGACATCGCACCATCACCTTGTCACTATGCGGCACCGTAATTTTGTCCACCTGAAATGATAATATCGTATTTAAAATTGGCTGTCAAGAGTTAACAGAACATTGCGAGGTAATTTTAGCAACTTTCATTTCAACGCTTATTTTTATCCGAGTCATTACATAATTTTATACTATTTTAAAGTAAAGTAATAACTTTATAAAAAACTTTACTCAAACTTTTGATAGTATCTCAGTACTGTTTAGTGTTTTTTAAATGTTGACTAGTATGAAATAGTTGAGCGGTACAAATCCAATGAATGAAGTTTCTTTGGAAAAATCCTGTGAAAAATATTAGTGTAAATAAATAATTCTATCATTGTCAGAAATAAAGGCAAATTAATAGAGGCTGACGAAATTTGCGTTACACTACTCAAGATTAGATTAAAACTAAAAAGAGCAGTACCAAATTTTTCTAAAAATGGTTGGCTAAAGAAATTTTATTCTATTTAGTGACAATGTATCAATTTTTAAGGGACTCAATACAAAAATTAGAAACTCAAATACTAAGTAAAAACTAGAATATTAATTCTAATTCTAATTATTGAGTGCCGGATTAAATCTAAATTATACTACTTGCTATAAACCTAAAAACTGAAATTAAGTTCTATCTTCTTCAAGATTTATATAATAATTTTACTATTATAAAGCTTCCTGTGTAGCAATTTTTTTTTTTAATTCTACGAATTATTCTACGAATTAAAAAAAATTTTGCTTCGTAGGAAGCTTTATAATATTAACATTTACCTCTAAAAGCAAACGATTTCCTATCGTGAGCCGCAAAATATTCGAAACTGTTTTTGCGAGAACGATTACACGCAGCAGGAACAACTTCGAAGTTCGCGAACGAAGTACAAGCTCAAAATACCGATTCAAAGACACGAAAAACAGTCCGAGCAACAGTTTCGAAAATTCCGTAGCAAGCTTACAATAAAAAATAAAAAAAAATAAACGCGAGCACTAGGAAATAACGCCTCGTATTCTCTCTCAACACGCTGCTCGAAAAAAATGGAACAAATACGACAAAAAAAAAAGGCACGAGACGATCCTCGCCGAAAAATGCAGCCGTTTGCGCAGCATATAAGTTCTCGTGGAGAAAAGAGAGAAAGGGAAAGCGAGAGAAAGAGAGAGAGAGAGGCAAAGCGATCGGGGCGCGCGCATTCAGCCGGCCAAAAGCGATTCTCGCGCGCGCCGAAACTTTTCAGCGGCGCTCGTCGGGCGACTTTTCGCGAACGTATGATTTCGCGATTGCGCGCGAATATTCCGCGCGCCGCGCCTTCTTGCGAAAAGACGTCCGAGTCGTGATCGGAATGCATTTTCTACCCCCGCCCCCTTCTCCTCTCGCGGGCACTTCTTACCGGCGCTGTGTGTACGGACGCGGCAAAATGTGCAGCGCGGAAGTTTTTGCCGTTCGTCTGCCTCGTTTGATATTCCGCTCCCGAATTTTTCGACGCCGCTTAGCGGCTTAAAGGTCCTTTAAAAGAGCGAATTATTGCGGGTCGCTGTGCTCGCGACTCATAATTTCACGAGCTGTGAATTTTTTTTTTTTTTTTTTAAAGTTTGTTGAGGCTTTTTTATGCTCCTTTAGATTTCTTCTTTTGGATTCTTTGAAATTCTTTATTTATTGCGTCACTTGATTTTCTAAGGAAATAATGAGGTTGGAATGAAAGCAAAATTTTTTCGGCCACTGGTACTTGTTGCTTCAATGAAAAAGTAGGAACTATTAGTCAATGAAATAACGAGTTAAATTGTAAACTTGTAATTATTATATAAGTCTTAAAGAAGATAGAACCTAATTTCAGTTTCTAGTTTTATCGCAAGTAGTATAGTTTACGTTTGATCCGACACTTAAAAATTGGAATTAATACTCTAGCTTTTACTTAGTCTTTGAGCTTCTAATTTTTGTATTGTTCTTTAAAGTCTTAATCTAATATTGAGTGATGTAACGTAAATTTAGTCAGACACTATTAACTTACCCTTATTTCTGACAATGATAGAATCATTTATTCACACTATACTATTTCCCACAGGATTGTTCCAAAGAAACTTTGTTGATTGAACAAACTTCTAATATGTTTTTAGAGAAATTTTCTTTTTACTATTATAAAGCTCCCTCAAGGAGGAAGCAATTAGTGCCTAAAAAACTCGATTAACAAATAGGAACGTATAATGTCAAGTCGAAATTAATATATTTTACCGACACCGGCGTAAAATTAGATCGCACCCATCGTCATATTACTCCGCAGCCTTAAAGTCTTAATTAAACTTCGCTAACAGTGCAAAACGCGCTTTCTGAATTACAACTCGACGTAAAGATCCCGCGCGCAGGAAGCCGTGACACTTAAATATGTAAAATACCCCGACGCTTCAGGCCGCTCTTCGCCGTGCAATCCCTCTACCAGATCTCACATAAGCACTGCCCCTCCCCCGCCGAAAAAGAAAAGAAGTGCGAGAAAATCTTGCCTTAATTATGCGACGCGCGAGACGCCGGAGGGTGGCAGTAAAGGGGGGGAGAGTTGCGCGCGGCGTCGGCTAAGTTTTAACCTTTGAAGAATCGCGCGGTTCTGCCCCGAGGCGGGCCTTACGTCGGCTTCATCCGACGACCGCGGAATTTCGGCTGTCGCTTAATATTCGCGCTGGAACGTGAAATCTCGCGATGAGATAATAATGCGGGCAACTCGAGCAGACAAGCGCTATCCCAGTGTCTTCTAGAAGTTGCATTCTCTGAGCGTCGCCAGCCGGCATTATCAAGCTGCTGAAATGAGTTTCTTCGGGGGGTGAAGTGAGCTTATGCGCATTAGATATTACGGAACTGAGACGCTTCGGGGCTGCTTCGCCCCGATTGTGCTTAGATCGCTAGTTATACGATCAATTTGATTCATTCCTAATTTTTTTTTTTTTTTACTGAAATAAAATTTAAAATTCATTATTTTACGATTTTTAGAATTTGCTGTTTTAGAGATTTGTTTTGCGATTTTTACCATTAGTTTATTTTAGAGATTATTTTGTGGAATAGTTAGAAGTAAGTATTGGATGGTAAAATTAGAAGGTACATTTTAATAAAATATTATATTAGTATTTCAAAAAACTTACTGATTAAGTAATCTCGATTTAGAAGGTTGAAGTAGAAACCAACGAATATAGTTGAGATGGCAATTTTAAAATTATTTAAGACGTTAATTATGTCGAGAATCTGGGTCAATTTAATATTTATCCCCTTAGCGATGACGATATTTTGCACATTTATTTTCAGTATACCAATTACTTTATTTCAAGCTTCTCAAGAACTTTTTATAATTGACGTGATTTAAAAGAAAAACTATTTATGAACTTTAAAAATTCATTGGAGAATTAATTAATGAATTTTAAAAAAGTATAATGCAGTTGCACAGACTTTTGAGACATCAAAAAATGATTTTCGTAAGATAATGTTAGTCTTGGCCTGCGACATGATAAAATGAAAATTCTAAAGTTCCTTATATACTCTTAATTTCAACTTCGGGAAAAAAGTAAAAGAACTTATTTAACATGCATTGACTACAAGTTCCCCGGGGGTCATCAAGAAAGCCACGTTCCTTATGCCGTAATTTCTCTGGAGTCCCTTACGTAATGCATGTTTACTTAGTTCATTCTCTCTTCCTTTCTTCGCTCTTTTACAATCAAAATTCAAACAAACCGAATGGCTGTGCTTTTATCGAATAAACAAAATCCACCGCACTTTTTCTCAATTCACTAAAAAGTTTTTTTACGTCCCATAAAAAAAAAATCTATTTTCGAAATTTGAAAGTCTAATTTTAGTATAAAATTCCCCTTAGAACTCATGCTACATTGGAGATTTCCACAAAAAAAAAAAGAATATTTACCCGACGCACTTATATTAAACACACTATTCCAAGTAAATCGACATCTCGACAACAAAAAAAGCAATTTGATTTCGTCGAAAAGAAAAAAGAAGAAACCGTTCCCAGCCCACTACCCGGTTCCATATAAAAATAACTAAAAAGCTTCTGTAGAAAAGAAGAGAAGCAGGGTCGAGCGAATGGTCCAGTGCTTTTTCGCCGAGGTTTGACGCAAGTATATATATATACAAAAGAAAAAAAAAAGAAAGTTTCGAGTGCGCCCCCGCCGGTGGTACGCGGCCGCCAGGCGTCGCGGCGCAAAAAGCGAGCTAAGGAACAGTCGGCGACTCCCCGGTGGCACGCTGCAATCGACGACGTCTGCAATTTTCGCGATTGACCGTATCGCAGTTGCCGGCCGAGTGACGTCGTCACGTGTGAATCGAGCCGCGGGCAGGGGTGGGGAGGAGGACACAGGATCGAGAGAAATTGTAGCCGCGCTGAAAGTGCGAGGAAAGAGGGAAACAGCCCGGCCCCGAGAAACATCGAAATGAAATTCGCTTTAGAGAACTTTTGCTCTCGAGCGCGCAAGAGGACGCTGGATTCCTGCTGGCAGTATACGCGAGAGATTTTAAAAATAAGTTCCGGCTGACTGAGTAATTGTGTCTGTAAAGGAGAGCGCGAGTCAAGGAAGAAAGTTTTTTTTCCTTTTTTTTTGATGTATTGTTTATTTAGATGAATTGTTACGAATACGATTTACTTAATATTTGTTCCTATACTGTGCGTAAAATTCGATTTTACGCACAGTATTGCAAAATAATAGCGTATGCGTCTCGGGCGTAAAATCGCATATTACACCCTAGTTGCATAATAGTATTTTGTTGTATTTCAACCCTTTCTCGCGTGATTTTCTCTCTGATTTTGTCGGGAACGAGGATGATGTATGACTCATTCGTTCAAAAGCTACACGACTTGATTTATCCTTTAAATAATTAAATAATTAAATTTAATATTAACCGATCAGGGAAACGTATCATATTTTCAGTAACAGTTTATTAAAACGAATCTAAATATTCTGTAGTTGCAGATATAAACTTTAATTTTAATGATTGCTAATTCTTTTGCTTTTATCAATAAAATTATTTTATTTTTTAATTAAGAATGTAATGAATTTATTTTGGAATATAAGTCGTTCTTAATAATATAATTACTCATTAAAAATAACGAGTTGTGATAGAATTTATACAAACGATGAGGATTTTTTCTAATGGAATTGTAAATGCGAGTCTTTAGAAGCGACAATAATGCGATTTAATACACTTTTTCGAGGTATTTTTTCTTTCTAATAAACCTTTGGTCACCTTCAGTTTATTTTTTATATGCGAAATTTACGACTGCGAGGTCACGAATTCAGCGGTTTACGTGCAAGTCACGCTTTTTTGTTGAGGTTTCTGGTGTGCCTTTGTGTATTCCATTTTATTTTTCTCACTTCATTTAGCCCTCTATTTTCCGGCTTCCGCCGTCGCCAATTTGGCGGAGCTCACTTCTGTCGTCGAAGGATTCCGGGTTTAATCTTTTTTTCACTTTTTTTTATTAAGGTCTGTTTCTGTTCTCGCTTTCGTTTTCTACCCTCCATTCACTCCTTTCGTACCTTATGAGAAAATGTTTTCACCGAATATGCTGCGCCGCGTGTTCGAAACTTCATATAATTTAGTGGTGGTCTTAAAGTTAACAAATAGTTGAGAGTTTCTGTAGCAATTTCGTATTAAAGCTTGATTAATTAATTGTTTATTATAAATGATTATAGATGATATATCATTGAAAAATAAATATCATGAATTATTATTTATTCAATAAAATTGTTTGCAGGAAAATTGGCCATTGGGGTACTTTATATAGCCTCTAATTTTACCGTAAGTAGTATAACATTAATTTTGTCAGGCACTGTATTAAACATTTGTCTGGTTTTTTAATTTTATATTGAGTAGTACAATGTGATTTTAGTTAGACAATCTAAATGTGTCTCTTCAACATAAAAGACTTCAACATTCAGTAAGTAGTACAATATAAATTTATCTTGACGCTATTAAAATGTTGACATACTTATTTTATATAATGTGATTGTTTAATTATGTTGCAATAAAGTCACTCGGATATTTGATTCTTAAATTTTACACTATAAGGGTTATATTATCAATTTTGTTAGGCAATTAGCATTGATTGATCCTGGAATAAATAGTATAGCACAAATTTGATCCGACATTTAAATTGGATACTTATCTTCTAATCTTTAATTAATCTTTTAGCTTCCAATTTTAAATTGAATAGTAAAGTAGTTACTAACTTTATAATAAGTACTCTGGCAGCATAAATTCCGTGCGTCATTGTTCTTCTAACTTTTCATTTTATATTGAGTAGTATAATGCGAATTTAGTCAGACGCAAATAATTTGCACTTGTTCCTTACAATTATATAACTACTTATTAACATTAAAAAATTTTCATCAGAAAATAGAGCATTCAACTTAAAACCGAATAAAAAGAAAAGTGCGAATAGCAAGGCGAATAGCCTTAAAAAAAAAAGTAAACACTGAAAAGTCTTTAAAATCCATAAAACTCTCGATCAAAAAGTTAACGTCCATTACGGGGGGTTAGCATCATAAAGTAAGCAGACGCGAAAAAAGTAATAAATCCGTCGGCTGCGGTGTGAATCGTTAGCGGCTTCTCTTTGACGCGAAGTGCGGCGAGCCATTCGAATGCAAAGTAAGTCGGGAAATACCCCGACGGCGAGCTCGGCGGTGGATGGGGGGAGGGGAGCCGAGGGGCGAGGGGAGGGAAGGTTTAAAGCCGTAAGTGCCTGCGGTGGCTATAATACCGCCCCCGGCTCCTGCCTAATGGATTGAACGGAATAAATGTCGAGACCTTATTTGGTTACAAATTGGCCGGATGGTGGCGAGCGCGACAACGGACCTCGCCACCTTTTTTCGCGCGCTCCTCCATCTAAACGCTTCCTCCTCTCCACTCTCCCCCAGGGGCTCGTCTGCGACTGCGAGGCAACGCTGCATTTTTAAAATTCAACGCCCGACTTCTCCGCGCCGTTGTGGCAGCTTTATTATCAAACTCGTAGCTTTTCGGAAATATTGTACTTAGGTTCGTTGAATTTAATTCATTTAACCATTTTGTCCTTAGGAAAAGAAGCTACCGGCCTAACGACTGGTATAATGTTCTGGCAAAACTACTGGTTATTATACTAACCGTTTTGCTAATAGTTTTTCTCGGAACTTCTGGTATAACTACTGGAAATAATTTTTTGTTTCGTCAATAGTTTCGCCAGTAGTTCTAAAAAGCTATTGGAACCCAGTAGTTTAACCAGTAGTTTACTATCGTAAAAGTATTATGTCTGTAGAGATTTTGAAAAGGACAGAAGTCACAAATTTTTCGAAATCGAGGTAAGATTATTTTCTTACTCTTTAGTGCTAATGTATTAGATTCTAATAAGTTTTGCATGTTATTATATATTTTTAGCAAAAGAAAAAAAAAGATTATTAAAGGTACCTGAAATACGTCACTGTTACAATTAAATAAAAAATTGTAAATATCTCGAAATTATGATAATTATGATAATAAGGCTAGTGCCTTTTTCAATACTCAAATTCAATATTCAAATGTGTTAATTATCGTTATAAAACAGTCTGTTTTTTTTTAAACACTCTAATTATTGTCTGTATTTTTTTACAAACTTTTATAAACATCAACAAATCAAATAACTAACAATTGCAAGCTCTATAAATCCGTAAATCTCATTCACTCATATTTAGTGAGAAGTATAAGATTGAATTCAATTCGATCAAAACAGCACTTTTGAAATTTAATCATTCCACGTACAATATAAGGTTAATTTAGCGAGACAAAGTTTTAGAATGGCCCACTTCTTCGGATCATTTCCCTTGGCACAAGTGAACTTGATAAAACTAAATTTTCAAATCACAGCTGATCGTGCACTTTAAAAATGTATAATCCCATTCAATTTGATTCCCTCGAGATTTCTAGCGCCATCGAAATCTTATTTTCATTCCGCACATTTTTTCCGCGCTAATGCACCGGCAAGATTACGGCCGTAGCTGACCGCGTCTGGCTGGCCGTTATTACGACCCCTCTTACTTCCTCAATAATGGGACAAAGCCGAGGATAAAGGGGGAGTCTTTCCGAGTGCGTCTCGCGGCCGCCACGTTGACTCGCGCCGTCGGACGACTGACGCGAAAACACCGTCGCGCCGCTCGCCCCTATTTAAATACGATCGTCCTCGAGGCGGATGATTTAACGTCCGGGGATTACATTTGCATGCGGCCTAGCAAAATGTTAATCTTTCGCGGATTAACGTGGTTCTCGGGTCGCGCGACAGTCGCTTGTGCTCTTCGTCTATCTCTTACTCTTTCTCTGTCTCTCTCTCTCTTGTTTCTCTTACGAGGACTTTCTTTTTCTCACTGGCTTGCTACGCTACGTTAATCTTCTTTAGTCGCTAAAGAATAAGCAATTTGAACTGATTTATACAGCTTGGTGAGTTCCGCTGAAAGCCGGTAATGATGGTAAATTTTCATAATTTGTCATGAAAATTTTTCTTTCGTCACTTTCTTCGCGTTGCATAATGCGCGCGTTAATTTTGTTTATTAAAGCGTTCAAATCTCTGGAAGCCATCGTTGAACTTGCAAATTTTAAAATCGCGATGTACAAATTTAAAATTCGAAATCAATTGAGTTTACTTTATATTATTTTTCATTCTCTGCAGGAGAGAATTGAGTAGAAAGGTGAAATATCTCATTTTTTTTTTTGTGTCATAGAATATTAAATGATATTAAATGATTTTTTTTTCAATTTAATCATTATTAAGAGAATAATATCGCTGGTTAAAATATTCTGTGATCGTGACGTCATCACGGAGTAATGTCTTTGTAAATAAAAAATACAATTGATAAATGAAAAACATACATGTCGAATTTCTTCAATATTCTGTCGGACATAGTTAATGAAATGTAAAGAAATTTTTTCTTTTTGTTTCCAATTGGAAAATTTATTTCCTGTAATCATTGATCGATTAAGTTACTTGGCAGTTATTTTCGAATCAACGTGAAATCAATAAATAATTCCTTAGTACATTCGTAAAACAAGTTATTAAATAAGTAAATTCGTAAAATACAAGTAGAACAAAATATTTAAATATTAATTAAATTAAATAAACAATGAAATAGATAAATGAAACAATTACGTGTCGAATTTCTTCAATATTCTATCGAACATAGTTAATGAAATCTAAAGAAAGAAATTTTTTTTGTCCCCAATTAGAAAATTTATCCCCTGTAATCATTGATCGATAAACTTCACAGTTACCTTCGTATCAACGTGAAATCAATAAATAATTCCTTACTACATTCGTAGGTTAAAATACAAGCAGAAAAAATATCCCTATTGGAAAAAGTCAGGTGATTTGTCAGGTGATTTGTCACATGATTTGTCAGGTGAGATCTCATGCCAAAATG
>JAWWEN010000001.1:5959790-5979131 GCA_035582955.1 Sycophila texana | reverse complement strand
GCAACTTTAATTTTGAAAGTTACGTGACATTTTGGCGTGAGATCTCACCTGACAAATCATCTGACAAATCACCTGACTTTTTCCAATAGGGATTCAAATATTAGAAGAAATATCATAATCACCCGACAAAATAGATACCGCCGCGGAAACCAGAAACATTTGCGCCGGACGCGGCTTAAATACTGGAAGTCCAACGTAAATATTCCAGTGCCGACGGCGGGAGCGCTTGCACTTTCGCGAGAAATCCCAAGAATGCCTGCGCCGAGTAAAGCCCGCGCGCGCGCACGCCCGTTACACCCCACCACACCCCCACTGCCGAGCGTGTAATACTTCTCTCGGCGCGCTATACTTAAAATATAACTCCGCCGGCGCTTCGGCGCGGAGAAAATGCGTTGCGAACATTATAAGGAGATTCACGGCGGCCCGTTGGATATATCCGAATGCAAAGGTCAGGAGACTCTGGGTATGGGCTGGGGGTGGAGGGACTCTCCGTCTCTCCCTCTCTCCGCGCACTGAGGAGGGAAAAAGTGGGATTTTTTGCCCGCGTCGCGCGAATAGCCGTAATCCGCTGGCACGTGAGTGAAAGTGCGGGCAAGATAAAAGGGATAACGAGGGCTTCGAAGAGGAAGTACGGCAGTAAAGAGCCGTACGCATGCGAGAAAATGAGCTGGAGGAGGACGGAGAGTGCGGGCTGGAATGGGCAGTTTCTGAAGTTTCGTACTGCGGGGTAGCTTTATTACCATTTACTTAATTGCACTGCTTTTCCTTTTTTTGGTGTTGCTAATAATCTTGAATAAATTTCATAAATATAGTGAGAAAGTAATTTTTTTCCTTATCTCGAATAATTTTTTTAATTTTAAAGTTATCAATATTGTTTGTAAAATCTTAGACGAACCCTCTAAAGTTGAGTTTGTGAAAAACTACTAAATTTAGTAAAAATTGATCCATTAATCACTAAATCCATTAAAATTGATCCATTAATCACTAAATAGTGGAAACTCTTCTTACTAATTTTTAGTGAAATTTCACTATAAACTAGGAGGATTGAGTATGCTACGCGCGCCTCGTACGAATTTTTTAGACTACGATCTTAAAATCGAGTTCGAAATTCGAGATCAAGATTCGAGATAGCAAAATCGATATTTCACCTATTATTTTTAAAGTATGGATGGATATTGTAATTTTTTTATTAATTCAATTTTGAATAGAAATAAGAATTAGTGTATTTTTTTGTAATCTTGAATGAATTTGTTAAATAAAGTAAAAAAATATATATATTTTTAGACATTTAGTATTATTTATATCAATTAACACTGAAATTCAATTGTTATTCGTCGTGAATTGTTTTGGACTTCACGTTGAACATGTAATACTAGAGACTGAAAATATCGAACTATATTAATTGACAGTTTGAAATGGAAGTTGCTATTTCAGCTCGTGAATAATCATTATATAGTATCTGTAAATTACTCACCGATATCGTGATGTTTTTGTAAGTAACAATGAGCAGCGGATGCAAACCTTCGAGCTTGCATTCCAATTGCGGCGTTGTTGTCGTTTCACGACCTGCAACAAAACAAATAATTTGACTTTAAAATCATCCCACATTTACCAGCACCCATATTCAGCAATAAATATGTCAGCAATAAATTGCGCAACATATTAATTATTTTATAAACTCTTAATTTAAAATCACGCGGTGATCATATTAATATAAGTTATTGTTAAAAGTATTTTGACGTTTTAATGAAGCTTTTATCGAAATCCATAAAAGTCTTCTGCTTCAAGTTGCATCAATGAAATTTCGCTAAATATTTCGCTAGATAATATTACCTTATAATTAAAAAGGAATAAAAACTAATTAAACAACAATTAAACAGAACAAAAAATTGACAAAATACTGGAGAATACGAGGATCGAGCGTCCTCATTGGAAATCGAATCTTCTCTCGCTTAAAAGAAGAAGCTACCGGAGCACATCAATATTAAACATACATCATTCGGAAGCGCGAGGCAAAGGAAATATAAATCCTCATCCCGGCGGCCCGAGTCGCTCTCCCGGGCCGCGGGATTTCCACGGCTTCATACGCGATCGCGAATGCAAAAAGGGTTTCGGCGTGCGGATGTTCCCCGCCCTTCACTTTCCCTCTGCAGGAATCCGCGCGGGATGAGAGCCTCCGAAGCCCGAATCAAGTGACGACGCTCCGAATGGATAATGTATGCGCATCGCATTATTACATAAACTGTAATTACGCATACATTACTCCTCGCGCTCAGCCGGAGCGCCGTAGCAATTTGCACCCGCGTCACTTCCCTACCCGCCCCTCCTCCTGCACCCTTCCTGCCCTTCCGCGGTATATGGCAGCGCCCTCCGACGGTCGAGAATTTTCAACGCTGGAATTATATTCTTGCCGCGACGCACTGCCTAATTAATTAATTCTAATCACATTGGAAAATAATTGCTTTGCTACCTACTCGTACCAGTTCGTTATAGTACTTTTTGATCGGTAAGTATACTTAGAAATTTCGAAAAAAAATTATAATTTATTTATAAATTTTCTAAATTTATTTATATATATTTATAAAATTTATAATGTAATTTATAGTTTATATCATATATTTTTAAGACATTAGTAAAATATATTTATGGATTTTATAAACTTGATTACTAGGCTACGTTTGTCGTAAAATTCAATAGTAAAATATTTAAGATAATTGAGAAAATAAAGAAAAAGTCAAATAAAAAAAAAGTTTTTAAAAAAAGCTTGCTTATGGAAGATTGAATATTCAGAAAAAATTTTCAAGACAACGCAATCGAAGGAATCGTAATGTAGTTCTTAATTAAAAGGTTGAGAAAAACAATATCTATTTTGTTATATAGTTACGTTAGATTTTAACGGGTTCCGCGATTAAGTAAATCTCGGCTTGTTATTAACTAAATTTGAAAATACTATGAATACTGAAATTACTGATGTTCGTATTTTTTATTATTATTAGGAAAAAGCTGCATAAGTAAATTAAAAGAGTACCCTCTCGAAATTTATATCAAAATTTAGATTGCACAAAATAAGCTTAATTGAAAAATGGCCTTCCCTCCTGATGGAAAAGTTCGAAAGAGGAGCAAATTGATTTTTTCTGAGGTTAATAAACGAAAGTAAAAACTGCCGAGTATAGATGGAACCATTTTTCTAATAAGTTTGTTTAACCTTTTGTTTATTTTTATATTCAAATTGAATTTCTCTTTAAATAAAACCTATCTATTCCGATCTCCTGGAATATTTCTCTTTCCCTAACTCTGACGTCTACAGTAATGAATTAATAAAATCTTAATTATTTATTTTATCATTCAATATAAGTAATATAATTACTTAATAATATTATTAATAGAAATGAAATTTCACGAATTAAGACAGATGAAATTCTCAAATATAAAATTTTAACACCATTTTATCATAAAATTAAATTAACGTATTATTTTAATTATAACATCGTTTATTAAAATTATTCAATTTCCTCTCACTATTCAATCCTATAACTATTCAATTCAATCGTAAAAACTAATAAAAACTGAAAATCGCAATTAAATTAGTATCAGGTGTGTAATACATAATTAGTCCGTGTAATTGATACCAACTACTCGTACAAGCTTTAATAAAATCTAATTAATTCGCGCGCAAGTAGATCTCGCCCAGTTAAAAACGGCAATTTCATTGGAAAATTGAAAAATCTGCGGTTCGAAAAAATTTTAAAAATTCCCGCCGCATCCCGGCGCTAATGTAAAATAATTGCGAGCTGTACACGTAAACGATAATGAACCCGTCTACTGGCTTTAAAATCATCCGAGCCGACGGGGGGAAAAAAAAGGAAGGAAGAGGAAAAAGTTAATCCACCCTCTCCCTCGTTGGTCGCGCGCTCCAAAAATCTCGGGCGTCTGAAACTTTCTCGTTTTAATTATCCTAATGCAATGAGGTCGCCCGAGAAAACTGCACCCGGAAGGATTCGCGCGCCGCGACGCGGGCGTTTATGCAAATGACAGGCGCGTAAGCGCGACGCTCCGGTTGTTTCGTGACCGAAAGGACTTCGTGGTTAAGCAGGAGGCACGGCCGGGGGCGGAGTTGATATTATTATACAGCCGTTCAACTGCTCAACCCCTTTTTTTTTGGTAGATTCCCATCGCGAATCTCAGCGAGCGATCATTTTTTTTTTGCATTTTTATCCTTCTTCGTTTAGATCCGGAGTCGGATAAGAATTACGTGTCTTTTTTATCAGTCGATAAAATCTTTCACTTTTATGTTTCATCGAGGTAATGTTTGTGTGTAGAATATATGGTCATTTACATATTATCGATTTACAGTGATTACGCTAAACATTTGTGGGCTTGAATTTTTTCAATATTTTACTTCATACGTAGATATGAAAAAAAAGATACTCTAAATTAATTTTTGAAGTTTATTCGAATAATTTTTGTATAATGAAAGGATACGGATCAGTTTTAAAATAGACTGGAATCTAGAACACTGAAAATGTATTTTAAAGAAAAAAAAGTTCGGTATCTCTGTTTACTCTTTGGCGAATATATCGCTAATCAAATTAAATAAAAAGTTTGTCTTTTGTTCATATCGGCGATAGTGTACTATGACCTCGAAAAATTTCCACACAGCCTCTTTGTTTAATTAACTAAAACACCACAATTTCTAAATCATATAAATATACATATAAATATTCGTTTTTTTTCGCTAGTCCTCCTCGAATAATGCGAATCCGCAAGAGCCGCGTATATGCATTAGCGACCGGCTTAAAATGATAAACAACAACATTTCATTTTTAATGGGATATTTAATTAAGAGTGGCCTTCAGAGAGACCCTCTTCCAGTCCGCAAACTCGGAGAGCAAATTTTCGTATAAATGAATCTTGGAGCTTATTCAACTTTTTAATAAAACAGAGGCGAAATAAAATTTAGAGCAGCGCTCACCGAGTCCCATTAATATACAGTGTTACTCATTACAGTGGAGGCAAATGCAGCGCCCCCACCATACTTTATTCAACTGCACACATTGCGCCGGTCGTAATACCGCTTCAACGTCCCCGAATGTCCTCTTAACTTTTAAACAAGCGCGCGAGCGGAGGTGTTTGTTCGCCCGGCGAAAACTTCGTCTCTCTCTTTTTCTCTCTCTCTATTCTTTCTTTCTAGTCTTTCTTGCTTCCTCTTCCTCTGTCACTTCGCAGACTGAAACTTCGGAGTCTCGGGGCTTTTCGCGTCTCGGCCTCGCTTTTCCTTTTTCCATGCGTCGCCGAGGAGGCGAAAGCCCGTTCCGCGACCGATTCGTCACGGATATCGGCGAGCTGACTGTAAGGAAAGTCCTCGGAGCGAGCCTCGATTCGTTAACGAGGGCTGATTGGTAGAAAGAACGCCAGTCAATTATAGGACACTGAATTCGATTCGTTATGTTAAACAACGGCGAGTTTAATGGTTCAGTTGCAGCGCTGCTGTCGACGGCGCCTCGGATAGCTCGCTACGTCAAGGTGCTCGATTCTTCAGTCATTTCAGATGCTTTGACTTTGTAATTTTTTTGTTAAAAATAAAGGTGGGATTAAAATAGTCAGCGAGGCCGTTAATTGCCATGCTAGGATCGAGATAATTGCTCTTTAAACTGTTTTTTAAAATTTGTTTACTATGTTAATGCTGACTGCTATTGAATTGCTTAATTAATTAGCGTTAATATAGCAGAATTCATGACTTCATTTTATTTTTTAACT
The DNA here is from genome assembly GCA_035582955.1 of Sycophila texana. NCBI lineage: Eukaryota > Metazoa > Arthropoda > Insecta > Hymenoptera > Eurytomidae > Sycophila > Sycophila texana. The sequence continues at coordinate 5,973,374 of JAWWEN010000001.1, read as the reverse complement.
TCAGAATTTAACTGTGTATGTAAATTATACAGGAAATAATATGAAACGTGCACTATCTTTCTGATCAAGAAAGAATAATGCTTATTGAATAAAGTAGTATTTAACGTGAATCTAGACAGACACTCGTAATTTGTTTTAGCCTTTTCAGTTGTACAATATAAGTTTTGCCAGCTACTATATAAAAAAATTCTACATTGTTTTATTTATTTACATTAAAATTGTTTCTAACAAAATAAGCTATTCAGATATTTTAATTTGTAATTTTATAGTAAGTAGTATACTATAAGCTTTGTCAGACAATAATAAAAATTGTTACTAATCTTTAAGTTTTGAATTTTTCAGTAAGTAGTATAGCAAGGATTTGGTCAGACACTAATGAAAAAATGGTACTGATCTTTAAGTTGCGAATTTTTCATAAGTAGTATAGCACGGATTTGGTCAGGCACTAAACATTGATACGGGTCCTGAACTTCTAAATTTATATATTAAGTAGTATAGAATACATTTGGTCCGACATTAGCAAGAAAAGGTACTACTAGTCCTTTAGTTTCTATTATATCATATTAAATAGTCAGATATTACCTTTTAAACTTTTAATTATTGCATTAAATAGTTCTTAAACTAATAGAATTATTTATTTGTACTAAAAGCTTTTAGAGACTTACAAATAGGCCAATCGAGTTAAAACAGACTAAAAAGGAAAATCGTGAAAGTTCTTAAAAATAGTAGTAAAGCACTGAAAAAAATATTTCTGCAATTATTGCCACTGAATGTCGTATGAAACATCGATTTTTCTACTTCATTTTTCCTTTTCAACTTTTTCTTTACTTGTTTTTAATCTCAAGCTGAACTCTAAAACGATACCCTAAGAATTTTGTACATTTCTCTATTTATTACTTTGCCTTCTGCAAATCCTCCGAAATTCTCCTTTAACGTCACAGCGTGACATACGATATTCTTCCATTATGACAAAAATATGATTTACGCTCGGAGGGTGTGCTCTCATCCTCTAATTTAAAAGAAAAAAAAACCGATAACCAGCAAATTACCAAATGCAAGCTCGCATCAACAAGTAAGCAAAAATACATCAAAACAAAAAATAAAACAAAGACTTGTCCTCCAGCTAAAAAAGGAAGGAAATCCGTCTCGCCCCGACGTTATACCAAGCAGAAGTGCGTAACTCGCCGAGCGCAAATCCAGATGCATAGACACAACACAAATATTGATCGATGACGTTTAAACGAGGAGGGGGACCGCGCGGCGGCGGAGGCTCGTGGGAGAGGCGGCCCTCGCGGTCCGCCCTGTGTACGTGTGTACGCGCCGAAGGGATTCCCGCACGAGCGGTCGGAGATAATGCGGCTTAAAGTCTCGCTCGGCTGGGCGTCTCCCGAGCGCCGCTCACTCTTGACTGAAGCGAGCCAGTCATCGAGGTGTGCGCCCGTTGCCGCGGCTTCGACGACGCCGACACCGCGGCGGCGCGGAAATTGGATTTAAAGTTTCATCTCTTACGTCTACGGCTATTATAAGTTATAATGAAGACCCGAGAAGGGGCTTGACCGATATTGCGCCGGAAGAATGGTGGTCAGCCCGAGGAGGAGCTTTGCGCGTCGCACGGAACTCACCCCCCACCCCCCTCCGGTGCAGTGTTGTGTCCGGTCCACTTATTGCAAGACTGTCGTCTTCGATTTCTAAGGCTTTTAGAAAATTATCGGAGATGTGAGACACAATGGAGGCTTGAGTGAAGTTGAGGACTTCTTTGGTAGAAGTTGTAAGAAAGTTTTTTTTTTTAACTTTAATACGTTTATTGAATTTATTGTATTGTACTTATTGGTGCAAGTGCGAAAAAGTTGACTCTTGGAAGAGGGTGAAGTGGTAATTTAATACACGGAGTGTTATAAATGTATTTAAGCTTTGTGTTAAAATAAAAATCATTGAAGCATCTTTTAGAATCTTTATAGAGAATGTGTATTTTCATCTTGTACAAATTCCCGATTTTACAGAGCTGCAATCGAAGGTAAAATTTATTTAATATTTAAAATATATTTTTTAAACTAAAATGTTATGTTTGTAAAAGAAAACCGCTGCCAATTGATTGGCACATAGTTTCCTCTAATAAATTCACTAAATTAATTACCATTCTTTTTTTTTTTAATTTTATTTGTAGAGTTTAAAAATCTTTGTAAAATTTTATAGTCGAATATAAATTAAATTAAAAAAAAAAATTTTTGATTATCTTTTAATTATACGCTGTTATTTTCAGTAACGACATTATTTTACGACGAGCGACGTGCCTAAAAATTGTAAAATTTACGACGCACCGAAAAATAAAATTCCATTTCGAGTGAAAAATCATTTTTGAATAACATTCCCGTTTTCATATCACCGCATGTGACACCTTTCCCGTGGGATACCAGCGAGACGTATGCGAAAGCCTTGCGAGGTTGTTTTATTGAAGTATGACTTGCGCTTGCTTCTTTTTAGCTGTCTCTGTTACATCGGCTTCTATCGAAACAAGTAGCAGCCTCTTTGAATTTAAAACAGCATGCCGTTAGAAGTAAAGTATGCCGTTTTAGCAATAACTACCAAATTCCTTACATTGCACTCACAATACTGCATAAAATAATGAAAAAATAGTTTTTTGAAAAACGACGACTCTATCGTACGCAATGTGACTGTCGAGTATAATTATAAGATTTTTCTCGAAATTTAATCAAAATTGGTATGAAAATCAGTTTGGTGTCTTAAGAATCTAAAAGAAAGCGAAAAAATAAAGTAGACTGGACATTTAAAAAAAAAAAAAAAATAGATTTTTTTATACTGTTGTAACCCACTTTGAGTCGAACTAATCAAATTAAACAAAAAGCTTTTATTCGTCATATCGGCGATTTTACCGCGACCTCACGAAGAAAGTGAAAAGATAAAATTTGCCAATTAAAAGCTGTTGATTCTAATTGAATGCTCCCTCGTCATTTTTTCCAAGCGCCTGTTGACAGGCGAAGATTGTAGGTGGTAAGTTAATCTAAGTAAGGACAAGCAATCAACGTGGCAACTGCTGTTCGTGAAGGTGTAATGGAAACTTCGGCTTTAAGCTGCATTTAATTATACAACCACTGGAAACTGTTTGCCAGCGAGACTCTCGGGATAATTTCATAAACTAAGTAACGAGATATTGCGTTTTAGTTCATCTGGAAAAATTGCCTGATTGCATTGAATCTAGACCTTTTTGTTTATCAATAATTTTCCTTTTACTTCCTAACTTCTCGGCTCTACTCGGGCAGCTTTAACTTTCTAAATTTACTTACGCGCCGAAGCTGTAAGTCAAGTTTTTAAGTAGTTCCTACCGTGAATAAATAATTATTTGAATAGACTGATGATCCCCCACTTTGCAAAGGTTCACTTTTACATTAGTGCAAAGTTATCGCTTACTTATAAAATAAACTTTTATATTTTATTATAATAAAAAAAATTTTTTACACCATTCGCATTTCTTTGTCCTCGCATTTCTTTCGTTCGCAGTAAAAAAAGTCTACAACATTTGATGAAAAGATCGTTTATTAAAGGCGCACGTCACAAACTGTGAAAAGACATTAAATTTATGGACGTTTGGCGGAAGAAAGGAGCCGACCATTTATGATAATTTTCCAGCTTTATCTTCTGACATGTTGAAGGAAAAAAATTGCAGCGTTGCTATCGCAGGATTGTATTAGAAACGAGAAAAGAATATCTTTGCCTTTTACACAGAATAAATCGACTTTTAGTTTAAATAATAATTTATTTTCCTTATAATACTCACTCTACAGGAACCCCTCCTGCCAGCGAAGTGCAACTAATACTCCAAAAAGTTTCTCGTACAACATCTAACAATAAAATTGTTCATACAAAAAACCGGTACGAAAAAAATTTGCAGAATTTTCTACAGAAAGTATTGCAGAATATTTTCTGCAAGGTTTCCGTCTGCAGAAAATTCTACAGAAAATTTCTACAGAAAATTTTTTACAAAAAATTCTACAGAAAATTCCTGCAGACAATTTTTTGTAAAAAATTCTACAAAAATATCTGCAAAGAAAAATGTCTGTAAAAAATTCTACAAAAATATCTGCAAAGAAAAATGTCTGTAAAAAATTGTACAAAAATATCTGCAAAGAAAAATGTCTGTAAAAAATTCTACAAAAATATCTGCAAAGAAAAATGTCTGCAAAAAATTCTACAAAAATATCTGCAACCGAAAACCCTGCAGACTTTTTTCCTACGGAAAACAATGAATCTGCCTTTTATTTCGACGCCTGGCAAATCACCGAATCAAATTAATCCGTATCCCATCAGCGCGAAAAATTACTTTTTCAAACCGTATTCACCTGCAGAGCCGAGCGAGCGAATCACTTTCCTACACGCATTCCGTAAGTGCAGTAAAAAGCATTTGAAAGCAATTTCGTAATTTACGCGCGCGTATAGCAATGGCTGTACACGCCGCACCGGCATAATGAAATACAAATAAATGTGCAAAAAGTATGCAAATGCGTAAGTGCCGGGTCGGAAAAGCCGTATGGAAAAAGTAATTTGCTCGATGAATTCGCAGGCCGGGATCGGCGCGCACATTTCGCCGGCGCGAGCGAGCGAGCATTTATATCGTCGGCGTAAAACCGCAAATTTGATTGGGTCGAGCCGACGGTCCCGATGCCGCGGAGTGTACGCATTAGCTCACCGCAGCGGCGCGAGGCAGAGAAGCTGCCTGTAGGCCCGGGCTATTAGCAGCCAACCGAGTCCTGCGAGTTTAACAATTAGTCCGCCCTCGGCCCCTTCGCCGGGCGAGATTTATTTTCTGCACTGTGCGGAGGCGAAGCGTGTGTGTACCTTTGGGGTCGATCGAACGATCGATTGCCTTTTCGCTTTGGCCTCCTTTCGAAATTGGTGCGTGCGAGCGCACCTTTTAAACACTGACCGAGTGATGTTGTGTTGAATCTGTGTTATGGGGGATACGAGGTGGGTGAATAAAATACACTGAGGAAAATTGATTAAGAAAAATTACTATTTTTTTTTTTTAGTAAAGGGGCGATCTTTTCGATCTAGTGGCAAATTTTACTACTCTCTAAAGTTGAATTAGTGAAAAACCACTAAAAATTAGTGAATTTCACTAATATATAGTGGAATTCACTAATTCAACTTTAGAGAGTAGTGGTAATAATTTTTAGTAATTTTTTTTAACTAAAATTTTTATAATACTAGCAAACTCGTTCGCGCTTCGCACGCTCAAAAATCGCACTTAATTTAAAATAAATTACAAAAGAAATTTGAAGCTTTAAAGACTGAATAATTTTTCAGTGTAGTAGTCTGTACAGGTAAATTAGTCAAAAATATCTAAATCTAACTTTAAGAATAAATGTAATGTATTGTATATATACTATTATAATTCACATTTCACTAATTTTTTATAGTGCGTTTCAATTATTTTTTACAGTTAATACACTAATTGATTGTAAAAAGCACTCTAACGCTTGATTGGAAATAAAATAAAGTATAATATAATTTTTCTTTAGCATAGATTTTTCAAAATTTCTAATGAACTTAATAATGATAAAAATTAAAAAATTTATGAAGAGAAAACTCGCATATTAAAAAGCGGAAAAATATAACATTTACACATTGACATCGTTAAATATAATAAAGCATTAGTTCTGGGGCTATACGTTATGCCGCAAAGTGCTGGAGAACAAAGATGGTTTTATTAAAAAAAAAGCGTAGTTCATAAATTAAATTTGTATTGTGAATGTAGGGTAGGTGTCGACAGTCTACCCCGTAAATTATTAAATAGGATATCCTTGCGGTATAAAGTGTCTATAATAAATGATTCCAGACGAAACTCCTGCAGGAAAAGGTAATGACTTAGTCTACGCGTTCCTAATGAATAATGATGAGACATAAATGAATCAAAGTAAATCTCGAAACTCGAGTACTTAAAAATAAAATTTGATTAACTATTTCAACTGAAAAAGAAAATATCTTTCTTGAAAATACAGATTTAACACTGCCAATTCCATCAATATCGTTATTCAATTTCATTCAATATTTCACCAGTTCAAACTCGAATCAAACGGAGCTCCCCCTGATATCTCTTCCGCTCGGCAGTTTTGATTTTTAATTCGCCACACGTAAAAGGGAAGAAAAGGGTAGCCACGCGAAAGAGAAAATAGAGGATCGCGCGCGCCATGGAAGATCCTTCATAAAACGAAGCGAATTTATCGATTCCCCAGTGGGGGCGAGAGGCGAGCTTTCGGGCGTCGCGCGACAGGCAGAAAGGGAAACAGAGAAAGAGAGACAGAGAGAGGATCCCCTTGGATCGCATCCAACGTCGCGTAATCAACTGATCAAAAGATGTGCGTCTGCGCCCGGGAAAACGGAGGCAGGCGCGAAGGAGAGGAAGGAAGGAAGTCCGGGCGGGAATGAAAAAGAAAATTGAAAAAAAAAAAAAAAAATAAGCTTCCGCGTCATTATGAGCCAAACCTGGATGATCGCGGCTGATGCGCAACATCGAGCGTGAAATCGAATTACCGCGGCGAAAATGAGCGAAGAGGGCCGCTCGAAGAAAACTAACCGCCTCGGTGATTCAGGGTTATAGTTGCGCCGAGTGGAACCGCATGGCCGAGAGGCGCATCGAACTTTCGCACACACACACTCGCCGGGACATTAGTTTTAGCGAATGAACGAGCCCCTGGCCTACGTTCGACGGGGTTGCATTCGTTATACCGATCCCCGTGTGCCTGGGGCCCGGATTAATTAATTGCGCTGACTCTTACGTAAATTGAGTAAAGTGTAATTTTCCGCTTCACTTATTGCCGTTAGTTTTTCGTTACGTTGGATCCATTTTATTTTTCTTTCTAAAAGATAAGGGTGCAGAAAGTGGCGTGGAATAAATTGGTTGAAAGTTATTAGTAAATTTTTTTAAATTTTTTTTTTATTTTTAAATAATGAAAATTAGCGAAGGATACTGGCGTATTTTCGTAGAGCTACGGAGATTGTAATAATTTATTCTTTGGGTAATATGCTTGTTATTCCTCTTCCTGTTTTCATTATCCAATATTTCAAATAATGTTTTTGGATGATTTCCAAAGTGTTAAACCAACGGAAAGCTCCTACGTGTCTCATGAATTTAATAGTTCCTGAAATGGCTGAAGAAAATTTGGGTCGGATTTAATGCGACCGTCTCGGAAACAATATGTCTAATTTCAAGAGCTTCACAATGTTTACAATAAAATTTTAATTGCGAATTTCGTATATTATAATTGAATATCGACTAACGAGCCATATAGAGGCCCAATGCAGAGTGTTGCACGTAGTCGGGAAATATTTTATATCCACAGCGGGTATAGTCAATTAATAAACGTTAGAGACAATAATTAAATAATAACTATAATTATTAATATCACGTGTCCGGCATAAATTGCAGATATTACATTAGCATTCGAAGTAATGAAACAACCGCAATATAAGCCACTGAAATTTGATAATTGTAATAGCATTCCCAAAATTTTGTTTATTCAAGGACAAAATTTAATGGCGCATCCCCCGATGCCCCGAGAACGTCAGACGCCGAATAATACACTCCCCGCCAAATTATACAAAACTGACATTACTCTCGCGCACCTTCATTACATAAATTTAAACGTAAACTCTCATCGCTCTGTTTGCCCAACAAGAATATACAAAGTTCGCTCGAGAGCAGTCGGTTACAAATGAAAGTTTGAATAATGAAGCGCGGACAATAGTACTCAAGCTGATGAAAATTCACACCGGTAATCTTATAATCCGTCGACCTTGATTTTCATAATAAATAACCCCAAGTCACTCCCCATCCCCCTTCTAACGCCAAATGTCCCGCAGCAGCTGCGGAGAAGCATCCTGATAGCGCAATGACATCCGCCTCAGTTGGCCACTCGGCCTGTGGAGTCTGCCCCACGCGCGGATCAAGTCTCTCTCCGTTACTCCGGCATTCAAGGTCAAGTTTCAATTACCACTCGAAAATTCCTCGAGCAGCCCTCCTCAATTGGGGATGCCTGCGCGCCTCCGGCTAGAAGTGCCCGCTCGAACGTGTCCAGCATCGCGAGGCTCGCGCGCGCGCGCGCCCCTCTCCTATCGATCATCCGTCTCGGCGGCGTTACTCCCCTTCTCACCTGACGACAATGGTAATCTATCCGATTGTGTTGCTGGAGTTAGCGACCCCTTTGCCGGCGACGTGCGGGGCTTCCGCGCGACCGCGTTTTGTCTATATAAGACGAACCCCGCGTGAAGCGCGCATTTAAGCTGATTTTGTCGCCGCCGGAATTATGTGGGATGCTCTTATTTTATTAAAGCTTTTGTTTATTTAGGTTTGAGCGGCGAGATTAAGGTGCATTCGCGGCGGTTGAGTGAGATTTGTAAAATTGATCTGTTGACAAGTCTTTAATAAATTTTTTTTTCCACTTGATTACCTACTCCGGAAATGTTAGTAGTTGGATTTTAAAGGATTTGGTACAGTTTTATAATTTTTTGTTATCTCTATTAAATGTGTTTTTAGATAAGAAGTCAGCTTAGTGATTATTTCAGTGACTACTATGAATGCTTTTATTAATTATCCTTAGATTTTAGATTCTAGCATTGCATCACGGTAAATTGTATTATTAATCAACAAATTAAGTTTCAGCGCAAATATAGAGACAGTTATTACGTCATAAAACACAAGTAACCAAAAATAAAGTAGTACGTTTATTCTCTAATTATCCGCAAGATAAGTTATTGACCTATTAATTATGTCTGCAGCAAATTCCGTCTGACCACGCGTACACTTTATCTACTTAAAACAATATCATTTAAATTCCTCTCAATTTTAGCTTACTATTATTTATAATTTAATATTTACAAACGAACGATGATGACGTCATCTAAATAAACATTTTTTCAACAAAATAGTATATTTTGTTTAAAATATTTATAATTAAAAATAAACTTTGGTTAACAACACGTAACTAGTTCTGATCAACTTCGCTAACTGAATTTAGTTACTTCCCTGAGGCATCAAGAACTAACATTCGTTCGTTAGTATCGTACACTTGGACAAGTAACATCTTTCTCATTTATTATTATTATTATTATTATTATTATCGTTCTCATTTATTATAAGTCTTATTCCAATTCAACGTTGATTTAAAAAATACGCAAACTAAGCTTTTCTCGAAAGTGACAATGTTAATTATAACTTTAGTCGTAGAATACTTATATCAAAAGTATATTTACTTTTCAAAATATTGAACATTTCAAAAATATCGAATAAAAAAGTACTTCCAAAGCCCGCGAGCTTTTAAAGTTCATTTCAATCTTCACTTGTTCACACTCAAATTTATTACGTACTTGCGTTTTACCGCGCGCAGCATCGTGAACCCGTACTCTCCAATCATCAAATCATCAAATCAAGAAACATCCCCATCTCTACACCCAACAAAAAATATAAATATACATAAAAAAAAAAAAAAATCCACCACGCAATGCTACACACCTTGTTTGCCGTGACAGAAGCCGGTGTTCGCGAGGGCCAGCGCGAGCGCGAGCCACAGCGCGTGCGGCAGCATCTCGGCCCTCTCTGGCAGCCTCTCGAGTCCCGTGCACTCAAACGAAAGAAAAAAAAAGGGAGGAAAACAAACAAACGAGCTTCCGCGCGGCCGGGAGTACGGCGACTCGTCGGGGAGTGCGCCGAACAGGGGAATGGGTGGGAGGGGGGGAGGTTCGCCGCGGAGTACAACAATGGAACGGAAAAGAAAAACGTCAACGGGCGCAGGCGACTCGCGTGACCATGACGGGGTCCACTACATGTTGCGTGGGGCGCGTGCGCGGCGCTTACTGCGGGGCGACCGGTCCGTCGCTCGGTCGCGGCGATACTGAGCCGCCCGTGCGCCTGCACATGGCCGACGAGGCCGATTATACAATCCCCCCGTGTGTTTTCGACGCCGGGGCGCCCAGCGCGCAGATTCATTCCCCTCCGCCGCCAAGCGCCGACGGAGAGGGGGCCGATGCCTTGGCTCTGCGCGCGCCCTCTCGCCCTGTTCCTCTCGCTCCGTCGACGGAATTTCGAAGCTTGCGACGTACTGCGAGTTTCGGAGCGCTCCGCTTTTTTTTTTGTATCCTTCTTTTGCGGCTTTTAGAGCTGACTTTTGAAAGTGAAAATTTTTGGGGGCTTTGCCAAAATTGTTGTTGTGTGAGTACGGTGGGCCGGGATATTTACTTGTTTACTTATAAGGGAGCTGGGCTGGAAAGATTTATAAGTGTTGGATGTATCTTTGCGGGGTGGATTCGAGGATTATGCTTTTCATTGTGTTTGTTTGTTTGTTAAAAAATATGATGGAGCAGGTGAATTTGGACTTGAATAAACAAAAAAGAATGACTGCATTTTGTGAAGCAATTAAACTACATATTTGATTGTTTAATATGTCTAAAGTAAACATGAGGTTAATTGGTAAAAAAATTCGAAATGTTATTTTATATAAATTCAGTATTTCAATTTGAATAATTATACTGAATGTTGGGAAATTTAATGTAAAGGGTATAAACAAAAATTAAGTTCGTAAAGCTCGGTGGATTTTCCTAGTCTTTTAAAAAATTATGAAGGTATACCTACTAAACTTCAGAAATTAAAGTAATACAAAATTTGCTGTCATCTCCTAAAATCTCCGATCTGGAATTAGCAACTTACAGTATTAATATTAAAATTTTCTGAAACTTTATCTATCTATATCATAACAATATCGAAACACTTTTCTTGATTAAATTAAATTTTAACGAAATACGTTAATTAATTATTATCGATCATCATCGAGTAAATAATAATTTCTTAAGATGGTTCATAATGCCCTCTCGGTGCAATGAGAATTATCAATTTAAAATTCAGACCGATATCATATTTGTCCTTCTTTGTTTTCCACCCGCGAATCCGCTTACGCTCTCTCTGCCCGAGTAATAAGTATGCGCCTGCGCGAACCGACTCTCTCGGTGTTCCGCTGAAATCCTGAATTCTCGATGCAGAATGTAACTTGCCAGGATGGGAAGAGAGAGAGAGAGGGGGGGGAATAGAAAGAGACAGAATGCATCGGTGCTGGGCTCGGAAAGAGAGAGCCGAGGCCCCCTTATTGTTAGCGCGGCACGCACACTCGAGGATTTATATCCGGCGCTTATCCCTGGTTCGCATTAGCGCGAGGAATGGTCGCGAACGGGTCACGCGCTTGTTGCCATACAAACAGACGGCAACAACATTGGTCGAAATTCTCGCGGCTCGCGAACGAGAATTTTCGACATTTTTATTTGTAGATTTTTTGTTTTCTTTTTTCTTTCGTCGTAGAGCCGTTTTCCGCGCGCCTTAGACTGAATGGCGGGAAAAGCGCGGCTTTTAAATTTTGAGGAGCTAACCGCGGAGCCAAGGGACGTTGAAGCTTTAAAGAGCAGCTGGTCAACAAGATATACGGCGCACATTTTCTGAGCAATGATTTGATGTTAAAATATTGCGATGCCTTTTTAATTAAAAGTCGTAGTAATTTCATGTCGAATTATCGACTAATTAAAAGAAGCTAATAGTTTAGACCTGTTATAGTGATACTTCTGTTACTAATGAAATATCATTGGTAATATAGATGCTTACATCACTTTGGTAATTGTTAGAAATGCGTTTGTTTATAAGAATTTTGAATTTTTAGCTTTGGTGCAACCTACAGCCCCAAAGAACGCACAGATTTTAATGGGTCTGGGTTTAATTGTTGTTAATTTATGAAATTTAGGCCTAAAGAGTTGTACAAATTAAAATTATTTGAGCAAACATCTGAAAAAGTTTAGAAACTATTAAAATTTGTTTATTTTAATGGATTTACACAGCTTTTATACTTTTTAAAGTACTTGCACATATATTTTTGGTTTCTTTAACTCTTCAGGCCTAAATGACACGAATTATCAACAATTTAAGCTCAGTCCCAGCAAAATCTATTCATCCGTTGGGGTTGCAGGTTAAACCAAACCAAAATTCGGAAATTAACTTAACTCGAAGTAAAATATGGATTTAGAGACTACTTTCTTGGTTTATTTTATCAAAAGTTTTATATATTTGTATACTATTAATGTTAAATTGTACTAATTATTTTACTTTTCTTTCTGTAATTGATTTTTTATCCACTTTTTTAAAGGTGGTGCATCCCCTTAAGTATTTTACAGACCAAATAAAGTATGAAGCTCGCAGAATTTTTTTTCACAATAAATCTAAAAAAAAAAACAGAACTTCATAAACTTATTATAAATAAAGGGAACGATAAAACATTTTTACGTTCAGAGCGAGATATTTTTTTGCAGACATTTCGCGTTGAGATTTCACCTCTGCTGCCCCTTCTTGCGCGAAGCTTCACGTGCGTTCGACGCATATACAATACAGCATGCCATTGTTTTGGCCCAAAGGGGAAAAGAGCCGAGGGCTTCTTTGTGGCAAAGCTATGTGGAGGGAAAGGAAGCGGTCGGTAAGTGAGAAGGAGAGAGAAAGAGAGATGGAGAGGGAGAGGAAATGCTCCACTTTGCCAAGGTTCGAGGCACGCCACCAAGCTTTCAGAAAAGCTCGGAAATTCTCACGTAATTTCTCTAAGAGCTTTCATATATGGCGACGCACGGAATCACGAAGCCCAATTTAGAGAACTTGAGGGGGCGATTTTTTCGCTTTAATTACGCTCGCCCTACGCTGTCCAGAGCCAGGTTCAAAGGCCCTTTTGAGATATATTTAAAAAAAATTTTTCTCGCGTATTTTCTTTTTTTTTTAAATAATTTTTTTTACATAATCACATGTTCTATATGCAGGCTTCATCAAACGTTATTTAATAGTCATTCTACATTTTAACACGTCAGAGTTTTTCATACGAGCTTTCAAATGTTACCCTTTAAACGATACTTTTTGAAAATCAAGGTCGATATTCCATTTTGATGGATAAGCTGCCTTTGCCATTGGCGGAGCTATGGTGGAGCTATACTACTGGAAAATCGTAAATTACTGCGATAATGTTGTGTGCACTGTCGCTGTCTAATTTCGGATAGAATTTACGTGCAGCAACACGCACGAATGGCGATTCTTTCCCGTCGCCTGTCCATGACGTGCTTCAGAGTCATCCCATGCATAGCCGCGTGGGTGTGTCAGCGAGGGCATTCGACATTCATCATATCCATCAACCGGATTTGCGTGACCCCGAGATTCGCGTCCATCGTTGATAATGCAATATTTACGGTTACAGAGTCAATGCTTTGCATGTTTGGTCTTTTGAACGACAGGCAAACAATTTTTTTTTTCTATGTTTCAGCTTTTTTTTTCCTCCGCGCCGTCAATATTTGGCGTTGAAACGTTTAACGGGCAAATATTATTGGTGTGGGAGTGGCACTTTCTTTTTTTCTCTTAAATAATTGTGTTTTATGAACTGTGTTTTACGTGCGAAATGTTTCATCGATTTGCAAGGTATTTAACGAGAGGCGCTGTAGAAAACATAGACGGCGGAGAACTCTCACTCGGGTCGGGTACGCGCGGCGCGGAAAGGATTAAATAATAAAAAA
>JAWWEN010000001.1:5936125-5951945 GCA_035582955.1 Sycophila texana | reverse complement strand
GTTAAATTTACTTCCAATTTTACAGTTAAATCTACTGTGCAAACAGTAAGAACTACTTTTTATTTTTTTCGGTGCAGTGCGAGAAGTAACCAATTTACTACTTGTAAAAAGCATTTTTTTAATACGCACGTACGAACGAAACCTATTAAATTTTATTATTTATTTATTTATTTATTTATTTATTTTTTTTTTAATTTCAGCGGAAAGTTGTTCAAGTGCCTTCAAGCGCCACTTCAGGATTTGCGCACGTGGCTGCGGCCGGCGACACCGGCAGCGCTGCCGCCGTTACGCACGAGTTCGCCACTCGATCGCGGAATCAGCTACATCGATGACTCGGCAACGAGCTCCGAGGACGAGACCTACCCCAACACCCCAGCCAACGAGGTCTCGTTATCTTCGAATGCCTCCAGCGCGCAGCCCACGGCTAGAGCTTTCTCATCGGATTCCGGGTAAATTTGCCCGTCATAATTTGACAATTTTAGAATGTTAAATAAGAGTTTTTTTTCTTTCGTTTTTTAAAAAAATCATTCCTATTATTTTGTATCTTTAGACGCAGAGTGGATTATTGCAGAACAATTGTGTAAGACCATCAGTCGACATGGGATTTTTACGCGCATATGAAAATTTAATTCGTTTCGCAATTTGTATATACACTGAGAGAAATGTTTAGTGAAAATTACGACACTGTATGGGATGGTGGTTACAGACTGCCGTTATGACAAAAATTACGATACTGTATAGTAAAATTTGCCATAAATACAGTAAAAATTACTATACTGTGTGGGAAAGTGGTTACAGACTGCCATTATGACAAAAATTACGATACTGTATAGTAAAATTTGCCATAAATACAGTAAAAATTACAATACTGTCTGACAAAATTCACTATATTTTTGGCCAATTTTACTATAAAGTATGATAATTTTTCAGTCTGCAATCACTTTCTCATACAGTATAATAATTTTTACTAAATACAGTAATTGTTACTAAAAATTTCTCTCAGTGTACTAAGCTAAGATATGATATTTTAAAAAATTAATATTTTATGCACTTGAAACACGACGTACGGAATTTTCTCGCGAAAATTATTTAAAAATTGTAAAATTACGCCTAATGTCAGTAGAAGTAGTCAGTCATCTTTCTTTATATCGCCACTTCAACTTTTTCAAACTGTAAACGTCATTACATTATTACTGTAAAATAAATGATTATCCCCTGGAAAGTATCTACTAAAGTGCGACGTATTACTATAATATTGTTATTCTCCACTGAGAAAAATTATTCGTTTTTAATTAATTTTTCAATTTTTACTTAACGTTTTGTAATATTTCTAACAAACATTTTTAAAAATTATATTAATTTTCCACACTTGATCAAGTAAGTCACCTCGTCAATAAAAAAAAAATATTATAATTTTTCTAAACCTACTTTTCTCAGTGTCTTATATTAAAAAAAAAACATAATAATAATCCTCAATCTCGTTTTTAATCAAAAAATTTAATCTCAAACATACTATAATTCCCAAATGTTCCGCAGATTCTCATCGGAGACCGGTGACCGTCGCTCGCGCTCCTACGAGTGCGGCGGCAGCAGCCGCAAGATAAGCGAGTCCTCGAGCAGCGAACCAGGCGACGCCGCGAACGGCTCGCGCGCGGGCGGCTTCACCCGCTCCAGGTGGACCTCGTCCTTCCGCAAGCTCCTCGGGCGCAAATCCTCCAAGGCCAAGACTAGCGCCGCGCAGGCGCAGTCCTCGTAAATTCCGCTCCTTCGCCACAAACGCCGCGGTTCCGCGGCACCTCGGCGGCGCGGATCCACCCGCCCTTAAAGGCAGGTGCTGCGCGCGTTTAAAACGAATAAAATAAATAAAATGAATAAAATGAATAAAATGATTAAAGTGAACGACGAAAAGACGTGCGACTTAGCGCGAGGTTTATACGGATGTGGAAGTCCCGTGCACACCAATTCGCACTCTCAGTGTTTCCCGGTTCAATTTTATTCTCAGTACAAAATGATAGTTCGTGGGCGATCGATCGTGCGCCGGCCAAGGCACGAAATTCCACGAGTTAGGCGTCTGAGTGGTTCTCGAAGAAAGTATTTTTAGTTATTGATGTAGTGAGTGCACTGAGGGTGCGAATTGCTTTAGCTTACGTAAGAGACGAATAATTTGTGTTCTCCTTTTTCTTTTTTTTTGTAAAATGACATACCTTTCTTGCTTCACTGATTCGAATTTATTATTAGTTTACTACTGCTATACTACTTTTATTAGGCTTATAATTGTAACGAGTACATTGATTATTTTCGAGAATAATTGTTAGAATTTTTTTTTCGATGGAAAAAGTATTTAGAATTATGTTGACACACGACGCGTGTATTGAAAAGAGATTTATTTTATTTTGATACCATTTCTTTTTGTATAATTTTGTTACAAACTGTTTGGATGTTGATATATAATCTTATATAGCAATACGAAATAATTGTGTAAATAAACTTTCGAGTTTAGTTTATAAAAATTCATGTATGCCTGGTGCAAACGCTAAAAAAATTTCTGTTATCTTATTTATTATTAGACAAACGATTAGATTTTTATTTCTTTAAAACTGAAACCTACGTAAAATCGGTCTAAAATGAAGATGATATGTTTAATAGAAAAAAATTTATATAGAAAGAAGTGATATTTCATAAAAAATAATATGTTACTATATCACTATTATTAATAAGAAAAAACAGAAAGACCCGATATATGAAATATGTTCATACCAAGTCTTGTAAATCTACTAGCGTTTGAAATATTTAACCTCGCCCTAAGTTGCTATTTTCGTCGAAACGTAAAAAATTATTAGGTCGCTCTTAATCTTCTATAAAAATTAGGTACATGTAGCAACGATAGTTACAATAAATTAAATTGTATTCAATAGTCACAATTTCACTGATTAAACGTGAAATAACATTCCTGATCAAGTCGTTCTAAAATAAAAAAAAAAAAAAATAATGATAGATAAAAAAAAAACTAAAGGTATTTTAACCCTATTAAAGCTATTCTTGAAGACCTGTTGAAATATTTTGTCTCCAGATTTTGTCAACATAACTGAACTTATTGGTTTAAAGCAACTGTGATAACGAAAGAAATCGCTGTGCCGAAGTAAATTACGGGGATTTTAAGGAATGCGATTTTCACGCAACGATGTGACGCGATAATGAAAAGGGAATAACATAAATGCATTTTTTCGCGATGATACTGTAAGTCTAAGAAAAAAAAAAATCGTCCAATCGTTCGTTTGGCGGTACGTAAGAGAGAAGATGGATTCCGAAAAGTTCGTTCAAATCAATTTTTATAATTGTGCTTTTTTTTTCTCGATTGTTTTCGCAATCAATTGTCTTTTTTTTTTTTGCTATTGTTGCTCAATGAACCTCGCACATTATCTACTTTTTACTCCGAACTTTAAAAACAAAAATCATAAACCAACTGCCAGTTGATTGTATAGAAGAAACCGAGGTGTTTTTAGAGCTGCAAAGTAATGCAATAGCGGCGGTAATATCCATATTATAAAACTTGGAATAGTGAAGAAACTTAACTTTTGTAGAGCAGACGGGAAATTGAAAAATATGGCGAATCCTTTTTAGGCTATTTAAAATCTTACTTTTGTAATAAGACTGTTGCGTTTAAGATGTTGTCCGGTAGTACTTAATATTGTATAATCCTAACTTACGTATACTAAAGTCCATGTATTTATTGCGATGAAATTGTCATCTTTAAAGAAAATAAATTTTTATTTTCTATTGTCAATTATTTAAATCAATCATAACTTTGATGTTTTACAAACGAACAATTTTTTTCTTTTCGTTTACAAAAAAAAAGAAATTTATTTCTTTAGTAAGGTGACAATTTCTTAGATATACCAACTTGTTAAGGAGTTTCAAAAGATATGAGCTTTCCAAACTACATAGACTGTAGTTGAACTGTTATAATTAATCTACGATTCGTACAATCGTAATGTAATTAAGCAGGAAACATACGAGCCTCGAACAGCAAAGATCACGATTGATCAAGCGACATATACTTTTAAACCCTGTGCCTTAGTGCGAACAATTATTGTTGATTATTCCGTAAACTGCGATTACGCAGTATAGGATGGTTCAAGATTTTTCAATGAATTTACAAATATCTATCAATTTACACAATTATACCCCCGAATCAATTATAGTGAAACGCAATTGTTGCCATCTGAGCTATTAATAATTTAGACATTAAGAATTGAAAAAAAAAAAAAAATAAAATAAAAGAAAGAATTTTAACGTAGAGATTTAAGGTATACTATAAATGTATAGTCTCTGACTGTCAGAAATAATTCAAATACAATTCATATCGAAAAGCTCAGATGGTAACTACGAGTTTCGCTTTTAATAATAATTAATTGCTCAATTCAATTGATTGCAAACAAATTGTATATCTAACTTGTGAAAAAAAGTCACTATAAACTTGTTGGTTGGAAAAATCAAAATTTTATTCGGTTGTTACCTCCGTTATAAAAATTATATAATTATGTACTTTATTTCGGTGAATTGGATCGAGATGTTTACGTATGATAAAATTAAAGGATTAGTTAATTAGGACAATCGAATCTCTGCTATAAAGATGTCGGTTGCGATGGTTTTCTCAAGAAAATTGTAATTCCCCCTTGCGTAATCGACTCTTTGCTGTTTACGCCGCAGAATAATGAAAATCTACATAGAGTAAAAGACAGGGTGCGCAAGGTTATTGTAGCTATAATAAATACGAAGCATAAAATGAAAAATTTACTTGAGAGAATTACTAGTTTTAATTGCCTATTTAAAAAACGAATTGTAGCGGCACTGTATATGATTCATTTAAGTTTAAGCTATTGGGGAGTCCGTGAACAATAGTTCTTTTTTTAGCGAGTAAGTTATCATTATTTATAAGTTTAGCTGTAACAGATGCATTTTTATTTTCCGTTCATCTTTTTATCATTGTTTTTGAGGATGCATTTCGAACAATTTTTCTGCGTATACATATTTTTATTTATTTTGCGATTTATAGTATGTATAATAATAAATTAAGGTGCAGTTCTACACTAACATTTCAACAAGAAAATATTCAAAATTTTCGTTTTAGTATAACATTTAAATGAGAAGACATGTTTTATTTTAAAAAAAAATTAATATTGCTTACTTTGTATGGTATAGCGTAAATTCTGTTTGAATCGTACAAAAGTAGTGTAGAGCTTCATTTTAAAATCGACAAACGATAAAAGACGAACGAAAAAGCACTTGTGTCCTGCAGTTACGGAGCAAGAACGGGAACGAGCCACATCTCTCTGCCTCCTCGTGCAAGAACGAGGGCGATAAAGAGGATAGTTGCCGAATTTGTTTTGTATTCAATGGACCTCGCAACAATCGAAGATTTATGCTTAAAAATGTAGAAGCAGATGCTAATTTAATTATTTGTTTCTTTTGGAAAGGCACAAAGCGCCGTTATTAATTTGATTTTTCTATTAAACTTGCATTTTTTTATTAAATCTTATTTATTTTAAGTAAACTGCTATATACTTAAATTAACGTTATTTTCGGCAAAATGCTGCTTTCCAGAATCTTTTTTTATTTAATTTAATGAATTTGGAGCAAAAGTTACTAAATTTGCAAATGATGTTATTAGACTATGTATTCTTACAAGTATTGACAATTATAAAATGTTATTATGTGCACATAATTATTTTTATCTATAAAAAGTTTACACTTAAATCGATACAAATAATCATGCGCAATATTTTTGACTTGTTAATATTTGATACAAAGTTAAAACTATGTCAAATAATAAAGTTAATGTGATATTGACTACGTGACGAATTGATTTAAAAATTTACAATATTTTAAGCCGTTACTTCCACCGCTTTTTCTAAAAAAAATTAGATTTCGGTTGAAGTTAATTAGGAAAATATTTGGAGTCTAAATTTTTTGTGAAGTAATTGCTTAAAATTTTGTAAATATAATTTTTTTTTTTTAACTATTTTAAACATCATGCACTTGTACTTGACTTTTGCTTACAAATCGACTGTTTGTTATTCTGTTTATAGATAATTTAACACTTGGCAATGTGAATTTTATTTAAAAAAAAAAATCATCTTCTACCTTTTTAACTTAGTCTAAGTCTTCGACTGTTGTAACAGATTGAAGCAAGAAATGTAACGTTGTATATCTGTGTACGTAAATCGCAGAAATCCGTGAAAAAAATATACTCAATGTTGCTATTATGAATGGTACATACTTGTCGTGATGATATGTTTTTGTGAAACCTTCGAAATGACACAGGATAAACCATGGTATTTCAATGAGTATATTAGAATATGAGAAATAAAATTATTATTATTATTATACATAAAACAAATTGTATTTATAATAATTCATTATTTGCAAATCCTACATATTTATATTTTTCATTTTACAGCACCCACCTTAAAAAAAAATATACATATCCATACTTGCTAATTATTGTAAACTTAATTCTCCAGTTTTATTTATAAATTAATATAAAATCATATAAAATTATATAATTATAAAAATAATATAATATAAAAGTAATATAACTATAAAAATTATATTATTATATAAAATATAAAATTATAAATTATGTTAAAACTCTCGAAACTCTATTTTTCGAATCTCCTTTGTTATTAATATTTGTATTTCAATTTGCAAATCTTTATTGAAATTATGAAGTTTCCCATTTTTTGGATAAATGATTTTGTAAACAATTTCTTCACTTATATTTTATTCAAAACTTTCGAAAATCACTTTTTGGAATCTACTTTATTGTTAATTAATATAAATATTTTATATAGTGAAAATGATCAATTTATTGCCAGATCGTCGCCGTCGGGTTGATAATTAGCCCTTTGACCGTCAGTGTTTAGAATAAAGGAACGCGGAATAGGAACACCGAACGCGTCGACTGGATTCGACCACGCAGCAGTTACCCTCCGGCTTCCGACTCGTGCAGTCGCCAGCTAGCCGTTAAATTGTCGAAAGTTAAATAAAAAAACGTCGCGCTGATTCTGCGGAGTGTTTATTGTTAAGGAATATTTCCTACCCACGTACTCTCTACAACCGTAGAGAGTAGAGAAAAGGCAAAAAAAGTGTCTACTTGCATATAGCCTTGCTGGCGTCATGGCGGACGCAGCGGCGAGACAACTGCAGTACGAGTATAAAGCGGTAATTGTTCTATTACTTTATGTAACTTTGAGATTATAACGTTAAAAGTGAATTTTGTACTTCTATTTTCGAGGTCAATCTAAATAACTAAGTCTTATCTTTTATTTCTATTGTAATGTTGAAAAATTTCGCGGGCTTTATAGGTTATGTTTTTGATGCAACGCATTTATGGTTCAATTTATTTAAGTAATTTTACATTTGCATATTTAACTGTTTTCTCTTACAATTTTCAGAATTCTAATCTTGTTTTACAAGCTGACGTTCGATTGATAGAGAAACGAAGCAGAGATGAAGCGACTGGTGAAGTTATGTCCCTTGTGGGCAAACTCGATGGAACCAAAATGGGTGATCGAGCTAAGAGGACCAAGCCAGGCAAAGTGGAAGAAAGGAAAACTAAGTAAGTAAATTTACTTGACATTCAATTTACTCCATTTTTTTATAATAATACTATTTTTCTTGTTTGTGCAGTGTATTACTTGTTTCCTTTAAATTATGAAGATTAAAGTTTAATCTGAAAAAATTATAAAATGTTTATGAGAATCTATTTTATTTGAAAAAATTAATTTTTTTTTAGGCGAATGAAGCGCGATGAAGCTCAGTATGATTTTACACACAGTAAAGGAGCGACTGTCCTTTCTGAAGGTGTCGATGAAATGGTGGGAATCGTATATAGACCAAAAACACAAGAAACACGACAAACTTATCAGGTTTTATTAAGCTTTATTCAAGAAGCTCTTGGTGATCAGCCAAGTGATATTCTTTATGGAGCAGCTGATGAAGTATTAGCAGTTTTAAAGAATGAAAGATTGAAAGAAAAAGAAAAAAAGCGGGAGACTGAACAGTTGCTTGGAAATTTAGCAGAAGAAAGATTTGCTTTGCTTGTAAATTTGGGGAAGAAAATCACAGATTTTGGCAGTGATGGAAAAAGTTCGGCAGAAGAAGAGAACATTGATGAAACTTATGGTATTAATGTACTATTTGAAGAAAGTAGCGAAGAAGATGATGAAGATGTCTATGGTGAGGTCAAAGAAATTGAAGATGAAGCAGAAGAGGGTGAAGAAGCTAATGATGTCAGAGCTATTCATGCAGAGAATGTAAGTACACAAAAATTCATTTTATTTGATTCTCCTTTTGTCTTGTAAACATAAAATATTAATATTAATATCTCCTTTAAAACTTTCTCTTTAAAATACATTTTAACATGAATATATAAATATTAAAGCTTGGTAGAGCAGAAGAAATGAAAAAAGAAAAAACTTTACATCCAAGAGATATTGATGCCTACTGGCTCCAAAGACAATTAAAGGCAATTTATAATGATGCAATGGTTTCTCAAGCTAAAGCAGGAGATGTACTGGATGTTTTAAAAAGTGCTGCAGATGATCGTGATTGTGAAAATCAGCTTGTCTTACTACTTGGTTATGATTGCTTCGATTTTATTAAACAACTAAAGAAATACAGACATATGAGTAAGTAAAAACTCTAATCTATTAATATTTGTTAATTTTTACTTTACATTAAATATACAAATTTTAACTTTTGATATTAATCAACAATTGATTATTGAATTTCAGTTGCATATTGTACAATGTTAGCTTCATCTCAGTCTGAATCTGAACGCCAAAAGATTCGTAAAAAAATGAATGAAGATCCAGCTCTTACAAAAATTCTTCACCAATTAGAAACTGGTAAAGGTGAAGATGGAGCTGATGAAACAATGGAAGCTAGAGCACAGCGCAAAAGAAGAGAAGAAAATGAAGATACAGGAGGTCCAGGTGGATTAGTTCAAGGCACAAGAAATGTTATCGATTTAGAATATGTCGCATTTACTCAAGGAAGTCATTTTATGGCTAATAAACGTTGTCACTTACCCGATGGTAGTTTTAGGCAGCAAAGAAAAGGCTATGAAGAAGTCCATGTACCGGCTCTCAAACCCAAGCCATTTGCTGATAATGAAAAACTTGTTTCTATAAGTGATTTGCCTAAATTCGTTCAACCAGCTTTTGAAGGCTTCAAAACTTTGAATCGTATTCAAAGTCGCTTGCATAAGTCAGCTTTAGATGAAGATGAAAATCTCTTACTGTGTGCTCCTACAGGAGCTGGTAAAACAAACGTTGCTCTGTTGTGTATGATGCGCGAAGTTGGCAAACACATAAATGCAGATGGAACTATAAATGCAGATGAATTTAAAATTATCTACATAGGTCCTATGCGTTCCCTTGTACAGGAAATGGTTGGTAATTTTGGAAAAAGACTTGCGACCTATAATCTGACAGTGGCTGAATTGACTGGAGATCATCAGTTGACTAGAGAACAGATTGCTGCTGCACAAGTACGTTGAATTTATTTTATCGTATAAAATAGCTACAAATTTAACTTACATTGCATTATTTAATATACTAATTAATATCATCATTTCAGGTAATAGTTTGTACTCCAGAGAAATGGGACATTATAACAAGAAAGGGTGGAGAAAAGACCTTCACTTCGTTAGTTCGATTAATAATTATCGATGAAATCCATTTACTTCACGATGAACGAGGTCCCGTCCTTGAATCTTTAGTAGCCAGAACATTGAGAAACATCGAAACTACCCAAGAAAATGTAAGATTAGTAGGGTTGTCTGCAACACTACCAAACTACCAGGATGTAGCAACATTCCTCCGTGTCAAGTCAGATATTGGACTTTTCTACTTTGACAATAGCTTTAGGTATGGTTTAATATCTCAGTTTTCAAATTTTATTTTTAATATTTACACTGCATGCTGTAGCTTAATACAATAATAATTGTTTTTTTATGTAGGCCAGTAGCGTTAGAACAGCAGTACATTGGTGTCACAGAAAAGAAGGCTCTGAAACGGTTTCAGGTAATGAACGATGTCGTCTACGAAAAAACGATGGAGCACGCTGGCAAAAATCAAGTTTTAATTTTCGTACATTCAAGAAAAGAAACTGGCAAAACGGCTCGAGCCATAAGAGATATGTGTCTTGAAAAAGATACTCTAGGTCAGTTCCTTAGAGAAGGCTCTGCATCTATGGAGGTCTTGAGAACAGAAGCAGAACAGGTTAAAAATATGGAGCTGAAAGATTTGTTGCCCTACGGTTTTGCTATCCATCATGCTGGAATGACAAGAGTTGACCGTACCTTAGTTGAAGATTTGTTTGCCGATAGACATATACAAGTGCTAGTATCTACTGCTACTCTCGCTTGGGGTGTGAATTTACCTGCTCACACCGTAATAATCAAAGGTACCCAAATATACAATCCAGAAAAAGGTCATTGGGTGGAATTGGGAGCTCTTGATGTGCTACAGATGTTGGGTCGTGCTGGTCGTCCTCAGTATGACACAAAAGGAGAAGGTATATGCTTTTTTTTATTTTAAAAAGTTAAACTATTTAATTATTAAATTGCTTAATTGATTTTCTTACTTATAAAAAAACAAATCTTAAAGTGTAACATCGTTACTAAGTTATTATTTCTGCTTTCTGTAGGTATTCTCATAACAAATCACAGCGAGCTTCAATATTACTTGTCTTTACTCAACCAACAACTACCCATCGAGTCTCAGCTCGTGAGCAAAATGCCAGACATGATGAATGCAGAAATAGTTCTCGGCACGATTCAAAACGTGCGTGATGCAGTGACATGGCTAGGCTACACATATCTTTACATACGTATGTTACGCTGCCCAAACTTATACGGTATCAGCCATGACAAACTACGAGACGATCCGCTGCTTGAGTTGCATCGAGCTGACCTGGTTCATTCCGCCGCTATGTCTCTGGATCGTAGTGGCCTCATAAAGTACGATCGAAAAACCGGAAACTTCCAGGCCACGGAACTGGGAAGGATCGCCTCGTACTTTTACCTTACTTACGAGACCATATCTACGTATAATCAATTATTAAAGCGAACTCTGAGCGAGATCGAACTCTTTAGAGTGTTCTCGCTCTCCAGCGAATTTAAGAATATAAATGTGAGGGATGAGAAATTAGAATTGCATAAGCTCATGGATCGCGTGCCTATACCCATTAAAGAGAGCATGGAGGAGCCTAGCGCCAAAGTGAATGTACTTCTTCAAGCGTATATTTCTCAGGTAAATTTTTTATTTTTTATCTGACGAAAGTTAAATATTCGAAATTCGTCATTCAAAATATTCACAATATTTTTACAATTAGTGTCTAATGTCACCACATTTTATTTCAGTTAAAACTCGAAGGTTTTGCTCTTATGTCAGATATGGTGTACGTAACACAATCAGCTTCACGTTTAATGCGTGCGATCTTTGAAATCGTACTATTTCGCGGATGGGCGCAGTTAGCAGATAAGTGTCTGTCTCTTTGTAAAATGATCGAGCGTCGGATGTGGCAATCGATGTCACCACTGCGTCAATTCCGCAAAATGCCTGAAGAGATCGTGAAAAAGATCGAGAAAAAGGGTTTCCCGTGGGAGCGGCTCTACGATCTTGGTCCCAATGAAATTGGTGAATTGATTCGCGTTCCGAAGCTCGGCAAAACTATTCACAAGTTTGTCCATCAGTTTCCCAAACTTGAATTATCCACTCACATTCAACCGATCACAAGATCTACGCTGAGTGTAGAGCTCACTATTACTCCCGACTTTATATGGGACGAAAAAGTTCACGGGGCTTCCGAAGCTTTCTGGATTCTCGTCGAAGATGTTGATTCCGAGGTTATATTGCATCACGAATTTTTCTTACTAAAGGTAAATTAACCATTTTCGTTAAATTAATTAGCTTCTAAATTGCCATACATTTTTTAAGAGACTGTAAATTTAAATTCTTTTATTTAAAATTTTTCATTTAGGCTAAGTATGCAACTGACGAGCATCACATAAAATTCTTTGTGCCCGTTTTTGAGCCTTTGCCACCACATTACTTTTTACGAGTCGTATCAGATAGATGGATCGGAGCAGAAACGCAATTACCTGTCAGTTTTAGACATTTGATCTTACCAGAAAAGAACTTACCACCAACTGAATTGCTAGATTTACAACCTCTACCTATCACAGCTCTTCGAAATTCTACTTTTGAAAGTTTATACGCTGACAAATTTCCACAATTTAATCCAATTCAAACACAAGTGAGTGCTAAAGAAAGATTTTCATACTCTTTATTAATCTATTTGTTACTTCAGTATTAAGAAAATAAAAATAATATATATTTGTGTAATAGGTATTCAATGCAGTGTATAATTCCGATGAGAACGTTTTTGTGGGTGCACCAAGCGGCTCTGGTAAAACCACTATAGCCGAATTCGCTGTACTGCGTCTAATATCCCAAAATGCTGAAGGTCGTTGCGTGTACATGGTCAGTAAGGAGCCGCTTGCTGAACTAGTTTACATGGATTGGGCATACAAATTTGGTAAAGGTCTCGGTAAAAAAGTAGTACTATTAACGGGAGAGACTGGTACTGATCTGAAGTTACTAGCCAAGGGTCAGGTAATTATCACGACTGCTGATAAATGGGACATTTTGTCTCGTCGTTGGAAACAGCGTAAAAATGTACAAAATATTCAACTGTTCATCGTTGATGAGCTGCAACTTATTGGTAACATAGAAGGCCCTGTGTTAGAAGTCGCCTGTTCAAGAGCTAGGTAAATATTTATCAATATTTTTCTCTTTGGAAGTTCATTTCTTCTAATATGATTTGTACGATCTGAAATCTGTATTAATAACAATGCAAATTATTATTTTTTTTTAGGTACATATCCTCGCAGCTCGACAAACCAACGCGTATAGTCGCTTTATCGAGTTCTATTGCAGACGCAAAGGACATAGCCCAATGGCTAGGTGCTCCAGGAGCTTCAACGTTCAATTTCCATCCGTCAGTACGACCCGTTCCACTCGAGCTTCACGTTCAGGGTATCAACATAACCCACAATGCATCACGTCTTGCTGCTATGGCGAAACCTGTGTACAATGCCATCCTCCGTCACGCCCTCAGAAAGCCAGTGATCGTGTTTGTGCCTACGCGTAAACAAGCGCGTCTGACGGCCTTCGAAATTTTAACTTTCGCAGCAGCCGAGAGCAAGCCCACGCAATTTTTCCACGCCGATGAGGAAGACATCAAACCTTTCCTCGAACGCATTAGCGATAAGACATTATGCGAGACCCTCTCTCAAGGTGTAGCCTACCTGCACGAGGGCTTGTCAACAAGCGATCGTCGACTTGTTGAGCAGCTATTTGACAGCGGTGCCGTGCAAATTGCAGTGATCACACGGGACCTCTGCTGGAGCCTCTCGATTTACTCGTATCTCGTAGTCATACAAGATGTTGAATATTACAATGGCAAGATTCACGCCTACGTGGATTATCAGATTACCGACGTGCTGCAGATGGTCTCGCGCGCTAATCGCCCGCATGAAGATGACGACGCCAAGTGCGTCCTGCTTTGTCAAAGCTCGAAGAAGGAATTTTTCAAAAAGTTCCTGAACGAACCGCTACCGGTTGAAAGTCACTTGGATCACTTGCTTCATGATCACTTTAATGCTGAAATCGTCACCAAGACAATCGAGAACAAGCAGGATGCCGTGGATTATCTCACCTGGACGTTCCTGTACAGGAGACTGACACAGAATCCAAACTATTACGGCCTGCAAGGAGTGACGCACAGGCATCTTTCAGATCACCTTTCTGAGCTGGTCGAGAGTACTTTGAGCGACCTCGAGCAGGCCAAGTGCGTCACCGTCGAGGACGAAATGGATGTGACGCCGCTTAACCTGGGTATGATCGCCGCCTACTACTACATCAACTACGCCACTGTCGAAATGTTCGATGGCTCCCTCAATGCCAAGACGAAGATTCGCGGTCTTCTTGAGATTATTTCGGCCTCTGCTGAGTACGAAACTATTCCTGTACGACAAAGAGAAGAGAATCTGCTCAAGAGTCTCGCTTCGAGATTGCCGCATGCTCCGCAAGCCCAACGCATGGCGGATCCACATGTAAAGGCTCAGCTGCTTCTTCAAGCTCACTTATGCAGAATACAACTTGGGCCAGAACTACAAAAAGACACAGAACTTGTACTGAGCAAGAGTATTAGGCTGATACAAGCTTGCGTCGATGTGCTCAGTTCATCGGGTAATCGTTTTTTCTTTTTTCTTTATTGTCACTTTATCTCTTGTGTTCTGACATTTTAAAGACATTTATGTTAGTCAATTGAATATCAAAAGCAGTTTTAAAACTATTTAATATTTTCAGGTTGGCTGGCGCCTGCAGTAGCTGCTATGGAGCTGGCTCAAATGGTAACTCAGGCTATGTGGTCGAAGGATTCGTACCTCAAGCAATTGCCGCACTTCACCGCGGATATAATCAAACGGTGCACGGACAAACGCGTGGAGACTGTTTTCGACATAATGGAGCTGGAAGACGATGTGCGCAATCGATTGCTCCAGCTTTCGGAGCAGCAGATGGCCGACGTGGCAAAGTTCTGCAACCGTTATCCAAATATCGAGATGGCATACGATGTCCAGGACAGAGACAGAATCAGACACGGTAACACTGTGAACGTGATCGTGCAGTTGGAGCGCGAAGACGAGGTGACGGGACCAGTAGTGGCTCCTCTCTTCCCTCAAAAAAGGGAGGAGGGCTGGTGGGTCGTTATTGGAGATCCCAAAGCCAATCAGTTACTGTCCATCAAGAGGCTGACGCTTCAACAAAAAGCCACGGTGAAACTGGACTTCTTGGCACCTGCACCCGGACTGCACAATTACACGCTGTACTTTATGAGCGACGCCTATCTGGGATGCGATCAGGAGTACAAGTTTTCTATCAGCGTCGGAGATTACGAATCGGATGCCAGCTCTGGCTCCGAGTCTGATTAAAGGGATTTTATTTAACAAAAATATTGCCAACTAATTTAGCGTAACAAATAAAACGTTATTTTCATCCAGCTATAGATGTACACGACAGCTAACTACACAAGTGAGCTATTTAAGTAATTTTATGTATAAAATAAAGATTTTTTATTTATTAGAACATAGAATTTTTTCAATTTTTTTTTGTTTCAAGTGTTAGAAATCATTCTACAACGTCAAAAGAAAAACCAATAAGCAGTTGGTAATATTTCTGGGAAAATCCTATTTAAAAACATAAATATAAGATATGTTACTTGTAAATACATTGTAAATATATAGTATTGGCATTACAATCTACTGACAAAATTTCAACGACTGTGCAGGATTGATGGGTTAAAACAATAAGCAAGAAAATACCCTATACATCACGATGTACTTTTTTTTATGTAATCGATTGAATCGACAAATAAATTAGAATCACAAAAATCTAAAGTGTTAAATTTTTCTGTAGTCCTGCAAAATGTTGTCAAAACATGTATTATAGGTACAATGCAGGTCATCTATAAATAAATGCTTCTGTTATATACATTATTAATACCATTATTATAAGTTAAAAGATAGATAAAATTTGAGATTTGCTCCGAAATTTTGGAGTAGAGTTATGCACATAAACTGTACACAATAAAATGTTTTTTCAATAAATAAAATCAAAAGATTAAATAAGTTAAATTTAAAAGATAGATAAAATTTGAGATTTGCTCCGAAATTTCGGAGTGGAGT
>JAWWEN010000001.1:5919378-5936025 GCA_035582955.1 Sycophila texana | reverse complement strand
AATGCACATAAATTGTACACAATAAAATGTTTCAATAAATAGAATCAAAAGATTAAATAAGTTAAATTTAAAAGATAGATAAAATTTGACATTTGCTCCGAAATTTCGGAGTGGAGTAATGCACATAAATTGTACACAATAAAATGTTTCAATAAATAGAATCAAAAGATTAAATAAGTTAAATTTAAAAGATAAATAAAATTTGAGATTTGCTCCGAGATTTCGGAGTGGAGTAATGCACACAACCTGTACACAATAAAATATTTCAATAAATAAAAACGGCGTTTCAACAAATAGAATCAAAAGTTTAAAAACTTTATTATTGGTTTAAATACAAAATAAAAATTCACAAAATGCACTAAATAGAGCATTCTTTCAGCTCCGTTTTCGCAGAAAGCGACGCACACTCGAAAATTAAAGCGCTCCAATGAAATTAAAATGCGCGTGCCAACAATACTCCACGCAGCGTTTAAACAATAAACCAAAAACACGACACGCACACCAGAGCTTCCCCCAATGTTTACCAACAAAAAACAGCTGACGCTCCGATTGCTCCGAAACTTGCCTTCGGAGTCGCAGTGCCCGGCCCCGCCACCAGATGTCCCCGCCAGCTAAGGCCGCGCGTCGCCTGCCGGGCGTACGAGGCTCGCGAGTCTCGGGCCGGCAGGCTAGTGTGCGTGCAGCAGCGCTGGGCTCCGTACTTTCGCCGCGCCGCGCGCGGGTTCATCGTAGCCAGCCGCGAGGCAGGCCAGTCAGTCATCTCTGACCCGTCGCGCGCTGCCTCTCGCTCTCTCTCTGTCTCTCTCTTTCTCTCTTTTTCTATCTCCCTCTTTCTCTCTCTCTCTGTCTCTCTCCGTCCTTCTCTCCCGCAAGGCGCCCGCACATACACCTCGGCCGCGTTCTATACACGCCTCCCGCACGCCAAGACTCGGCCGCGTGCAGCCCGCGTTATAAAATACTACACCCCGGAGCAGTGCGCGAGTGCGCCGAAGGGCCCGGCCGCGGGCCGAGGTCATGCTAGTGTGCGGCACTCCGGGAGGAGACGCGCCCCAGGAGCGGAGAGGAGGAGCCGCCGGACGACGGCGACGAGCTGCCCGCTCGGCGTCTCGAGATGCTGCTGGCCCCTGCTGAGTCCTCGGGGGAGCGGTGAGTGCCCACGCCACGCGATTTTACGCCTACTTATATGTACACCTTCTGCGTGTACACGGTATATATATATATATATATAGATATATGTACACTGTGTGCCCGTGTGTTCTTGTGTTCTTGTGCTCTCGTGCGCCCGAGAGAGTCGGGATTCGATTCCGATTATGTGTCTCCTCTGCGTGTGCGAATGTGCGGCGAGTGTGTATAATATACAAGAGTGTGAGTGCGTGTGCGCCGCGGCGCCGGAACGCCCGGGGAGGAGGACGAGCGACTCGCTTTTTTATCCTGCGCCCGTACAGCTCTCTTGGTGCGTGTCTGCGTGTTTGCATGTGTGTGTGTGTGCGTGTGCGTGTGCGAGGCTCACGCGTCAGGCATGCAGCCGCGAGCCAGCGACGTATCGGGACTAGAGATGAGCGAGGCTGCGTGGTATTTCGGAGCGGGATGTGCTTGCTCCTCGATCGCCTTACCCCGGGCGGATAAACAATGCGCCGAACGAGCGCTGCTGAGAGATACGTGCGACTGCGACTGCGGCGGTGATGATGCGAGTGTGGGAGGATATCATGGTTTTTCAAGTATTTTTTTTTTTTTTTTTTGGCCGGGGCTATTCGCACTAAAAGTCCACGTGAATACGTGAATATAAGCATTTTCCAGTGACTTAAATATTCACGTAAATGTACGTTCATGTAAGGGTTACATACACGTAAGTACGTGTGCGTAAGTCCTTAAATCAACGTATATTTACGTAAATTCTGGTGCGAATAGTCACTCGGTTTTTTTTCGGTGGGACTCGTTCTTGAGGAGTTTTTTTTGAAAAATCCACGTAAATACGTTTATGTTACATACACATAAATACGTTTATGTTACATACACTTAAATACGTGTACGTAAGTCCTTAAATTCACGTATTTACGTAAATTTTTTGTGAGTATAGTCACTCCTTTTTTTTTCGGTAGGACTCGTTCTTGAGGAGTTTTCCGAAAAAATCCACGTAAATACGTGAATATAAGCATTTTCCAATAACCAACCCAAATATCCACGTAAATACGTTTATATTACATACACATAAATAAAATACGTGTGCGTAAGTCCTTAAATCCACGTATTTACTTGAATTTTTGGTGCGAATAGTTTTTTTTTTCGGTAGGACTCGTTCTTGAGGAGTTTCTCGAGGTGGGATTTTGTGTGCGTTTAGATGTTCGGTGATGTCTCGGTTTTTCGTAAAATCTGAGGCTTCGACTGGTTTTCGTGCGGACATTCCTGGATCGAGGAAAAGTTCACTTGAGTGCGGCGTGCGTAGGAAATGCCGAAACTGCCGTGCGCTGCATGACTCATCGAACACCTGATTCTTATCCGGTATTAATTGATCGATTTATTTAACCTGCAGCGGGATACTTATATATACTTTAATGGATAAAGGATAGATAACAGCGAGGCCGTTATTGTTGACTCGATTAGAGTGTCGTTAGTTAGAGCCCGAATTATCTACGCTTGTGATTCATTATCTTGGCTCACAATATTATATAGCGAAAGTTTATGTCTATAAAGCTCGGAATTTATTGACAAAATATAAGCATTAGTATGGTAATTATAAAAATAATAATAATACTGGTAACCATATTATTAAAAAAAAATATTATAATATTAATAATTACAATAACCGTTAGGAAAATCCTCGCGCTTAGCGCGCTCAAATTTAACGCATTTATTTAAATTAAATAAATGGAATAATTCGAAACTTTAAAAAATTAATAATTATTTTATTAAGAAGTTAAAGAAATAAATGTCTTCGCTTGTTAAAATTGAAATATTATATGCACATTAACACGTTTTAAAGTACGGCGTCGTTTAACAAATTGCTTTTTATAAAATGCTTCACAATATCCTGCCATCGCTTTTTTTAAGAGTAAATAATAATAATAATAATAATTTGCATGGAATTTAAAAACGTATATTTTTTAGGAAAAGTACTAGCACTCAACCGAAAAAACGTAGATTTTTCTTTAAAAAAAGGAAAAGGTGCAATGAGAGTCACACTAATATTGACCCTGAATGTTTAAAAAAATAAATTAATTAAACAGAAACGCATAAAGTATTATTTCAATAACGTCTAAAGCGACGTCTATAAAAAGTACAAGCTAATATTCGTGTTTACTAAAGAAAAATTTCAAGGACTAATATTTTTTACGTTCGCTCATTCAGTCGATACGTAACCTCTATCGCGTTGTTTACACCTGCAGCTTAATTACCGCGTTGAAACGAAAAAAAAAAAAAAATTGACGAGTGCGCAACTGACCAACTTAATTTAACGGATTGAGCGAATTTCGAGCGACGACATGTAAAATAAATAAACAATGTACGATGAAGCAAAAAAAAAAGGAAGGTGTTATAAGCTTCGATCGTTATAATTTTGCGAGAAGAACGACGTTGATTTATGCGTTTCACTTATAAATAGATAAGGCGACTTTTCCGCGTGGGCTAATAGTATGACGCGTTTCCTCGTCGCCGCTGAAATTAGATCTCCGCGGAAACCGGAGAATTAAGTAGCAGTCTTCTAATTACCGCAAAATATGGGTCAGTGTGGAGGCTCCTCTTTTTTGCTGATTCAATCACAACAGAGAACGCCACTGCCTACTTTCGTGATCGGCCCCGTTCGCGTTTAACTGACCATTGATAAGCTCCAAATTAAACAGACCGATTAGCGGCTCTTTCGGTAACTGTAATCCCGACCCTTTTTTTTACCCGCATACACCTTTATGGGCGAGAGCGCGATCGTACGGGCCGATTGGGCGCTTTAAACTTATGCGAAATCATGCGCATCTATTGCTTTTTGTCCTCGTTATCTTACGGGCACGCATCGTTTTATTGTCTGTGGTATCTTAAAATGTCACTTAATTTTTTTTATTGATCCACTTGAACAGTATTTATTCACCTACGACAATTTCGAAAGTGTAGTGTAGAAACTTAATGAACTTCTGTTAGATTAATCGTTTGTTTAAATTTCTAGAACGTAGGTTTTATTTTCTATGAACTTTTTACACAAACGTTTATTAATTTTAAATAAATTACAATTTATTATAAGTGGAGATAAATTTTGTACTAAAAATTGAAATAATCAATTTTAATTTTTCCGTATACTTACATTATTAGAAAATCTACTACAGTTTCTTTCAAAGTTTACTGTAAGTCTAATAAATGTTGCTATAGCTCTTGTAAATTTTACAACAAACTATTGAAATTTTGTCAATAATGTCAGGCTGTGTCGACATTAAAACTGGTTATTGTAATTTTTAGTACACTATGAGAAAAAAGTATTGTAAAAATTTCTATCTCTATCTGGAATTTTACTACAGACTGGACTCTTCTTAGATAAAAATTACAATACTCATCATAATCATAAAATTTACCATAAGTACTATTGATATTCATAATTGTAATTTCATTTTATATATGAAAGGGCTGTATATCCCGTTGAATAAATGAAATAATTAAATATAGTAAATTTTATTGGACAGTATGGGAAACAATCCTATACATACAACATATTTACTGCATTATTTTTGACAAATTTTACTCTAGTTTTCCCACTTTTATCAGAAAATCCAGTCGGTGGTTACGTTCCCAAACAGATAGTAATTTTTACCATACTTTTTTCTCAATGTAAACGTTCTCTCTCTCTCTCTCTCTCTCTCTCTCTCTCTCTGTATAAAAGTTTAATACGAAGAATTAAAAAAAAAAAAAGAATATAATATTGTTTATCAAACAAAGAGGACAAAGACTTATTTTAATTAGAATTTAATTCCAGAATTCCAGCTTCCAGAGAAATGTTTGAACATTCCCCGGCGACGATATTATATTCGCGAGAATCCGAGCGTGTATATATAAACGACCAATCGAGGCGGCGCACGCGGCGGGAATGCGAGCGCGTTTACCTGTATGCAGATTTTCGTAGGAGCGGTCGGCAATAGGTTCATGGTCGATAATTACGACACTCATTCTTCTCGGCTCCTTTTTTTTTTTTTTTTTTTTTTAAACTCTCCCGTCTCCCGACGTGCATCCACGGCCGAGCTGCGCCGCTCGCGTGTGCGTAATTCTCTTTCTCCGCGCACAATGCTGACTCGCTCTCTTTCTCTCTTCCTCTCTGCTCGGCTCTTTCATCCGCGCTTCAGTATTTACACTCGATAACGCGTTTTCCCTCATTGCTCGCCTCCACGTCCACGAGCCGTGACGCGCGTGTACGGCGGGAACAAGTCGTACTTTGTTGTCGCGTCAATGGATGTTCATTGTCGAAAAAGTGTGCAGTGATGCATAAGTTTTTTCGTTTTTTTTTTTTTTTTTTATTCAATTAATGTTGATGAATTAACAAAATTATTAGAAACGTGGACGGGGCCGTTTGTTTACTTGGTACTTTGGACGATGCACGCGCGGGATGAATATAAACAATTTGTTCGAGGGAAAAGTTTGATAAATTTATCGCAACGTGGTTTAACGTGTAGTTTTATTTAACCGAATGCGATTTATGCACATGGTATCGGCAAGAGTTTGTTTGCTTAAAGATTCGCGTTGTGAATATGTGTGTAAACGTATACAGCGCGGAGGTGAATTCGACGTTATAAGTTTAAGAGGCTAATCTTTTCAAGTATCATTTCATGCATAAAACAGGTTGTCTATTCATTGTAACGAATTGGATTTAATGAGATTAAATGTGAGATGCTTGTTGAAACTGCAGCGCTGACATTTTTTAATCTGCCGACGTCTGTCACGGTTTAATATCACTCGCCGTTTTCTTTTCTTTTTTTTTATTCATATAATTTACTGCATTCGTGTATGGAAAGAAAATATATTTTCTTCGGAAATAAATTGTCTACAATATTTCACTTAGGCATCAATGAACGATTGTGTAAAGCGTCGTAGATATCAAAGTTCATAGCTTTTGTATTATATATTGAATCTTGATAATTTTGGCTCTGATTCATTTTATCTCAATTTGGCTAAGTGTTCCGCAGATATTTAAAGCTATGTACTCGTATAGATGATTATGAATTACGTAAAACATGACGCATTCCGGTTTAATACTAAAATAAAATAAATTTCTACACGTAGAGTGTAATAATTACAATTTATGATCAAAATTAACTTTCTTTTTATTTCTGGGTACACAAGTTTTCTTTAACAAACTTTCAATAAATTGAAATCTCAAACATTTATTGAAATAGCGCACTAATTAACAGTCGCGAAAAAATTGCAATCTCTATCGCATTCTAAAATATTGATATGCAATAATAACATCTCAAGTCAATGATTTTCCATCGGACCAAGATATATAAATACGCATTATTTCCCTCAATCCCTACTCCACATTCCCGCTGCAAATGTGATTATACACAAATTGTATACAATACTCGAAAACAAATCTAAATAATAAAATATTGTAATCTATTCAAGCTATATATTAACTAATTTCCATCGACATTCACGTGTAAATATCTCCCACGTTGAGCACACCGCGTCAACCTTGTCAGTACCTTTAAAAAAACCACGCGCTCATCGGAAATTCACCATTAAAAATGTCCACCATCGTCATCACCGCGCCGCCTCCTCTCCTGTCAAAGTATATTTTTCCAACAACCTAAGAAAATCAATCGTCGCGTGAGATCCTTGAGACTATACGCGCCGCGAATCGTCGCAGCGTTACGCGCTCGTACACACACACACGTACACATATATACATCACATATAAAAATACGTATATACATCGCGTACGCGTTGCCGCCCCCACTCCCGCCTTGGGTGTCGCCACGCGGAAAGGTGCGAGGCGAAAAAAAAACGCATTCAGATGCTATAAGGAGGCGGCTGACACGCTCGCGAAACCGCGCGCCGCCGTCATAAATACCGGCCGAGAGAAAAAGAGAGAGAAAGAGACGGACGTTTGCGCAAACGCGCGTAGGCTTCCGCGCGCGCGCCGTTTATTAAACGCATCGATTTGTATTTATACGCGACGCTTTACGAGCGCGCCTCGCAGATTTGCCGATTTACGATCCGCGGATCGTTTACTATAGTTATGCTCGACGCGCGTCTCTTGAGTGCGCTGACTGCAGCTATTTGAGGATTTTTTTTTTCTTCTTTTTTGTTTTCTTTGGCGAAAAGTTATTTATTTTTTGTATAATGTTTAATTATATTTTGAATGAGTAAATTTTCTATTACTGTTAATCTATAATGTCACAATCGTAAATAATTTTGCAATTAATTATAATGGGTTACTCGGTTTGAATTTAATTCGAAATAGTCTATTTAATTATGCAATTATAATTAATGTACGTAACAAATGCAATTCGGATTTTTAATAAATGAAGATATATAGTGACTTGATTAATCATATTATATTCTAATTATATAAATATATTATATATCATATTTATTTTAATTTTATTAAGTATTTTTGCTTTAAAAAATTATCTATTTATTTATACACTCGATATTTTGTGTAAACCTTTGTAAATACTGTAATTTACAATAAACGGCTATTCTATTCTATTCTATTCTATTCTATTCTATTCTATCATATAAATATCGCATGTATAAATTACTTAGAGTGCAAAATACTCTTTCTTGTAATCAACATTGAACAGACTGAACTTTCCATCGCGCTCAAAAATCTCTACCCACTCCATTAAAAAAAAAAAAAATCACATTTAATAAGCCTCATCGACGATGAGCATCTTTCCCCGTTTGAAATTCAATTGATGAAACAACAAGGCGTAATAGTCGAAGATGCGCGAGCTCTTAGCCTCTTCACGCGCGGCTACACGTGCACTCGGGTAACATGTGCACAGCTCCCCCGTCGGCGACGATTGCATAAAAAAAAAAAAGGCGAGCGCGAGGCGCGCACGTTGGCGGCTCTCGAATCATGGTGCGCGCCTCGTAGGTATAATACACTTCGTCCCGCTGGAAAAACGTGTTCTCTCGTCGCTTTCGATGATGCAAGCTTTCTCTCCCTACTACACCTACCTCCTCGACACACAGCCAGTGCCTGCTTTGACAGTCACATTGTTGACGCTGTTGCTTTAATTCTGTTCTTTCTTTATTTTTTCCTCAATGACTGGTTCATTCATTGTGAAAGCGAGAATTTTTTTTTTTCATGCACTCTTGGTCTGCTTCATTATTTATTAAGTAGATTCAGAAATTCATGTTGAGGGTAGGAAAGCTCGATGTAAAATATTTATGCGTTTTCTTTGATGGCGCGTGTAATCAATTTAGTTAATGAGCGAGGCATGCAGTGCATTTTTCGAAAGAGCGATGTATTAGATATCATTGAATGCGTTATTGATAAATTCGATGTCTGTTAATTGTCACATCTGTTTAACCTGATTTGATTATTTATGCCAATAACCAAAGCAAATTAAACTTAATTCAATTTATTTCTGAAATTAATTGAACACTGCGAACATTTTCTCCTAAAAATTACGGTGACTTTCCTATTCCGTAAAAATTATGTGAAAAACCGTAATCGTGGGACGGTTAGACAAGCTTTAACATAAATTTGATAATAAAAGCACTGTAATTTTTACGTGAAAATTCTCGTAATTTTTACAGGTTCTTTCTTGTAAAATTTACAAAGCTTGGTCAGCCGTCCAAGATTCAGCTAAAAATTACGGTGTTTTTACCCTTATAAATTTACAATATTATAAATCATCCCACGATTACGTTTTTTCACATAACTTTTACGCGAAACAAAATCTCACCGCAATTTTTACGAGAAAATTCTCTCAGTGCACAAATATGAGTTAACAAAAACCCACGTTTAAATAAATAAAACTAATAACAAATTATGCGCAGCTCTCTAAGCTACACCACAATAACAAAAAAAAAAGTGATCTCTAAAGTTTTAAACAGCATCGAAGTAACCCGCGTAAAAATAAATTAATTTATGGTAAATTTAGATAAATTTTATCTTTAGATAAACTTGACATGCCAAATTTATATAAAGTTTATCTAAACATAAAGTGTATCTAAATTTATCTAAATCTATCAAAATTAATTTATTTTTACGCGAGAAAGCTACCGCTTATTAAGGGCAAAACCCTTCGAAGTGCATCTACAATCGAGCGGAGGCGCCGGAATGCTTGGCTCATGCACTCGCGACGCGCGCAACGTGTATATATAAAGTCGTCGAAAAAAAAAAAACTAATAAGAAAGAATAGAGGCAGAGGAACGCGCCAGAGCAGCTGAAAATGCGCGAACTCGCGGGGCCGGGCTATTAGGATTCCTCTCTCTTTTTCTCGTCTGGCTGTTTTAGGATTTGCGCAAAAGCCGAGGCCTAATATGGTTTTCGTGCGGCCGCGTGTCACACCGTCTCCTGCTTTCGCAAATTCGAGTTTCTTCCCCGATCGTCCCGCTCGCGCTTGTAAAACTCGCTCGCCTCCTGCTCCTCTTTTTTTCTTTTTTCTTTTTTTTTTTTTTTTTAATTCCCTCCTCGTCTCGACGCGAGATAACATCGCTTTTCGCGTACGCGCTCAATTTAATTGGATTGTTCCGCTGATTATTTTGTTTTAATTAGCGCGCCTCGCGACGTTCGTTTTGCAATTTTGCATGCTCAATTGTTTATGCGTCGGGAGCGTAATATAACGCAGTAGTTTCATTAAGGATTTCCTCATTAAACCCTTATAAAATGAAGCTCGCAGTTTCGCGACGGTAGCGGCGCAATTTATACAGAGACAAAAATGTGCATATCGTAAGATACGTTGATTTAAAAAAACGCGACTCGAAGGCAGCGCCGAGATTTTTTTTTTTTGTTGTTCTTTTTTTCATTTTTCTTGGGCGCGCAAAAACAAAAAGTGCGCTCTCGCGCGCGGCTAACGGTAAGCCGGTGAACTTGGCTTATTATAACTGCATTCTTTTATGGGCTACACAACAGGCTTAGGAGATAAAGAAAACGAGGGGCTTTTCAGTACACGACTCGAAACATCGATCCGCAACGGTTGAATAACGGAGATAGATATTTTCGCTTATTATTTTGTTTGACTTTGCCTGGCGCCGCGCGCCGATCATCTTCTCTTTCTCCCTCTTTCTCCTTTAGCCTACGGCATCGTGATAACGGAAAAGCGCCCGCGGCCAATTTCACAGTCAATTAGCCGCGCAAAATCGTCAAATGTGCACTGTATATATTATATACGCGTATATATACGTTATATATATATACGCGTCAGATGCGCGATTCTTAACGGGGAGAACTTTCCATCGGAGCGAATAATAAATTTTCGTGCGTTTACGCATGTCGTATTTACTTTAGCAGGCGCCTATTTATCTAGACTTCGGCAAATATCCGCAAGGAGAGATAAGCTGGATTTCGTCGGCCTCTCGAGGAGGAAGATTCGTCGGGTCTCTCTTTGTCTCCGTCTCCTTCTCTGCCTCGATCGCCTACTCCTTCTTTCTCTCGACTTTTCTTATGCGCTTCGACGTCGGCTTTTTCCGCGGCTATTATTGTTGAGCCTCTTGATGTTGCCTCGTCGACGAATCAAGAGAAATCTTACATAAATCGAGCCCGTTATAGATTCAATTCAAGATCAATTGAAGACTGCCGTTTGATAACATAGAAAATTAACTGACGGAAGATACGCCATTAGACTTACATATGGTACACCTCGCGCTGTCATTTAAAATTTAAATTCGTTTCCTCGGCTTTATAAGTCCTTTTATGTGTAATCAATTGCAATGTGTAATTCACTCGAGTGAACCGCAGAGAAATTTGGTTTGAATTACAAAATAGTAGATTTCATAAAGACGAATGAAATAATATTTTTAGAGTCTTTATCTCGAATCCAGTTCAATCTTCCTTAAATTTTTCAACGAAGTCCGCAAGCTCGAACGGAAATAAAGCATGCAGTCGTTTTTCACTGACCCTCGTATAAAAATCCAATATTCAAAAAGTTACCTGCGCCCCGAATAGCAGAGGCGTTCGATCGATCGAGTCGTCAGCTGATGCACTGCATACTCAAACTTGACCCTCCCTCGCTCTTAGAATACTGAAAGTTTTATTGGTGATTGAATTTAAAGGGCCTTAAAACGCCGGATTAGATTTTATCCCAGAATACAAAGAATAAAAGTTCAGTGTTCAATACTCTCCTTGTGTAGTGATTTAAACGAATTGATTCATAAAAGACAATTGGATGTTTCTGGCGGTGCAATGAAAATAGTCTCTTTCAAGGTTGTTCAATATATTTGTTTTTCGTTGTAGAATAAGTAGAGTGTATTTAATTCGATTAGAATATTTTCAAAAAATGGCAACGATGGAAATTTCTTTTTGTTCTATTTTATCTTTTTCTTTACTTTTTACAGTGTGCAAAGTAGGTTTACTGTTTCTCTATTACAACCTGCTGAAAATTAATATAATTTTGAATAACTTTTAACTTATTAGAACTATTACAAAACGTTTAGTAAAAATTACTACGAATTTATTAAAAAATTGTCTCTAGAATGAGAAAAATTGTAATTTTTTTTCTGTATATTTTCTTATCACTATCAAGCTTATCAGTGCGTTTATTCTTTAATTTATACGTACTATGGCTACTTCTCGAAAATTTAGAAACTTTTCTATAAGCGAATTAAACGCAGTCTATAGTATACAAGCGAAAATTAGATCAGTTTAAATACAATTTTGAAAAATTTCTCTAGCTTCCTACAAATAGTACGGTAATACGGGTAAAATGTAAAAAAAAAATTTCATTCCTGTCCGAAATCTCGCATACGAATTGAATTTTCGAATGGTATTCGCAGCAGCCTCTCGAGCGTTTCTCTCGAGATCTGGAATAGCTCTTACCATGATACTTGCCATGGAATCCGCCGGTACTGCTGTAACCGTAGAAGGACGAGAAAGGCAGCGTCAGGCGCCTCTCTCCATCTCTCGTTTACTAAACTCCTTAGGGGATATTATGCACGCCGAGTTCGTGCGCTGCGACGCCTTCGCGCTTTAAATGAATCTCCCCCTTTTTTTTCCTTCATTCAACACGTGAAACGAGAACAATTGTAGTTCGACGGTTTTAATTGAAATTTATTGCCCGCTGCATATTGCACACTCGCT
The DNA here is from genome assembly GCA_035582955.1 of Sycophila texana. NCBI lineage: Eukaryota > Metazoa > Arthropoda > Insecta > Hymenoptera > Eurytomidae > Sycophila > Sycophila texana. The sequence goes on along the minus strand of JAWWEN010000001.1, from coordinate 5,923,805 downwards.
GATGATTTTTTCCTCCTTTGATCTGACTTGAAGTAACCTTTGATATTGTACATATAAATTTAATAATAATTACTGTCTTCAATTTTTCTATACTACAAGTGTGTAAATTCTATACCTAACGTTAGATAGAATCGTATTTCTGTACAATTCAATTTGCTTTCCGTATAAATAAATTTTAAATCTATTTAAAAATGAAAATCTATCAACATTCTCAAAACCGAGTACAATGCACGCTGCAAAGTGAAGCATTACATAAGCGTTCATTATGTGAGTTCGCGAAAAAAAAAAGGCGGCAGGGGGAGGGGAAGTCGGGGATTTCGAAACACTAACCATTGCAGTTTTCAAGAACTCGCCAGTGGCACTGCAATGCGTTAATAGCCGGGGCTTACGGCACTTACGCGATTTATTCTTGTTATCGCGGCTATTGACATTACAGCGCCAAGGATACAGTAACTTTTTCTATTGAAACGTTCCCGATAACATTTGCACTCCTCGCGCCTGCCTCTCGACACAGCTCCTGCTTTATGATACTTCTTTGTGGGAACTTCATCGCTCGATTAGAAATGCGCGATTATCTCAATTGCCGATTGTGACTGTTATTTCCAATTAACGCTCTCTCGTTATGTAAGAAATTTTATTTATTGAGCCAACGATTTTATCGCATTTTATCATATTTTCAAGTGAAATTGGCCGCGGTCGATGTTTATGCGAATGTTTTTTCGCGAAATGCTCGAGACTGGCAAGTGCACAAAGCAATTTATAAGTTATGCCTCGATTCACAGCCTGGTATATAGAAATCTTGCAGTTTTTCAACTTCTCATTGAAATTTATGAAAATTGAAGGATTTTATCGCGTTTATCTCATTTTAAGTGAATTTTCCGCAGTGACTTGCAATTAGTGTGAATGAATGTTTTTAATGAAATATTCAAAGACTGGCGCAAGTGTATAAAAAATAATTAAAAAATTACTTGAACGTACAGCACGTAGAAACGTTGCATTTTTAAGCTTCAGATTGACATTAATTAATCGAACAATTCTATCGTATTTCTCAGATTTTAAGTGAAATTTCCGCGGCGATTAACAATCAATGCAATAATACGCGAATGTTTTTATAAATGAAATATTCAAAGACCGACGTACGTAAGAACAATTTAAAGAAATTATACTCGAGGCGTATAGACGTACATAAATTGTTGCATTTTTCAGGCTTCAGACGCGAGAGAGTCGCGTTTTTTAAAATGTATACTTTATAAATGTAAAAATATTGAAGTATGCGGTACATTAATAATGGAAAAAGCACTTCAGTCTGGCGCAGCAGACGGTGGAGCTCGTCAGACTTATTCTCGAGACAACAGCTTCTTCGCCTTCTCCTTTTCGAGCTTTTCGCATTTTCCATGCCCGCCTATTCGCGCGTATAGCCTTTGAACGTGTATAACGCCCAGCTGTTTAGCACTCGTCTGTCGCAGTAAAATTTACTTGAGTAACTACTGTCTCTCTCTCGCGGCGCACATCTACGTATAGCACCATTAGTAGATTTACGGCGAGAAGTAATGAATAAGAAATATTCATTGTGCGCCTTTTGCTTTCGGACTTCAAACTATCGACTAATTTCAGTTAATACCTTCAAGTATATCTGAAGAAGCTCTTCGTTTGATATAATAGTTACGAGAAGGAAAATCTACAAAAGAAATAAACAACTATAATTATAATATACAATTTATATTCAGCCCATTTGAAACGTGTTTTAATTTCTAGCAAGAATGAATTTTTTTTTTTTTTTTTTTTAATACACGTTAATATAAAAGTGATGTAACACTTAATTTAACATCAAGGAAACGAACCTCATCAAATATCCATAACAATTTCATTCATTCATCTATTAGTAAATATACACATGTTTTCATTATTCCATTGAAAGGCTCCGAGCGAACATAGCAGGCTATATAGTACACAGCAAATTAAATCCTAATTTCCGCCTTCTCCGGGAGCTTTATCGCACTACCAACCAACAGAGAAACCCGATCGCAGCTCGTGATATACACCGCTAATCTGCCGATGATAAAACAATCAGCGCCCATTGTCTCAGCTTTCCTAAAAAGGTCAGAAACAAAGCTCGCCCATCGAGTCACTCGACCAAATAGAATAAATATCCCAGCTGGAATCGCAAAGGGGGGGCAGATATGAGTGACGTGTGGAGCGCAAAAAAAAAAAAAGGAGCACGCGATTTTTCATCGGACGCGAGTGTGTGACGTGGGCCGCGGCGTCGCCGGCGCGTAGGTACCTGTACGTGGGCAGCTCCTCGTTTCTTTTCATGGAGCGAGCGGCGCGCGGCCGAGACAACGCGGGTCTTTGTCCGCGCGCCGCGTCGTCGGCCGCTGCTGGCGAAATTAGGCGCGTGATCTCGCATGATCAACTCGACTCCTCGGAGGGGATTCCTTTATCGCTTATACGCGACGACTGGACGATTGTGAGCGCGCGACGCTTGTATATGGTACTGTTATATACGTGTGCACTCGAATTATGGGCCCTTTGATGTCGCCTGTAACGCGAGCCGCGCGACGAGCTTCCGCTGATTGCCAGCGTACACTAATACCCCTCGTATGGCTATTTTTGTCTGGCTGCGCGTCGCAATTTCTTTTTTAGAGACTACTCCGTTTTCGGAGGCTCGGTTGACTGAGTGTCTGCATTATTTTTTATTAAAAATTTGTTGTGACGCGAAGTGCTGCAGATGTTTTTGCGCGGAGAGAAATTTTTAATAAAAATTACGACTTATAGTGTGTGTACTGTACTTATACTTTACTTTATAGTATAAAATATACCAAAAATTTTATTATTTACGGCAAATTTTACTATAATATACTACAGTATTTTTTTTTTTTTTTTTCGTAATGCCCATCTGTAACCACTTTCCCATACAGAATAGTAATTTTTACTATAGACATTTCTCTCAGTGTAGAGGTACACTTTTTTCTGTAAAAATTAAGGTGCTTTTTCCGTAAAAATATTGTATGCGAAAAAAGTAATCGCTTTATTGATTTCCAAGCACTGGAGATCATTATGGGAAAATTTAACTGTAATTTTTACACAAATCTTCAATATTTGGTGAAGCTTTGAAAATTTTAAAAGAAAAGCTCCGTAAATTTTACGGAAAAAGCTCGGTAATTTTTACGAGAAAATCCTCGTAATTTTTATACAGAACTTTTCTTGCAAAAATTTAAAAGCTCTATAATAACTGACCAAGATTCCCGTAAAAATTTCCAGTGCTTGCAAACCGTCTCAAGATTACATTTTGTCGTGCTATTTTTATACAGAGACCTTCACCGTAATTCTTACGAGAAAATTTTTCCAGTATGTGCTATTTGTTTTTGTAATTTTTTGGTCTCAACAATAAATCGTTAAATAAGTTGTCAATAAAGATTTCTTTTTATTTGTTGCAGGTGAGTTTTGTCAATAAATACTTCAGCGCTTACCTTGACACGTAAACCGCGAGGGGAACTAAACTTTCGTTGATTTATTCAGTGAGTAACAATTTTGTTGACCAGCAAACGGCTCGAATTTGAATTGATCGACTAAAGAGCATTTTTACAATTAACTATTTAAGTTCAACAATAAGCAATTATCGTTGACATGCAACCTGACGTATACCATTGTCACATGTAGTGCATTATTCGTCGAGCTTTTTCTTAGAACAATGGCATCGTCGCTATAAAAAGAGAACTTCTTGTTTGCAGAAGAAAGGCATCTGAACTTCTTTCCTTTTTTTTTTAATGCAATCTTATTTATAAACGTTCGTACCCTTCCTTTTATCAGTATTCAGTATATATATTTTTTTTCTATAACTATTTTAATATAATTTATAAATTCCGCAGAATAAAACCTATAACAGTTCAAACCCCATTTTCAAAGCTCGAATCTCATTTCATTTCCTATTGTCAGTTTTACGCGGCAATTTCCAATCGCAACAAGCGCACAACATCATGAAATGTTGTTAAATAATGAATACGTCCAGAAGACGCGTAAAAATAGCACAGTTCATTAAATACAGCCTTTAAACAAAAATAAAATTTCCAGCCTCTGATTAAAAAATAAAAAAAGAAATGAGTAGCCGTAGATCCCACTTAAAGAAGCATTGCCCCGTGAAAAAAGTGCCTTCCTGCATCGCGGGTAGTCACGCATAGGCCGCGCCGCTCGCAAAGTAAGTCGCTCTCGTTCGACCACCTTTCTCGGAAGGCATCGATGGCCGACCAATTTGCCGAGGGGGGCAAGACGTCATATTATTATCCACGTTGCCCACCGGCCGCGGCCGTCCTATGACCCCCTGACACATTTCGTGGGCACTTACAACACCGTCACGAGAGAGAGAGAGAGAGAGAGAGAGAGAGAGAGAGAGAGAGAGAGAGAGAGAGAGAGAGAGAGAGAGAGAGAGA
>JAWWEN010000001.1:5887849-5919233 GCA_035582955.1 Sycophila texana | reverse complement strand
GAAAGTTAAATTTACTTCCAATTTTACAGTTAAATCTACTGTGCAAACAGTAAGAACTACTTTTTATTTTTTTCGGTATACCTACGCAGAATCTCGCGGAAACCCGCAAATCAGTCTCCGTCGGAATTTCAGCCGCGTCGCCGCGCATTCAGGTGGCTCGACTCTCGCGGGCGTTTAAATCGGAGACATCGAAGAAGTCGAGCCGCCGCCGCCGCCGCCTCCTACGGTGTCGGTAAAATTGGTGCGGTGCCGGGCGGCGGCGCTCCACTTCGGGCGGGATTGCATCTCGTTGCCCACTTCGCGGCCTATTAATAGCGCGCCGCACGCACTCCATCCCCCTGTCGGGGATAAGCGGCCGCCGCAACTCTCCGCCTCTCTCGCCGCTGCACTCCCCTTTTTTTCTCGCCCCGCGACACTCGCTCGACGCAGCGGCAGTAGCGGATTCGGCGGCGGGACGTGCACGACGCTCGGCGATCTGGCAACCCCCTACGGAACATGCGACAAGACTCGCACGACCGGCCACTCGAGTTCCAGCGGCGCAGAGCGCTCACTTTGATCTGCCGTGCCGGGGATTTGTGGATTCTTTTTTTTCGGAGGTGTACAGTGCTTTGCGGAGGTTTCCGTAGGTACGGCGTTTGTTTGCTTTTCTTTGAGTGCTCCATATAAGATACGACTCTCGAGTGTTTTCGTTCGCCCGAGCGAAGATTTTCGGTGCTTGGATGATCGTGGTGAGATACGGTCACTTTGATTTTATTTTTTTTGTTTTGTTTTTTTTTTTTTTTGAAGAGCAGCGGGGAATGTGGATCGATGATCGTCGTGTTTTGTTTGGCTTTGGTGACTGGAAATTTATTTTTATTGCGCTATAATTTGAGCTTTTATGCCATTCGGTGTCTTAATGACCTCATTATATCGACGGCTCGGGTCTACCTTCAGTGTTGAAGTAGGACAATGGCTTTGCCATAACTTCGCGACGGGCAGTTATTGTCAAAACACGGGGCAGTATGTCATGAGTATTTGCTAATTACAGAAATAGACGTGCACCCGTTTCTTGAGTTAGTTAACGTATCACTATGGAAAGTGAAAAATAAAAAAAAAAATAAAAAACAGCTTAGCAAATGCCGATTAGATATGTGAAGTGCTACCATTGAAAATGGATCGTTGTAAAAAGTAAAATGCATTAATAATTTTCTGTTGCAAAGTTTGCTCTGCTATAAACTTTCCCAGCGTGAACGTGACCATCGCGTTTATTTTTAACACGTGCTCCAAATTTAATAGTTGTAAACAAATGTTAGTTTTGCGGGGTGTGCGCTGCGCACACGTAATAAGTTGTTAATTACAAAAGCTGCCGAGTAAAATAAATATCCGTGGCGTTCGCCGTGAGCGCCAAGTTAAAACAATTTAAATGCAATTTAAATTTATTGCCGCTTTAATTTATTTAATTATTTCAAATTTCTCGGCGATTTATATAACGAATGTTAATTTTCTTTCCTTAGCATTTTATCGCCGCTTCAATTACAACTTTAATTACATGCGAATGCATTAAAAAGAAAAATCGATCGATATCAACATATGCTCATTTATTTCTTGTATTTATTAAAATTAAATGAACTATAAAGAACCCTTTATACATATCTGTATATCCATCGAAAATCTTAATAATCTTAAACTCATAAAAATTAATATAATTATAGAACGAATAATCCGTATTTATACTTGAAGCAATTAACTAAAAACTCCAATAGTACTTTAGACTTCTCTCAATTGGTTTTCAAAAAAAAAAAAAAAAAAAAAATTTCTCTAATCTAAAATTTGGAATCTCCAAAAAGATAAACGAGTGTATAACCTATTCATGACAAAAAAAAAAACCGTATAAAATCTTTCACCCGCGAAGAAGGCACCATTCAATTCGATTCGCCACGAGGCATTGCGTAACGACATCGAATCCTCATAAATGCGCTCGCACGGGATTCTCACAGGGGGGAAGATTCTCCGGGGGCCTTAATAACCGTGCTGTTGCACAAGTCCGCGCGCGAGAGACTGTGCACTTACGGGTCGCCGTGCCGGCGAGGTTCATATCGCCCGGCGCGCCATACTCTTCCGGTTTACCTTTCCACCGCGCGGCTCTCGCGGCGCATTGTTCGTCAAACGTGTAGTTTTAGCCGCACGTGGGAAAACAAATGGCCCTCCGGCTGGGAGAGCGTCCTGCGCGTCTTTTTCCGCGTTTCTTCTTTAGCGCGCGATTTATTAATGCGCCTCTTTCACCGGCGCCGCTGCTGCTAATTGTTTTGGACTCGCTATGTGGCTGAAGGCTGATTTCCAGCGCGGCCGATCGCGAGTGCCGATTTGATTATTGCAGCGTGTTATCGACGTTTTTCTCATTTCTTTTTTTTTTTTTTTTTTTTATTTTCTAATCGAAAGTGCGGCCGGTGAGTGTATAGGTCGAGTGATTGAAGGCTTTTCGATTTTCTTCGAAGATTAATTTCGATGCTAATGTAACTTCGACGAAAGAAATCAATTGATTGCTTTCTGCAAACTGTTTATAGTTACAATTGTTTTGTACTCTCAGTAAGTTTCATTTAGTATAATATACACGCGGAGAGAAATTTTTTAGAAAAAATTACAATATAGTGAACCGAGTCACAGGATTGGCCAGATGAAAAAATTTACCAGACTGGCGAGCAAAAATTACTAGAGTTATAGCAAAAATTACTAGAGTTGCAGTTAAAATTACAATACTACTTAGTAAAAATTAGTTAAAGTCCAGTCTAGTAACTTTTTTCATTTGGCTAGTCTGCGAACCACTTACAAGTACAGTATTGTAATGTTTGCTAGATTTATCGCAATTCTTGCTATAAAATTTCTCTCCGTGCAGTACACTCCTGATAAGAGTAATTGTGCACAAGAAAAAGAAATGTAAAGAACTGTTTAAATACGACGAAATGGAATGAATAGTTACTTGTATACGCTTTCCATAAAAGAACGACGGCTATTTTGCATCGTTAATGCACGAGCAAATAGGATTCTACTAATCAATAATAATTATAGATACGATTCTATACTAACAACCACTGGGCCTGCCTGCACCAATCGAGCAACTCGTTTGTTACATCGACCCGCCACTTCACTTTCCGCGAAAGTGAGAAAGCGAAAAAAGAAAAAGAAGCCGATGCAGCGCGGCAAAAGTAAGAGTATAAAATCAAGCTTTCCGGGCGTATGGGCGCGCACCGCGGCCGCCGATCGAGTGTGGGAGCGGGACGACTCTCGTGGTCGTCCGCGTCGAACAATTTGCTCTAATGACCGGAATAAGTGCGGCGACACAATGCGCTCGCGCGGAAATCGTCCGTTATTGTCTCGTTTCTTTTCGACGCGATCCCCGTGGCCCCCTCACCTGTCCCCTTTTTTTTCGGAACGCGGAAAAAGGCGATTTTCTGGAAAGCAAAGCCGCGCGACGTTTACGTAAGCGCGAAAGGTAATATACATCCGCTCGTTGGATGGGTATCGTCGTTGCGACGCTCCGCCAATGTGAAGATGCGTTAATGAGTTGTTCGGTGAAGGAACGGCGTTAGATCGCGATGTGTGTTTCTATTATATACATATTATACATTCTATTATTATTACATATTAATTATTATTATTACATATTATACATATCTATTACATATTATACATGTATATATAATTTGTTTTTTTTTTTTAAGATCCCTCGTAATCGGTTAGATTGTAATTGTGGGTTGTAGAAGTTCAGGTGGATTGGTTTTTCATTCGCGATGATAGCGAGGTGTGAATTGAACGACAGCTGATGTTATTCAAGTGCCAATCACAGTGCGAGATCGAAATTTAAGATTTAGATTTTCGCCTACACCCAGACGTGTAATTTTCCATTTACGATGGAGTAGAATTTAGTGCGTGTTGTAAGGTCGAGATAACGCCTCGATGTTTTGTACGACTTTTCGCAGTTTATATAGTCCGTATTTAGATTAAAGGGTGACGATAAGCCTCGAATCGATATCTTATCGCGTTGGTAGCCGTGACTCGATCGGGAAAGGTTTCAATTATTCCTCATAAATTTCACGCTATTTTAAACGGCGATGAGCGGCATAATGGTCGGAAAATAACTTTATTAATTACTTTTCCGGCAGTCAACGAAAATAGTCTCTTAAGAAGTCGTAAAACCTCGTAGTTTAAATATTTTTCAACCTGAATTATTTTCCGACGATTTAAAAAAAAAAATAGTAATAATAATAATAACAATATTCCGTGGCCTCGACGAACGCATAAATTATTCGATACGAGTGCAGCAACCTCATTATTTTGAATTATCGGGACAATAAAACACGAAAAATAAAACGACAGTCCACAACTGTTCCAAAGCACTGAAACCGCATATAAAAATAATTTTCTACTAGAATATTAATGAATTATAAAATCGTTGACGCAGCGAGTACCGCATCTCTTTCGGATATCAAAACGTCGTATACAATAGTTAATTAAAAAAAAAAAAAAAAATTAAATCAACATTTTCGCGCGACCTAATTATCGTAATTTGTAGATCGGACGTAACACTTGCCTTATCCCACCTCTGGCAGATAATCGTCGATACCTTATAAGAGGCGTTCGATCCCGTTCGATAGATCAATCGTAGTCGCGCGTTTTTTCGCTTGTTTTTTTTTTTTCTTCGTCGAGGGAACAATGGACTCGAAGTTATGGGGAGCTCTGGCTCGCATCCAAAAAGTACGCACGTACTACGGAACTTACACAATAAACCGATGACTTCTAATAGAATCGTCTAACCTAAACCCCTTAGCGAGGTAAGCGGGATCAGCGATATTCAAACTTTCTTTGGCTGTGAAAATTTTCTGAAAAGACTGTAACAGATAACTACTAGTTTTCGAATTTTCCGCTGGACTATATACTTTAATTTTAAGCGATAAGGAATAGATCGATAATCGATTTTCTTTTTTAATGAAATGCTCTAATTATTATAATAGTTGAGACTATATACTTTCGTGTGGAAATAAAAATTGGGCAAAGCTTAGATTTTTAATTTTACTGGGCTATTTTGGGATACAATAGATAGGCAAAGAGGTTAATGTACTGCGGAGAGAAAATTTTGTATTGTCAGGCATTCTCGTTCGTCATCTTACGGTTTTAGCGTTAGCCGTGTAATAACAACGGCCAACGAAAATACTTTAAGTTTGTTTCTAGATCTTTTAGAGTGGAAACTTACTTCGTAACGACGAAAGTGGAACAAAACTTTTGTCGCCTGCCTCGCTTTAGAAATATGAAGGACTATTTCCTCGTAGCAGTGAAAAATCAGACACTTCGAGCTATACAACTTTAAATTGAAAAATTATAGCTGACGGTGGTAATTTTCAAAGCGAAATTTTTAATGCTCTAATAGAGTTTACTAGAGCGCAACGCGCCTAAAACTAAAAAAAAAATTCAATTTTATTCGGTCAAGGACATTATTTTATTTTCATCGTCGCCAAGTTGTTTTTGTTTATTCGTTAATAAATATGACGTTCAGATAATTGTGCAAGTTTTCTTAAAAAGAATATACGTTTATAACAACAGCAACAAAAAATGACTCGATCTTTATGTCAGGGTAGAGAATTTTAATTCGAATTAAAATACTTTTTATCATCCTTTTGTCACGCTCTTATAATGGATAGATTCGCGAAGCAGATACACATTATTTAACGGGCTAATTGGAAGCTCATAAAAACAGAGCATAATAAAATTCCCCCGTTGAAAAGCATCGCGGTTAAGTCGCGGTATGCCCAGCTCCCCGTGAAATCCGGCAAACCGTAATTAGCAGAAGTAAGTTCAACGAAAAAAAAAAAGAAGCGATTTCGCGCTATCGCTCCCGTCCAAAACGGGGGGTGATCTCCCGTCCGAGCCGCGGTAGCTACTGGATTTCCAGCGAATTAAAAACTTTCCCCAGGCTTTGCCATAAGGGGGCGAAAGGAAAGAGAGAAAGAGAGAAAAGCGTACTTCTCGACGCCGCGGCTGCGCAAACTCCTCCAATTTCTCGCTGCTTTTTTTATCGCGTTAACACGCGCGTGTGAGGGCACGCGAGGTGGAGAAAAATCGTGCTCTCACACGCACACTTCTGCGTCTTTTTTTTTTTCTGCACTCCAATCGCTTTTAAAGCGGCTACCCTCAGCCAGCCCTAACACTCTTAACTTTTTCTTTTTAATTATCACCGCGGGCTTCGGCTAGATTTTTGATAAACAAAAATAAAATAATATTTAATGAATATAGTACACTTTACATTTCTTAATAAAAATAGTAATAATAATAATAATAATATTTAAGTATATTTATAGGCAGTGATGTTAATTAATGAGTCAAGAATACTCATTTAAAGTATACGCGACGTTTAGACGGGTTGCATTACTATATGCTAAAAACTTTTTTTATTTATTGCAATAGAATAATTCATAGTAAAGATACAAACATTATATTTCTTACCAATGGTACGATTATTATTTTCTTACAATGTTCCAATCATTAATAAATGGCCATTCGCTTACGAAATGATAATTATCCTGATTATAACAAGAACAAAAAAATTGGGCTACACTTATTGTTCTAGTGAAAGTGTTCGCTGTCCCATTTTTAAAATACACTGAATTATTATACTGTCTATATTATTCGATATTTATCGCATTAATTGTTTATAATGCAACTTTTATTCTTCCGCCAATTGATTCCCTCAATTCCAATTTGAACGATGAATAAAAAGGCGATACCATCAGGGGAACTCGGGAGCGCGTGAAAATTCAGTCGCGAGTCGGTACTTTCCGCAAGGCTGCACCTCCCGCGCTTTCGCGTCTACTGGCGCTACTCGGGTACACTCTTGGCTCCTCTCCGTGCCGCTGATCTACAAAACTATCAGGCTGCGAGTTCAAAGAACCGTGGCGAGCGCCTTTCGTCGTCCCGACGCGCATACCGACGCCCGAGCGCGGCCCCGGGCGTTTACACGGAATGTTAAGTTTCCAGGGATCATTCGCGGCGCCGGGCCTTTGGGCGGGCTCCGGCCGAACGAGCGCAACCGCGCAAATGGGTCGTGGCACCGATATAGACACTTTGATCGCGTCGCTTTGCCATTGATACGTGAGGATAGTGTGCACGTGAACGTTTTGTATATAAATGTTTTTTTTTTGTTCATTTAAACATTTATTTTACAGTTTTTAAATATTAGGGGTAATAATAATTAATTGCGCAAGGTACAATATTATAGACACTTCGATTGGATCGCTTTGCCATTAATACGAGAGGATAGTGTGCACGTGAACGTTTTGTATATAAATGTTTTTTTTTTTGTTCATTTAAACATTTTTTTTACAGTTTTTAAATATTAGGGGTAATAATTAATTGCGCAAGGTACAATATTATAGACACTTCGATTGCATCGCTTTGCCATTCATACGAGAGGATAGTGTGCACGTGAACGTTTTGTATATATAAATGTTTTTTTGTTCAGATATAAACATTTTTTTTACAGTTTTTAAATGTTAGGTATAATAATTAACATTGCGCAAGGTGCAATATATAGACACTTCGATCGCATCGCTTTGCCATTAAAGCTAGAGGAAAGTTTGCACGTTTTTTTTAAATGGTTTCATTTTTAAATGTTTTTTTTCTTCAATTTTTAAATGTTGGGTAATAAATAATTGCGTGAGGTGCGGTTGTAGGTAATGTGATGTGGCGGTGTCTGACTATAGCCGGTACCGTTTCTACTGCGCACGTATTTGGCATTTTCTTGATTTTTAGAGATTTGGATAGTTACAAAGTTATTTTAATTTACAGGCGGAAATAGAATACAAATGAGGTTACGCTGCTAGAATTTTGAGTCGGTATACCGTTTAAATTTGTTTAATTCCTCGTGTGACATGTCGCGTAAATGCACTGATTATGTGGATAATAATAGACGTTTGAAAAATTATTTGTGCTTAAAGTAAGTAAACCAGGAAATTACATATTGTACTTCTCTTATCTTGACTAAAAGTGTCACGATTATTACGAAAAAAATGTTTACGGTACTTTTTAAATAAATAAATTGTAATTATTCGAATAGTCAGTATACACCAATTTAAATTAAAATGTATTTTATACATCATAAAGCAAAAAAAAAAATTAAATTACAATTTTTCGCAGAAATTAACTGAACAAACAAGAATAATTCAGGTAATCGTCATATCAAGATTTAAACAATTATAAACACGCCCCAGAAAATACGTTAACTTTCTCAACGTTCCCTATACAATTGCCACCGATGTTGGACCGCACGACAAAGTCACATATCGAAAATAAAAAATCCGACGGGGCACGATTGCACGAATAATTACCGTCGGGCGCGTAAATAAATCTCCTAATTAGCCCAGACGGGGGCTTAACAACGTACGTTCCACTTCGGAGCGGCGAACGGCCGACGCGTCCGAATTATTTAAAATGTATCCAAATTCCCGAAATCTATTTCGGGGGAGCAATAAAAGAGGGACGCGCGAGAAGAGTCCGCGGGGCTCTTCGGGATTCTAGGGCTCGCTTAATAATCAGCGCGTCGCCGCGGGGCGTGCACACGCCGCGACCGTTTGATATTCGGCACGCGACTGACTTCCCGTTTCCACCTCGGAGCGAGAAAATTTTCTTGGACTCGCCTCTCCTTTCCATTTGCGTAATGCTTTTTCCATTACTCGCTGCGTTTTTTTGAGTTGAGAAAATTTTAGTTTCTTTATTCGATTTAAAAAAAGATGTCAGTTTATCATTGATTTCTTTTTGATTTCATGATGGATTGCGAAGGGATTAAGTGCGGAATTTTGAAATTCTTGGTTAAATAAACAGATTTGGTTTACTTTAAAATATTTTGAGCACAGGAATTTTGTATACATTTTTATTTGGTTCATTTCATTTCATTTGTAAATTCATCTAACGTGAAGTAATCAAATGTTAGTGACGAAGTTCATTGCATTAATGCTTATTAAGAGTAAACTGTGCATTAAAAAATTTGAAACTTAATATAGTTTAATCGCAATAACTAAAATTATTTAAACAGTAGTTTACAATCGACTTACAAAATCACACTATATAAAGCTTTATAATACAGCTTTGTATTACTTGCTCTATTATTTATTTAAATAATAAATAAACCGAAATCTTAATTCCCTCTCTTAAAAGTCTATTTAAATAATACAGGAACCATTCCTCAGAATTCACATTATAACCATCTTTAGTTAAACTTCGCCAGATTAATTATTTATATTCATATTTTATTGTTCACTATATATTATTTTATACAATTTATACATTACATTAACTATTATTAATCCTTATAAATTATATTTTTCGTAATTCAAAGGCAATTATCCCGTTTATTGCGACTAAATAAGTAAATTATCTAAAAAACTTTCCACCCTCTAAATATAAAAGAGTGAATAAATAAATTTCACTCTTTCATATTTAGATAAGATAGAAGTTCACCCCTCACATAACGACTACGCCCCTTATCCCAAAAAGTTTTCCTACAGCAACAAAAAAAAAAATAATAAAAAAATAAATAAATTAGTCCACGCGTGTGTTCACAGTTACAAATCAATAACTTAATAATCGAAATCGCTTGCGCAACATCCGAACCGCAACACTGCAGCCTCACCCAATTAAGCGCATCTTGCATTACCCTCACCTCGCTCCGGCTAGCATCTTACATCAGCTCGTGTCGAGCCTGCAAGCTCCTCGTCAATCCGATCAAAGAATAGCTTAGCACCCTCCCCCCTCCCCCGACCGACCCCCGCATACCGGGCGCCAGCGAAGTTTCGAGTTACCGCATCGCGCGTTGTCCAGTCGGTCGCATTTAGCCTCGCTCCCGAAAGACGCACGAGGAAGTCAACGCGCGCCGTTCGATTCCGATCGGCGCGCCGCGAAATTCCGCTTCTATTTTCGGGCGAACGTCCGACCGCCGCCGAGAGCTAATTACACCCTTATGAATCCCTCGCTTATGAATCGATATGAGGCGGGTTGAAGAGGTATACGATGTGGAAATATGGGCCACGGGGTTGCACGTAGTGTTTACCTGCCCGCCGCGGTGTCAATGGCCGCGAGCCAAAAGGCTGCCTTTTATAAGCTCGACGACGTAATTACGAGAGAGACGAGGCGGTTTATGGCTTCCGCTTCCACGTCCGCGAGGGGATGCGGCGCGTCGGAATTAGCCCGCGTTTTTTTTTCTGCGCTGCGCGAATGAGGATTTTGAGGAATTCGCAGGTGACTGACTGATCGGAGACGGATTTAACGCTAATGGCGCGTGGGACCTCTTATAAACGAGCGCCAAGAAATTGATGCTGCGCGGGACGTTAAATGAGAGCTGCGGTTTATTGTGCGATTGTTGCTTTGTTATTTGTTGCGCGAAATTTTATTGAAACTTTTATGTGATCTGCGAACGACCGCTTGATTTATGTACACTTGGGCGGATTGGCTTTGCTGCTCGAATGACTTTATTAGCCGATGATTAAGTGTACGCGCGAATGGGGAATTAATGGACCTGTGATTCTGGTGAACCTCAAAGCGTCCCGATGAATGATGAGCCTATAGTGTGAAAATAAATTTCTGGCGTTGTATTCACTGCAAATAGAATTTCACGTAAATCGCTACAATGTGAATTGATTTCATTGATCGTGTGTACGTGTTTTTTGTATTCTTTTTAGAAATTATTTAATTTAAATTTTAAATGCATATATTTACTTAAGTAAATAAAAGAGATAATTGATGCTGTGATCTCCTTGATCCCATTGAAAATCGATTGTCAATACCATTTGTAAAAAAAAAGAAACTGTATCTGATCTTAAATACAAACTCCGTAGAGTAAGCATCAGTAGAAACAGACAGATACTGTAAGACAGGAATCGATTAAAAAAATGCATAACATACTCTTTTTAATTTAATAGTAACTCTCATTGCTAAAATAATGTAGATACAGGTAGTCTTAATTAAAAAATCTCGTAAAATTATAGCTGTAAGTAGAAACCGTCGGGTACTGCAATGCACGATTCAATTAAACAAGGTTTTTTTAATCTCTTCCTCAAATTAATACTCTGTAATGCAATCTTCATCCTCCTTCAAATCAGATATACATAAAAACATATGAATATTCAAAAAGAACTCATCAAATAATTATTAACAATCATTCCCTGGTAGAAATTGTCTAGTTTAATCCTATGATGAAACGATTTTTTTTAACATTTTAGGCCTACTTAATGACCATTTTCTATATTAGCTATTAACAATGGGCCTAAAATGTTAAAAAGAATCGTTTCATACCCTCTAAAAATGAACAAGTGAAATTTGACTAGAATAAGTGAATAGTCACTTATTTCACGTTAAATATCTTCCACTTATTGCAGCAAGTGGAAGACTTTTCACATGGAATAAATGACTATTCACTTATTTTAGTCAAACTTCACTTATTTATTTTTACAGAGATAATAGGACGAAACTAGACGATTTCTTCAGGGTGTTATAAAATATTAAAAAATGTTGCAATAAAATTAACCAGGTGAAATTTTTCGTACGCGTTGCAGGTAATGACAGAGACTAAAGCCGCAAGAAAAGAGCGAGCAGCAGTAGCAGCAGCAGCAGCAGGAGCGGGAGCCCCAGTGCGTTAGCGGGTCAAAGGTCGGCTGTCAGGATGGATCACCAGCACAGCCGCAAGCAGATGGCCTCGCCGGACGTGGCGCTGGCCAACGAGGTGTTCGATCAGTTCTGCAACGCGACGACCCTCAAGTCCATACTCGGCCACTTTCGGCACCTCTGCGAGCTGCTCAAAATCAAACCGACCCACTTCCACCAGTTCTACCCCAAGCTCAAGTCCAAGCTCCGCTCGTGGAAGGCACAGGCGCTGTGGAAGAAGTTCGATCAGCGAGCTAATCACAAGTGCTACAATCGCGGCAAGGCCTGCCTCAATACAAGGGTAAGTGTCGAATCGGCCATGTACATTGATTCTTAGGTGAAATTGAATTTGTTAATAACTAGAAATATTCTCTTTAACAATCTGTTGATTTTAATATGGTATACTTACATTTTTCAGTACACTTCTCTATAAAATATGAATAGTGACATTCACGATTCACACTGATTTAATGTTACAAATCGTTCACTTACTGAATAACATTCATTTATTCTAGGATCAAATCCTTCACTATGAGTCCCGAAGTGTGCTTCGTTACTCAAAAAAGTATACTTTATTAAAGCCGTCGTCTTAAAAAAAAAAAGTATATTTATCGGTTAATTAATACCTTTTAAAAACATTACAACGTAAATTTTATATACTAAACATTTTTTTCAGTGGAATAAATCTGTTTATAATGAATCTATAATATCATTAGAGCTTTATATTCACGATTTTATTAACTGGTCCCTTAAAATTTCAGGTGCTGATAATAGGCGGTGGACCATGTGGCATGCGATCGGCGATCGAGGCCCAATTGCTGGGCGCGAAGGTTGTGGTGGTGGAGAAGCGCGATCGCATGTCGCGCAACAACGTCCTACATCTCTGGCCCTTCGTCATACAGGACCTGCGGGCCCTCGGCGCCAAGAAGTTCTTCGGAAAGTTCTGCGCCGGCTCGATCGATCACATCAGCATCAGGCAGCTCCAGTGCATACTCCTCAAGGTCGCCCTCATACTCGGCGTCGAGTTCCACGAGAGCGTCAGCTTCGAGGCGCTGGTGCCGCCGCCTGAGAACCAGGCCGATGGAAGTGAGTCTTTTGCTTCTATTTCTTTGTTTGACAAAAATTTTGATGAATTAAGTATCAATATTATATTCATACACTGAAAAAAAAAATGTGTAAATTCAAAAAGTATTTCTTTGAGTATAGTTCCATAAGTAAAATGGTTTCATTGAAGTAACTAAATATTTTGACGAACCGACTAAATACTTCATTGAAGTAACTTTATTTAGCAGTTTCAACAAAATATTTAGTTAATTCAATGAAACCATTTACTACTTAAATACTTGGCACTACTTAAAGAAATATTTTGTCGAATTGACTAATTTTTTTTTCAGTGTAAGATTATTTTTTCTTACTTTTTTAGGAACATTTGATTGGGCAAGAATTATGTAGCAAAATCTAAGTAGATAAATGACGAGCTTGGCCAGACAAGCTGAATGCGTAGTAGTATATACACTCGATGAAAAATTATCTTGTAAAAAATACCTTATCTTGAAAAAATTTATTTTAAGTTACGACTCTATCACTTATTTTGGTATCTTTTAAGGCAGATTATTGATGATTAATGAGTCGAATTTTTTAAGTTAGTGATAAAATACGCCTTGTCAGTTTTAGAAGTCATTAACGAAGAGATGTCACATCTAAATCTCGTTTGTTTATTTTCGATTCCAACTCGAGCTATTTCAAAATTAATTTAAAAAATTAGACTCACTAATCATCGATAAACTGTCTTCTTAATTTAAAAAAAAAAATTAGGTTGTACATAAACCCATCAGTTTAAACATTCATTTTTACACTCAAATACTTAATAGACGTTTTTATATTCTCAAAAAAAAAAAAAAAAATACACGGAGTATTAAATTTCCAATTAGTTATTAAACTGAATGTTTAAACTGTTATATTGTGAAAATTTTCCTTCGCTAATTACCACATAGATCAAGTAAAAAATATTAAAAAAAAATGTCTATCCGTAGAGATTGGGTGGAGAGCTAAAACGGTGCCGGCGGATCACCCGGTCTCGCAGTACGAGTTCGACGTGTTGATCGGCGCGGACGGCAAACGTAACACCCTGGAGGGCTTCAAGCGCAAGGAGTTCCGGGGCAAGCTGGCCATCGCAATAACGGCCAACTTCATAAACAAGCGCACCGAGGCCGAGGCCCGGGTTGAGGAGATAAGCGGCGTCGCCTTCATCTTCAATCAGAAGTTCTTCAAGGAACTTTACCAGGAGACCGGGATCGACCTCGAGAACATCGTCTACTACAAGGACGACACGCACTACTTCGTTATGACCGCCAAAAAGCACAGCCTCATCGATAAGGGCGTTATTCTACAGGTATAAAGTCTCGAGGAACTCGCTTATAGATAATTTGATTCCTTGTATGAAAATTTTGTTTAGATTTCCACGTCTGATAGAATATTAAAAGATAGTCGACATATGTTGAGCTTTATTTTTTACAAAGATATATTGAAATGCTGAAATCACTGCATGACATGCATACACTACGTTCTGGTGACTTCATGTTCAGAATAATTTTTAATTTAAACGTAAAGAATTATAAAATATATTATTTTTCAACATTCTATTAAAAAAAGCAAACAAAGAAACTCATTGACGCCCATTAATTTCCAGATTCAAGTTGAAATACCAACGGCTTAAAAAAATTAATTTCAAAGTGGTTTATTCAGAAGCATTTATTTGTATTAGTTTAGTCCCGAAAATGATTTATTTATTAAGAAATTGATTTTACTTTTATATATTCTCTGCGCTCGATTAAAACTTTATTTTATTGCACGCTCGCACTTGATTTATACAATTAAATTAATGCATTCAATTTTATTTTCATTGTAAACAAATTATCCTTCGTATGAATAGTCGATTAGACGCTCTTACTTTAGTTTATCATTAAAATTTATCACGACACTCGAAACGAATCAGCGCATTAAGTTGCAAATGAAAATAAATAAAGGAACGCGCACTTAAGAATGCTCGATCCTCGGTACCCGCTCCGCGACAAAAAAAAAACACCAAAGAATAAAAAACGAGTCGCCATAAATCAAAATTGCCTTCGTTTAAAATGTATGAGATTCTTATACCACACTCCAAAATGCGTCGCCCCATTACAACGCGCCTGCAACCACTTTCACGAACCAATTTTTTCCTTCTTCTTCAAAAAGAAAAACATACAAAATTCTTTTGCAAATCACGTAAACTAATTGCATTTTATCAATCTAAAAACAAATCCCAATCTTCAATCGAGCGATCGATGGGTGCACTTAAAAGAACAGCGAACTTTAACGTCGCGCTTGTGATGGATTACTTTTCGCAGGATCACGCGGACACGGCGAAGCTGCTGGCAAAGGAGAACGTGGACCGCGAGGCGCTGATGCTGTACGCTCGCGAGGCCGCCGAATTCTCGACGGAGTACCAGATGATGGACATGGAGTTCGCGGTGAATCACTACGGCCAGCCGGACGTGGCCATGTTCGACTTCACGTCGATGTACGCGGCGGAGAACGCGAGCCGCGTCCTCGAGCGATGCGGACACCGGCTCTTCATGACACTCGTTGGCGACAGCCTACTCGAGGTGAGTAATTATATTATATTTTTATTTTATTTTATTTTTTTTTATTGATCGGGTGTACGCTGTATAATTTGCTACTCTACTGAATTTCTTTACTGCGCCTTTTTTGCTGAGTGAGATCACTTTTTTTTATCATTTTTCCAGTAGAAAGGAAAGTCTTGATAGTTGATCATGCAAACGGTAAATTACTTATTGAAAGTAGTAGACGAAAATAAATTAATTAATTTTCTGATTTATTAATTTTGTTGGATAAATTTATAATTGATATTGTATTATATTTAAATTTATGGAAATGATTGTAGGACGACTGGAAAGTATATTTTTAGTCAATTATTTTTTATGCAAGAAGTATAATGCTAGAAGAAAAATCTTAATTAATCTTTTAACGCAATAAAGAAGATTCTATATGAAGATAATAAATTATAGTCACCGAGAAGTTGCCTTTTAACGTCAAATAAAACAAATTTTTATTTTTTAATTCAATTAAAAAAAAAGCAAGTAATTTAAGATGAATAAAAAGACAATGCAAATTCAGCTACCCACGAAATATTCACAAAACACTTACCGCAGTAATAATCCAGACGATAGCGTAAAAAAAAAGTGAACATCAGTGAATCGCCATTTATTAAGGCACATTCCACTTTCATTCCCGGCGTCACGAAACATTTATTCGATTCAGCCGCTATCGCATCCAATTTCCTCGCAATCTCGTGGCGACGATAATAAACGAGGTTTATGAAAAAAAAAAAAAAAAAATTGTTTCGCAGCCTTTTTGGCCGACGGGCTCTGGCTGCGCCCGAGGCTTCTTGAGCTCCCTCGACGCTTGCTGGGCCATCAAGGGTTGGGGCGGCGCGTTAACGCCCCTCGAAGTCATAGCGGAGCGAGAGTCCATTTACAGACTTCTCGGACAGACGACGCCCGAGAATCTCAACAGGGATTACGCCGCTTACACTTTAGACCCGCACACGAGGTCAGTTTACTTTATCTCTTATCGCTCTTTCTTTTTCATTTCTTCTTTTTTCGAGTCTTAATTTTCACACTTCTTTGAATAGCCTTCTCTCTCTTTTTTTTTTTTAAACATTTTCTTTTCACTGTTAAGAAAACGTGCGAGAGATTAATTTGTGAAATAATAGAAGTTTATTCAATAATGAGCAAGCACAAGTGTGCCTTCTTAAGTAAGCTGGAAACTTGAGGTTGATAGTAAAAGTTTAATTGCCATGCATATAGGTATCCGAATTTGAATGTGCGTTCCGTAACTACGGTGCAAGTACGAAGTCTGCTCGACACCGACGACCCGGAAACTTTCAAATTAGCGCCGGTACAGACTCCAATCGACTTGCCGAAGAAGCGGCGAAGGAGAGGTAAATAACAGAAATTTCTCATTTATTAATTATATTCAGTCTCTCGGTATCTTTCTGAGCATTTGTTCTTCAAACAATCAGTCTGCTGAACTGAGAATTAATTTATTGCAATGATCAAGTTATACAAGAATGTCAATTAAATTATATGGAAAGTGTAAATATTATGTAAAAAGTATATAATATTATATTGAAAGTGTGAAAGAATAGTACATTTCGATACTAGTGCGAGAATGTGATTTTTAGCCTCGTGTACGAAAAGGTCACACGAGGCTAAAATCACCTCCTCGCTCAAGTATCCAACCGTATTTTTCAACACAACGTGTAAAAGATACGATTTTCCGCGGCTGAATTTGAACAAGCGTGCGCGAAGTCGCATCTTTGCGCACGGCGTGTGGAAAGCTCGATTTTGAGCGCAAGTATTTGGTTGAGCGTGCTGAAAACCGGGCTTTTCTCATGGAGTGGCGAAAAGTATATATAAAATAATATGGAAAAAAAATCTTTTGCAGATTCGCAGGTACACCCGGACACATTGCTGCACTGGTTGCAGCGCCAGGTGGCCCTGTACGATGGGGTGCGCATCCAGGACATGGGTGTGTCCTTCAAAAACGGTCTGGCGATCGCAGCGATCATAAATCGCTACCGACCCGACCTCATAGACTTTCACGCTCTCAAGAAGGACGACCCTGTGGCCAACAATCAGCTCGCGTTCGATATTCTCGAGAAGGAACTTGGCATTCCTCCGGTAAAGCTTTATCCTCTATTTTAAAAAATCCTCTGACACGAGTCTTGAAATTTATATCTTATAAAAAAAAAATGTTAAAAAGAAACGTTACAAAATTGAATTATTGACAAACACTTGCATTAATTGACGATTATATACTGCAGAGAATACTTTAATTAATTTTACGATGAATTATGATTTCAATTAGAACAATTTATTCACACCTTTTATCAACATCATTATTTAAAATAAATGTCAGACTAATTAGAAAATTTTATTAATTAATCAATCAATGAAATATAGCAAACGTAACTTTCTTTGATATTATTCAAATTTAGCTTTTTGGCGCCGATCAAAAGGAAACAATTTCTTCTTAAAATGCTTCGCGATATTCTGCCATCGTTTTTTTTAAAGAACGGATTCATTAATTACTATAGTTTTTCTCCTATATTTACGAACTTTTCTTGTTTCCTCATTAATTCGACTTTAAAGAGTATATTTAAATTTAATGAGACGTACAGCACATTTAACAATGGCCACCCAACGTGTTTCAGATAATGACAGGAGAGGAGATGGTGCAGTGCGAGGTGCCGGACAAGTTAACGATGTTCTCGTATCTGACGCAAATTTACGAGGCGTTTCGTGGAGAAATACCACATATCAAACACCCGAAACTGGTAAAGCCCATCGCACCCAACTCCCTAAATGTTCTCCTCTCTCACTCTCTCTTTGTCCAGAATAAAAAGAAAAATAAAAAGAATCTCGCATCCGCGTTTTCCAGGAACCAGAGACTGAAGACAGGCCTGCGTTTTCACAAAAGCTGAACGAAATGACGGCGGAGCGCAAGGCCCAGCTGCTCGGCAGGCTGGCGAAGCAGGAGGTGACGGCGGCGCGCACGCGAAGATCGCGTCACGTCAACGAAAACCTGCCGCTGCCGGCCGACAAAAAGAACGACACGATGAGCCGGCGTCACGCGCGCAAGCGACGCAGCACCGAGAAGATGGGCGCCACCGTGGTGAGTCCGGATTCCTTTCCCTTTTTGCTACACGACCTTTCTTTTAAGGCCTTTTTCTATATACACCCGAGGAGGTGGCTTCCTTCCATCCATCGGTCGGATTTTTTTTTATTCTTATTTACGATGAAAATTTGTTACGGGATTAGCGTCTAAAGCTGAATTAGCGAAAAAACTATAGTAGAATTAGTGAGATTTCACTTAAAATTGGTTCACTGTTGAATGACAATTTCCACCAATTTTAATACATTTTCGCTTATTCAACTTAAGAGGATAAAAATAAATTCAATGTGTAATGATAACCAAAATTTTGTATGAATTTTAGATTAGATTTTGACTTGTACATTATATCTAAGATAATGTTAATTTTTATTCAATTGCGTTTTTTTTTTTTTAAATTTTTTGCATTTATTACCAAAGGAAGCCAACCTCTTAGTTATATCCAAACCATGTGAACATTGCGGATTGAATATACTCTACAAGGAGTGAATGATAAAAAACAAACCGTTTATTATTAATCCTCAGTCAGCGTGGCAGAAGATTTTTCGAGGATTGTTGTTAGTAACACTGGTCACTTCTGCTGGAGCGATCATCGTTAAAATGAACGAGGATTATCATTTATTACAATCTATTATGAAACTCACTATCAGCTAAGCTATCTTTCACTTTGAAAGTCAATTATTGTCTAATAAAAAGAAATTTTTAAATTTACGTGTACGGCAGCTATTTATTCGAGCAGACAGATTCTTTTAATGTCTAATTGTTGTTTAACCAACGTATCCGTAATTCTATTAGAATTATGAAGAACTTTATGTTTGTTGAGTTGAGAAAGTGTGTACGTGCCATTGTGCAATTATGCATACTTCATGAATTTTTGAAAATACTTCAAGAAAATTATTTTGGAATATTAATTTTAAATAGCATTGCGTCCATGTACGTTTACGCGAGTGCATGTGTTATTTTTTTTTTTTTTCTAGCGTCGAAAGATATTGTGTCAGTCTGTGTACTGTGTACAGTTGTGTGCTACGTTTAACATTCCTTAACATAAGTAATTTTTTTAACCTTCACGTTGATACACAATTTGTTATTTTTACCGCAGTAATTAAATATTACTACGTCAATGCACACGAAAATTATTTTCAAAAATGATCAGTATGCATGCCTGTATAATGAATCGACAAGAAAGTCACGAAGACCAGTGCCATTTAAACATTTCAAAAGAGGAAAATTGCGCGAGCCAAGTATAAATTTGAAATTTTCGCATGGCGAACAAAAAAAAAACCGCACATCGTCGCAGGAGGAGCGCATGCAGCGTCTCCAGGACATCGAGAAGAACCGGCTGGAGCGCATGCTTCGCCGACAGTACCAGCGAAAACGCGCCACCCAACAGTTCTACAAGAGCATGCAGATGCTGCAGGCGAACGCGAAACGCGACAAGGACGAGCCCTTCGAGGACTACTCGATTTTCCTCTACCGGCAGACGGCGGCCGACTTCAAGGATCGCGTCAAAGACCTCGAGCAGAAAATCCTGTACCCCGTAAGCGAGCCGATCGCCCCGTTGCCCACTTGGTGTGACCAGCCTTGTTGCCGACCTCCCCTGTTGGCTCCGATCGATTTTTTTTTTTTTTTATAATAAACTTATAAGAGATGTATAAGTTTTTTTTGGAGTGTTTCTTTCATTACTCACACAGGACTGTGCCTTCGCCTAGCTTATATTATAACGACGTGCGAGTGGATGCTGTGGCTGATGTGCACTTTGATGTGATGTCCGACTATTCGCCGATTAACCCCTGTTTTTTGCGAGCTTGAATATTTTATATTAGTGAAATTCGTTTCAAAACATTCAGAAAAAATTATTGTATTTTTATTATTGTCTGTGTGGGAATGCGATCGTAGACTGAACTCTCAGATAAAAAATATCATACTCTGGACTAAAACTTACTAGAAATATACACTGGGAGGAAATTTGGTAATTTTACTTGTACTTGTTAAATATTTCTTTGAATCAAGTAATTATTTTTTTGGGACTACTAAATTTATTTAGAAACAAATAAATTCATTTAGTTTTAAAGAAATATTTAGTTTATTTAAAAAAATATTTAACAAGTACTATTGAATTTAAATATTTACTTAAAATTATCAAATTTTTTTTCATTGTATTAAATTTTAATTTTATTTAATGAGCAGTATTGGAAATAATCTTCTACATACAGCAAAATTTACTATAAATGAGTATAGTATAATTTTTATCTAAGAGTCCAGTCTGTGGACACACTCCCAGATAGACAGTAATTTTTACAATATTTTTTTCTCAGTATATTTACTTCACTGCAATGATTTATTATTTTAAAGTGAAAAACGAATTTTACTTATTTCATCGCCTCTATTTAAATTTCAGAATCAATATACAATAAAAACGTAATTTCAAAGACTGAATATATCTATCGAACTGATTGAAATGGTATTTACTCATTTAAATTCGTATCGATTTGATTCTGGAATTTTAAAAAGAGAAAATCATAATATGTGTGATGCAATTAATTCGATATTTTGTGCCAACCGAAGAGGTCACATATAAAGCTACCTGCCATTTAACAATCGCTCCGACCATTTAATCGAATTATTTATTGATTTATTGCAGCTTGACGAGTGTTTGATGTTTTCGATTAATTGGATGTTTATCCTTTCTCTACTTTGTACTGATTTGCTTTGCTTCCGTCCGCTGAAATGGAATTAACGCTGACGTTTCAATTTGTAGGATCGTGAGCCAAAATTGCACGCGGGTCACCATCGGGGCAGCACCGACGAGGGATTCTCCGGCAGGATAAAAAATATCGAGGAGAAATTGAAGGGCACCACATCGACCGAAAAGAAACCCAAGGACTTATTACGAGCAATTGGTAAATTAATCATCTACCTTTTCAAACCTTTTACCTTATTCAATTTTAATTTTTTAGTATTGCTGAAATTTAATTAAAATTTAAGAATAGTTATTTTCGTTACTATAGTGCGTTATAAGTAATGTTAGAAATCACTTATGACACGAGTATCGAACAAAATTTTATAATACGAGGGCGAAAAACGCCGTTTTGTCGCACGCTTGTGTGCTATAAGTAGACGTTTTACGTGCCACTGTTATAAACAATTTTATTGCATGAAAATATACAAATAACTTGTTGAAGAATTTCTGAATTTATGAATAATTTGTCGTTGCAGGTAAAATCGAGAAAACTGATTGGAACGTAAAAGAAATCGAGAAGAAGATCGAGGAAAATAAAATGGGCCGAAGCGTACGCACCGAGAGGGTTGAGAGAGTACCAAAGTGGAGTCGCGAGCAGGTTGGCATACATCTCAGAATTTCTGGCTTTAAGGGACGAGCGCTTTTAATAGAAACTCACCTAATCGACTTTGAATATTTGCATAATAATAATTATTATTTGTATAAATAATAAACGCACAGTACGCTTAATCTGCACTAATATCAAGCCTGATTTAAAGAGCTATAATAACCAGATGTGGCATATAAAGAAAATAAGCTTCGATACTAAAACGCAAAAAAAAATTAAAGCTTTCTGAAACTTGAACAAACTAAAAAGAAAAGTTAAGCTTCTTAAAACTTTAACACGCTAAAAGGATACGATTGCGCTTTTTACCGAGAAAGCACGCAAGCTTCCTCCCTTAAGCGTGCGCCCGCGCGTACAAGGCATCCCCGAGCATTTCTAAACGACCCTAAAGACAACTATACGCCTCATTCAGTTTTTAGCTCGGCAGACTAAGATGGAGAAGAAGGGACGGGAGCCGATGGAGACCGACAGTAAGTACGCCGATATCGACAACACGCTGAAGAGCATCGAGCGCAAGAACAAAGAGGGTAACGTGCTAGGGCACAATAAGGTCTCGGCGATGGCCGAGCAGTTCGCCAATAAAAATCAGGACGCAGCCGCGGCCGATCAGCCTAAGGTCCAGAGATCGGTAATTATTCTTTGGCAGTTGCACAGGGAGAAAAATCGCATCACGGCCGCTCCGTACTGCGTTTGCTACGCCACGCTATGATCGTCTCGCTCTTCTTTTTCTTCTTTTTCATTCTACTATACTTTAGCTCTTTATCGCCTACACTTTCTTTCTGCTTTTATCGCGGCTTGCATGTCTTGTACTTTAAAACGTTTCGTGTACGGTAGTAGGACTTAGATTAAGTTTCTTATACTTTTAATCGTGATTGTGTTTCATAGTGTAAACGAAGAGAAACGAGTATGCAATCGTTTTTTTAGCGTCTAGCGAACTTTGGCTCAGTTTACAATTTTCTGATAAGATTTTGTTAAACTTTTTGTCTTGTATTTGTATTTTATAAGCAAAGAAAAATGTATGCATATAAATGTACATTTTTTTTACTTCAAAGTGTGAGTTCTCTGTGTACGACGTAAAAGTTTTGAAAAAAGAAGAGTTAATGTAGAAATAAATTGCTTAAGCAATACCATGAATCGCTAGAAAACAAGTAGCAAAATAGTATAGATTGTGGCTGGTGTTGTAACGAAGAAGAATCGCTGCTGCAACATTTGTAGAGACTTGAATATTGTAAAGCATTTCTTTCTTTTTTTTAAATAAAAATTAAATTGAATCAGCTGTTTCACGAGCATTTATTCGCGTATAGCTTGTAAATCATCTGTCAAGAGAATAACGATGAACCGAAAAAAAATGCATACCCCTGTACATCTTGCTTTAGTCGTATTATGCTTTTAATCGTTGCTGTCGGTCGATGCTGGATTACCGTAAAATTTCGTTCGTTGCTCTTTGACCATATGGTAATATTAAACAAATCATTCAGTTTATTTTTAATTGTGTATGTAATTTGTATACTTTTAAATGTTCCCTCAATTTTCTTTAAGTAATCGTACATGTTCGTATCACTAATAAAAAAATGAGTACATTTTTTAAAAATAATAATTTAAGATTGTCATGTGCTAAACTAATCTCTATTAATTTACTTTTATCAATTACACGAAGTTTATACATAGTATGTAAACAAAAATTAGTTCTCTAAATTAAAAGATATAACACGACTAAAAACAATGAATCACTCAAACTCGTCTAACATTCTCATCGTTAACTAATCATTTAAAGCAATTTTTTTTAATTTTAATTTCAAAATTCGATCGATGTCTCGCTCGTTTTCAGCATGACTACTTCATCACACTTCATCATCTAAGCCTCATTCTGATTTTCTTTATATGTGCTTTAACCGGCCGTGCGAAATTAATGATTATTTTTTATACCTGCGATACATCGACCTTTTGTTTTTGCAGAACTCGAAGGTGGCGGTTGCGCTGCCGACCCAGGGCGGCTCGGAAATGTGCCATTTCTGCGAGAAACGCGTCTACCTGATGGAGCGACTCACCGCCGAAGGAAAGTCCTTCCATAGGGGCTGCTTCCGCTGCGAGTACTGCTCTATTTCCCTTAGAATAGGTGAGATTTTTATGTTTATTTTTCTTCCTCTAAAAATTTTTAACTTCGTTAATTTCAAAATATTTTATTTGCAGGAAATCACACGTTCGATAGAGATAAAACCGGTGGCCGATTTTATTGCTCTCAACACTTCGGTCTACCCGGAACGATGAAAACTAGAATAGAAAAGAAGAAAACTCCTCTCACGAGTAAAGAAAATATACCCCAAACGTCCAATAGTCTTAAGCCACCTGAAAAGGTATAATATATAAATGAATAATGCAATTTATTATAGAAAATTAAAGTAGAGTTCATTAAAAAATTAATACAGTTTATACGATAACAGGACAAATGCAATTTATAAAAGCAGGACAAATGTGACTGATTGAATCTTTATTTTATAGGGCAAACTGTCGTTGGAAGGAATCTCGGGACTGGATCTGCTCGACCGCGGCCAGACGCCCGAGAGGATAGAGTTCGAGAACCTCGCGGGCATGTCAGACGCGGAAGAGGCGCAAAGCATTATGGATGAGGACGAGTGGACGGACCGCAATTTCGGACCCTCCGCCGCCGAAATGGGCTCCAGCGACGACATTTCCGACATGAGGTAATTCGTCCGTCCTTCTGTAATGCTAAAATATTACCCTCGTACGTTAGCTTGCGCTTATTTAATTAACTTGATGAAGTTAAGTGACACATGGCTCTTTTTAATTTACGAACCTCGGGTGGATTTAATTCTAGTGTACACCCGAGGGCTTGTTCGTCTAAAAGTAATTTCAATCAGTTTCATCGTAATTGTAATATTTTTTTTATCTATTTTTATTATATGTATTTTGACTTTGACATATTTAAAATCTATTTTTGACAACTTTAGAGCCTGAACTAGTTTAAGATAAGTACATGTTGTTTGGAACTTTGATATACTCTGTACTTAGTGTATCTTACTCTAAATCTGTGGAGTATAAAGGTTAAATTTTCTTTTCTAGCGATTCGGACGAAGATAACGAAGTCTTTGAGGAGGCGATCGATCAGCCTCTGACGACAGAGGGAACGTTGGAGCTTGCAAAAAATTGGACTCTCAGATACTCGCATCCACATCCTACGACAGCCCACTCCGACACTGGAAGCAACGAATACGAAGATTCCAGCGACGAATACACCAGTACAGGTATAATAACTCTTACTTTATTCACGAAAAATTAATATAATCCACGAGAATTTATAAATAAAATATAAAAAAATTTTAAAAAGTTCACTTCTGTTTACTTCTAAATTAAACGTGAAAAAAAAAATACTGTAGTCAAGTAGTGCTTCTTCTTTTACGTAAGAAGAAAAACTGTATAAAAATAACTATTATTGCACATCATACTGTAAAAAATAAATAAGTGTATTATGATTTTTATGACACTGAGAAAAATTTGATAGTAAAATTTTTTTAAGTGGACGTACTTTAATAAATAAAAAATATAATTTCAGAGGAAGATAGCCAGACAGCGACAGAGGACGAGGAGGAAGTGCGAGCGCGCGAGCTGCGCAAGAAGGAAGTGTGGCTGCAGGTGCCGTTTCGCAGTACCGACACGGAGACCGGCTCCGAGACCGAGGTGAAGCTCTCTCAAATAAGTAACGGCGTCGACGAGACGCCCTCGTCGCTATTCTCGCCCTCGTCCGCGCAAACGAACCTACCGCTGATCGTGGAGCCCTCCCCACGTCCCCGATCCGCCAGCAGTCTACCGGACGCGGTGCCGAGCGAGATCGGCAGCCAGCTGAGCCTGGAGGTGGCGCCCAGAGCGGCGAGCAGCGCGGCGAACCTGCCCGACCTGGTCGCCTCCTCGCCCAAGCTCAGCCGGCAGTCGTCGCAACTGTCCCTCGCGTCCGAGGACGCGTCCTTTGCCTCCCTCGAGGACCCGCGCGAGAACGAGTCCCCGCACGGCCTCAGCGTCACAATAGCCCCGCCGCCGCCGAGCGACGATTGGCTCGAGCTCGAGGAGGTGTTGAGCAAGTCCGACGCGGGACTCGCTCGGCCCATCCTCACGATCACCGCGCCTACCCCCACGAGCGAGAGACCCGCGGATAGCCCGGTTCTGGAGCCCTCGAGGCTAGTCGTGCCTAAAGAGAAGCAGCCTCAACGAGAGGAATCGCCCTCGGACGTGCCCACTTCTTTTGATAACCTCCTGCAGGAGCTCAGGCAGCGCAAAGCGAAGAATAAGGCCGAAGCCGAGGCTAAGGAGGCCCTCAAGCCTCTCACTACCGAGTCGGCTAAGCTGCAGATGAGCAAGTACTTCGAGACGAGCAAAGTGAAATCGGAAAGGCGGCTGGAGAAGAAGCCTTCGTTGGATAGGTCGGAGGAAACATCGCCCACGCCATCCCCGAGGCGCAGATTGTCCGACAAGATCGAGAAGAAGGATATTCTGAAGTACTTTGCCGGTTCCAGTTTTGAAAGTACTACTAGCTCCAAGAGCCGGTCGCCGGTGTCCGAACCGATTGCCAACGGAGATTCGAGGAGAAGCCTCTCGAAGGATGAGAACGACGATAAGACTGAGAACAATACCAACATTGACTTCGACGACGATTTACCGGTGTTCCCCAGGCCCAGGATTTCGGATAAGGTTGACAGAAAGGACCTACTGAAGTACTTTAAAGGAGCGAGTATGGAGAGCAAAAGCAGCGTGAAAAGCGGCTCGCCGATCATGGACGACTCGTCGATCATCATCGACAGCTCCGCGGCGTTCGAGAACGACAGCAGCGAGCTGGATGTACTGGATCTGGTCGACATCGACTTCGAGGCTGACGACATTGAAAGGGAATTCAACGAGATCGAGCAACAAAATAAAAATAATTTAGAGCTCTTAGAGATCGTGGAGCCGACGGAGCCACTGCCCAAGACTGAAGTTGATCTCTTTGACGATCTCGTCATGACTGATTTTGACACTGCTTTTACTGAAGTTCCTCCACCGCTGAAGGACGAGTGTCAGCTAAATGACGACACCAGGAACGATATCGATTTGTCTTCATTTCCCCAGGAAGAACGGAAATCCGTGACTGATGGTATTGATTCGTCCATATTGAAAGATGAACAAGTCACGCCGGACGACGAGCTTTCCAAGGATATTGATCAATCGACAATCTTAAAGGAGGAAAAGAAATTAGACCTGGACGAGCGTAAAATTGAAACTGCTTTTGAAGAGATAACGAAGAGCGAACCGACACCGGTGAACGACAATTTAACCGAAAAGTCACCAAACATTTTTAAAGCCATCGATACTACCGTCGATTTAATTCCCGCCAGCAGCAGGATCTTACAGTCGATAATGAATAAAACGGATCGCGCTAAACCCGAGGTAGTAGTAACTCCCCAAGTCGATCAACCAGTATTCTCCGTGAAATTAGACTCCGAAATTTTCGCCGAGAAGGCGCCCAAGCTAAAAGGACCGAAAATCTGCGTGGTCGAACCAGTTCAAATCAAAGCAGCCTCTCCCCCGGAGGCTCTCAAAGAAAACTCGCTCGACCGTCGAAGCCCGATCACCGCCGCAGACTCGAAAATCGTGAAGCACAAACCCCCGACCCCACCTGCCGCCAAAAGAACCGAAGCTAAAAGAACCAAAGAAACCACGCCGCCCGATCCCAGCGCGAAACCTCCACTCCCAGTAAAAAAAACCGCCGCGGTCGCGCCAAGGCCACCCGCACTGCCGCCAAAGTCCGACCTAACGATCCACCGAGTCGTCGTAAAGCAGCAAGAGATCCTCCCGGTGAAGGTGGCCAGCCTCCAGAGGGCCGAGCCACAGCGCGCCCGCCTGGAAACTCGGCCGGCCTCGCCGTCGCTGGAGCCTCCGCGTCGACCCTCCCGAGAGAGCCTGTCGGTGTCGCAGCCTACGTCGCCGGTGGCGCCGGCCCGCGGCCTCCGCTCCTCGGAGCTGCGCAAGTCGCTGAGCATCAGGCTGGGCAGGCGGCCGGAGGCTCAGTCGCCAGCCTCCAGGACGGAGCCCGCATCCTCGTCGTCGTCCCGCGGGTCCGACCTCCGTACCTCTACCAAATCCGCCGATACTACCTCTAGAGCGCGCAAGGATAAGGAGAAGTGCGTCATCTCGTGACGGGACGTCGTCGCCCGGACTCCGGACTTTTTTCCAGTGATCATTTTGCAAGGTTCTCCGGTTCGGCCGGGGGACGTGTTGTGATATTTTCGATGATTTTTTTTTTTCTTCTCTGCGATCTCACGATTTCGCTTTTTAATGCTCTCGGTGATAGGATTGATGTGCGCGTTTGATATCATTCGCGTGGAAATTATTAATTGAGGTTTTGTTTTATATTTTTTAAGATTTTAAAGGACCTTCGGGTGTTTTTTTTTTATAAATATTGTAATTTTTTTCGAGTGCTTGGGTATTCTGGAATATATGAGTTTAAGCCCTGCAGTCATATGCTTCGAGGATAAATTTGGAATTTGATAACTCGGTTTTGTAGTTATAATTTCAACATCAATCAAGAATTATTTTATTATTTTATTATGGTTTTTAAATACGTATGGAAAGTAAATGAAACTGATCCGTTCACTTAATTCTATAAAAAAATGAATGGGCATTTAGGATCTAGTCTTCGGTTTCTCTAGTCTCTAAAGGAGATTTGACTGTAGGGATTAAAAATATTTCATAGATAATATTAGATGTAGCACGAGAAAAGAAAATTTTTAATTAATCACAACGATCAACTTAAAAATCATACATTTTTCAACTTCATTAACTTTAATGTCAATTACTGCAACACATTATATTCAGTCATAATTTTTTTTTTTTATTATAGTAAGTATATATATAAAGCACGTTTACATTAGCATCATTACTTTCTAACTCATTAAAAAGTCGATTAAAGTGGGACAAACAGATTCGCACTCTCTAAACTCAGCAAAAATGTCATTTGGAAAAAAATTCGGAAGTAGGTGGGACATTTAAATTAAACGAACAAACATATTAACCGAGCGATATTATATATATATACATATACCATTGTACTGGTCATAGCGAGTATGTGTTGTACATACGAACGAATTGTGACGAATATTATTGTTAATTCTTATCAAAAAGTGACTATTGTTTAATAATCGACCTTTACTCATGAGAGACTGTGTGAGATTTTATTTAAATAAAGAATGAAAAAAAGAAAAAATTATTTAAACAAAAAAAACAATCAAAAGGGTTAAATTTATGGCTGATGGTGATTAGCGAATCGACCTTGTTTCCACACTTTTCTCTTTAAGTATTTTATATATTTCTTTGAAAAAATTTGGTACGCGCAACTTGAACTCCCCAGAAAGAGAAAGAGACTTGTTTATAAGGTAAAGGATAATTTGTATTTACGAATGACGTGTGAACTAATCATCGATATTATTTCTAACAGTCACTCAAACTGAATTAATCTCGTATGTGTTTTTTTGTTTAAAAGTTGCTTCAGCTCACACAATTGGCGTATTTATTATCATAATGTATCATTCTATTACCACCAGCCATGACTTTATTAATGTTTCAGCGGAGCCGAGATGAGTATTACTGGATTTAAAGCACAGTAATTTTATTTAAAAATTTTTTTATATCTCTAGTTTCCTGGTAGAATGACGTAATTGCATATTTAGAATCATTAAGAATTTTGTTTTCAATTCAGTCAGAATTATTATAAAGCGTATTAATAATATTATTGTAAAAATTGTGAAAAATACATTAATACTTTTTTTCGATACAAAAAAAAGTAAAATTAAATTTAACGAAAAGATGAAGAATTAAATATAAACGTGTCCTTCTGCCAGGAAACCACAGATATCCAGTAATATTTTTCTTTCTGCTCATCTACAGACTTGGCCTTCGCAGGAAGGTGCAAACTACTTGTTAAAGCGTAAAAAAAAACTTTGTAATGTCTTTTTATCTAACTCGTGTTCGCTCTCTAAAAGTGTTCAATAACCAACTTTAACTTCGTTCTTTTAAGACGAAAGTGTTAATCATATGCGAGATATCAAATATCGTTCATGTAAATCATTAAGAAGCCATTAATTGTACCCCATTTCATCAACAAATTCGTTCACCAAAATCTCGGTCTGTTCCTAACGTAGTGTCACTTTTTCATGTCAACTTTTATATATTTTTTTTCAATTGTGTATAATATTATGTTTTTTTCCACCTCACTATTGTCGAATAACTTTTGTAAATTTTCGACTATAGTTCGATTTTATTTCACACTTCACTTGTCAGGGCATTCTAAAATAAGTTCACGAAAAAAAAATGATTTTTTAAATTTTGCCTTGAAAAGACATCCCGAACCGCTTTGAAATTTTTTTTTTTAATGCATTCATTGAGTTTTTGACGCACTCATTGCTGAGTTTTCACGATTAAAAATAAAAATCACTTGCTGAATTTTAAGTATTAACCAATCAGCTATTGATAAGTATTCAATTTTATCGACGGAGTTGTGATGACTTTTTTGCAGTATGCATTTTTTCTAGCAAAGTGTTTAAAGTTTAAGTTTTTTAGGAGTAGCGTACATTTTTTAAAGAATGAAATAGTGAAGTTTGATTTTTGACTATAGAAAGAACTACGTGTTTCTTCCCAACTTTATATATTTTACTTTAACTAATCCATTAAAACCGAATGCCACGTTCTCAAAGTAACCCCTAAAATCTTTTAAATTTCTTGGAGTTAATCAATTCATTTTCTTTACACGAAAAGAAAATATGACATGTTCAGATAAATAAATAGCACCAATACAAATAATTAAGCAATCAATTGTTTAACTATTCAATTAAAGAACTGTTTATTTATTGTTTATATAAAAATATTTTTTAAAAAATTGATAACTCTAAGAAATTACGTGGTAACTTTTTTCGAAAAAAAAAAAAAAAAAAAATGTTAATAAGGGCAAATCAGCAAACCTCGTACCAATGATGTAATCGTAATTTTCGCAGATTGCCTCGGATGACGAGTCCTCATCGTCGGAGGAGAGCGAGGAGAACTCGGCGACGGAGATCTCGACGGACTCGGAATTCGAGCACGACGGCACTACGCCCACCCAGCAGATACCCGAAATCTCCATTAACGACTCGTTCGTACGGAAGACTCGAGGCGACTACGTTGAGCCCAAGAAGGTTCAGGTCAAGAGCCGCGTCATCACCTCCGTCAACGGTAACATCGTTAAGAACGAGCCCAGTAATAAGAGGCAGCAGCAAACGGTGAGTCGCGTTTCGAACGAATATAAATTCTTAAAGTGCTCCTCTTAAAATGTCAATTTTTTTTTTCTTATGTCAAAGACCAGTGATTTTGGACAATTGAGTGTTTTTGGATCATTGTATGATGTTTTTAGAAAATGTCTACGAATATTGGAAATGACTGAAAAACCAATATTGATTTTTCGCTCATTTCCAATATTCGTAGACATTTTCTAAAAACATCATAAAATGACCCAAAAACACTCAAATGACATTTATAAAATGTTATTATAATTTTCAATTGAGTAAAAACATTTTATAAATGTCAATTGAGTGTTTTTGGATCATTTTATGATGTTTTTAGAAAAATGT
>JAWWEN010000001.1:5838089-5880883 GCA_035582955.1 Sycophila texana | reverse complement strand
AAACAAATAAATTTTGGTTGAAACAAGTAAATATTAATTAAAGCAAGTAATGGTTAATTGTGATTACTAAACTTTTTCCTCAGTGTACGCTTTATTAAATTACACGGAGATAAAAGTTCTGCTAAAAATTACTATGCTGTTTTGTGTAACAAGGACAGACTCGCCAAATAAAAAATTTTACTTGTATACTTTCTAGTAAATGTTTGATTTATCGAGTCTGTCCGTGCGTTACAAAACAGTATAATAATGTTTACAAGAATTTTTCTCTCCTTGTAACTAACTTAATTTACAAGATTACGTAAAAAAATTAACTAAAAATCAATTTACAAGAAATCATACCCAGAGAAACAAAAAGAAATTTGATCTTCAACGAACGCACGTAAAGATCCAAAGATAATCGAAATAATTATATCGACGTGACTGAACTAATAAGGGATCATTTATTATTTCAGACGAGAAGAAAACGAGCGCTGACGTGAAGAAAGAAGGCGAGATCCTAACGGAAATGTTAGAGATCGTAGCAAAACGAGACTCGCTGATAGCTCTTCTGGAGGAGGAGCGACAAAGGTGGCGTAGACCCTCGTGCCCGACACTCAATGCACCCACCACGAGCGCCGTGAACTACTCCAGATTCGGAAGTTCACGCCTCTCCTACACCTACATTCTATTGGCGATTTTTCTCGCGTACTCGCTTTCCCTCTACCTCACCGGTTTCTTTATCTCGCCGAACGATGAGTCTCTCCTCTACTTTCTTTAACGCAAAGTCGGTGCTGTGAAATGCGTAGTTTTTGCTCGCGACATAAGATACAATTTTTGTTGTTTTCATCGATCATCTAATTCTTTTTTTTTAATCATTGTCTTATCTTTTAATCTTAATCAACCGATCGATTGGAATGTTGAGTCCTTGATGGATTTTGAATCTCTGATTACTGCGAAATGATGGAATCTCTTTTAATTGTAGCACGATTAATCGTTTTACAGCACTGCGCGTAACGCTTTTCTAATTCATAACTCACTTCAATCTCATGCATGGCTTTATTTTTCTCTTCACTGTTTGGCTGCGCGGTGTAATCTTTTTTATGTATATTTTCCGCAATCGAAATTAACTTCTATGCTTTTATAATTATCACGATCTCTTTTTTAATGTAACATAGATCTGAGATGGATATTGCACTTTTTATGGAAGTAAAAAATTTGCTTTACTTAATGCACGATATAACCTTGCAAGTGCATGTTAGATTTATAAAAATGTATATTGGAAATTTGTTTAGATAACAATGTGCCAGAGAAGGACGCTTTATATCGAATAAGAATTTTTATTATACGATAATAAGGTGATCGCTATTTAGAAATTATGTTTGTTATTGAAATCGAAAAAAAAAATTTTTATGAGATAATTTTTGTAAATATCTATGAAACATGTTATAAATTGTTGAACTCTTCGACAATTTACTTTTACAAAAGAAATATGCGTGTACAAGCATATGCACATGTGATAAAGTATATAAATATTGTTTTCATTAAAATTTAATCTTAATTTTTTTACAAATTCCGAGCTTCTTTGTTTTTCTAGTAGAATTCTTACTGCAAAAAGGTCCAAGGGAGTATACTTAAAATAATCTAAAAATAGTATACGCTTAAATTTTTCTACTTTTTATACTAATAGACTCTTTAAAATTCGAATAAAACATCAAAAAATAAATAATTACGAGAAAGTAGCTGTAATTTTGTTAACTCTGCTTCACAGCTTCACTGATGAAACTATCGAAAATCTTTTTACTCCAACAAGTAACTCCCTGTAAAGACATTTTAAAAATAAATCAGTGACAATTGCTGTATAATCAATCGTGGGAGCTCACTGTACATCTGCTTTGTGTTCATAACTGACGATACATATTACCCATACCATACATATGTCGAAATCTCTGTGATGCACCAATGAAAATGTTGTCCCTGAGCACATGAATATGTAGACATTACGGGCAGAGGGTAAGGGATACGCACAGCTTCACTTACTTTTGCGCCAATCAGAAGTGCAATTGAGTGATTTAATGGTAAGCCGGCGCTTATCACCGATGAATAAATTACTAAATATAATAAAAATCTTGCCTCGACAAAATAAAATATTAATAATTTCAAGTAAAATCTTTTTAAATATATAGTAAGCTCTACACTCTAAAGGGGATCTTGGTAAAAAATTAAGTCTTACATTTGCACAACAATACATTTAGTACACTAATCGTATTAAGAAATTCTTAATTAATTTACAATGGGGATTTCCTTTTGGTGTGAGTACACGTAATTACTACTTCAATAATTAATAGTCCGACAAAAGTCAAGAAAAAAAAAATCACGCCTACGATGCTTCAATTTGTTTGTATACTTTTTCATGTTTTCTTATGTGATCTTGCATTGTCTTCAATCGAATGTTTTTATCGAAAAGCTTTTCTATTTTTGCACATTTATTGTTACTTTATTTTTTAATAGACAATTCGTAATAGCGAAAAATTCGACGACTAAAAAGGAGATTCTCTGTTTTAGGTACCAAGACGAGGATCGAGACTTAGAGGCTCAAATGCTGTCGAAAGGCCTACTACTGACTCCTGTGAACAAGCGCGGCTCCAAGTATTCCGTTTAACATTTAAAGCAGTATTGCCTCCGTCGTACATTCGCACGCCTTCGCTGCCGCGACTCGACCGAGGAGTAAGACTGGGATTGATTCAACCTACAACGAGCAGAGAAAATCGGATATGCACACGTTTCAATCGAGCTCACCACTTTTTCTTCTTTTTTTTTATAAAAGAATTTTAAGGACAATCTTATGTGCAGTGATTTTCTTATACCGCCCTTTGTGTTGCAATAAATGTACGCGCGAAAGAATTTTTTTTTTATACTGGATTTCGGACGGGATACGTAGACTTTAGAAGCGACTACTAAGAATTTTATAGAGTTAAGCAGAGCGAGAGGTGCGATCGCAAACTAAATGGTACTACGTGGACAATGGCAAAAATCAAACAAATAATGAAGATAAAAGTCGAATTTAGAGGATTTGTATGTCGGTGTATTTAAAAAATAGAATTTTATCTCAACACTGTATAGAGACAGAAATATTCGGTATTGTACGAGTTTATAGAATGAAAATATTGATAAAGGGAAATTGGATAGACGCAGGATGAAGGAGAGATAGAGAAAATATTTTTTGACGAAGAGCGGGTTATGAAGAGCGGACGAGGGGATAAAAATGCGTGATATGTATATTCTGCGAAACGACAGAGCGAAAAAAAGTCTATTTTTATGTTTGCTAAGAAAGAGACTGGTAAAGTTATTTTAAAAAATAACAAAAAAAAAATATTGATTGTTGTAAGGTATCGTATGATTAAATTAAGTCACTGTATAGTCAATTTTTTACGAGGAAAAAAAGAGAGCGGTAGTTGCATCAAAGAAAATGAGATGAGAATCAAAGTTTAACTGGTTCCGACTATGCAATGAAATATTCGTGTTCTTGAAATTAAATTTTATCCATTAGAGCCTCAAGAAGAAACTTGAGTAGCAATTTTAAACCTGATAAAAAGAAATAATAGTAATAATTATCAAATAAAAATATAAAAAATAATGTTTACGTCAGGTTTTAAACCTTGAAGTTAGTGATAAAAATCAGAATTATTATATTGCAACTTTTACAAAGCAGTGTACAATTTTTTTTTCCAAGTTTCTTCTTCTTTGCATTAAAGAAAGTTGACGACGAATTTGAATTTAAAATATAAGTCTATTTTGCATGCTGCCATTCTTTTTGATCGACGAATTTTTGCTTTACATTCAACGAAAGCAGTGATAACTTAAAATTCGAATTAAAATTGTGTGTCCGATGCTTGAATGTCAACGAATACAAGTAAACGTTTAATTAATCTTAAAACTAACAGTGCTAAATAACGTTAATTTCGAACGTATTTAATAATTTACGAAAAATTTACGTTTATGACCATTACGAGAATGAAATGCGCTCGAAAAAAGCGCCGGAAATGAAATAAGCGACTCTATCATGTGGATCCCGTAAAAAAAAGGAATTAATCTATTGTTCCCGTTACAATATCGACTCGTAATATTGTAATTAATAGATAATTGAAAAGAAACCTAGTCGAATGAATAAAAGTCATAATAGTTCTTTTTGTGAAGTTTATCGAGGTATCGAGTAATATACTTTCAAGCCCATAAAAAAAAAAGTATAATGTGACTCATAATCGAAGACTCAGAGTAATGTTTATTAGTCGATGTTAGATGAGGTACATTTTAGGAATTTTTATTTGTAAGGAAATTCCAATTTCTTTTTTAATGTAATGGGCACACATGTACATATTTACAAATGACTTTACATTTAATTATTATAATTGAAAAGAAAAACGATAAAGAAAACCTGTATGATTTGTACAGCCGTAATTATAAAGTCACAATGTAATTGTAAAATCCATTACCTACATTTTAAATGCGACTAAATGTAACTGTCAAGACTACTAACATGACGAGAATAGCCAAACATTTTACTTATGTTGCCTACCACTGCGCTAATTTTAATAAAGCTTTTATAATAAAAATATACTATTGTTTACTTAAATCTTTGTTTTTATGGTTTCCTCAAGTTTGTTCTATATACTTATCGAAACTAATTATTTAATTCAACGGCACTAATAATATTTATTAATCACCTGTAATTTAATATCTGTCATTAATGTATTTTTTAGTTTACTTTTGTTTATTATATTTAAATCTTTGTATATATCTACAGTTCTTAAAGATTGTAAAATTATATATGATATTTAATTATTATTTAGTAAACAAACATATACATGATTCTACCAGTGTGTTTAGATACCGATCGTAGTAAACTACATACCGATTTTTGTTATCATCGGTCGAAATCGTACGTCTTTACCGACATTGCAATATCGACGGGAATTTCCCCAAGTTCGAAATGTGCCACTCTTCTCTGTTATGCAAGGAAACTGAATTCATTATTAGAAGCACACTATGTATCTAATGTACAGTTCAAACACCTTAATTAAAAAAAAACTAGTCCTACAACATATCCGAGGAAACTACTGCGCTATACTCAAAGCCCCAAAATAGTCACGATCAATCGCTCGATTCTACGTTTAGTTCCACACTATATACCCAGTCAAATCTACACCTCCATCTAAAATCCATCCAAACGTTCCTACAATTTTCCATATATTACTCCAAAAAACTGAATAAAAAAAAATCGCTCAAATCTCAACTCCACGCACTGCATTAACCGATCGCCCGCATCGACAGTCTGTACGTATACCCCGCGCCTCGGAGAAAGCGGCCGGCCGACGGCGGTGGGCTCCTCTCCTCGGTGGCAACGTCCGCGTGTATAAGCCTCGTGGTTGCATGAAAAAAACGCCGCCGCGGAAAGTAAAAGTGCGCCTGGCCGGCGTCGCGGGTGTCGTAGGGGGGAAAGCGCGGAGCGGGCGCGCGAAACTCTCTGGCTGGCGCGCTTTCAAACGGCTCGCGCGCCTCCTCACTTTCGGTTCGTTAAACGAGGCCGCCGCGGCCCCAACGGCACCGGGAATCCTCGACGCGGCATCGCAGCAGCCATGGACGGCGGCGTCGCCAGCGGCCTCGGCAGCTTCGCCGACGAGGAGTTCTACGTCGTCGGGAACTTCACCTGCGAGCACTACTATCTGCCCAGCTCGATCCAACTCTTCGAGAGTGAGTAGAGGCGAGGTTTCTTTTTTTTTTTTTTTAAAGGGGAGGAGGAGGGAGAATTGTTTAGATGTGGTTGATGGACTGAGAGAAATGTGTCTAGAAAGAATTACTAATTTATGCTGGCTGGGTAAGTGCTTAAACACTTAATACTCTGAACAAAAAAATTACCATACTGAATAGCAAAAATTTGTTAAATAGTATTGTCAGTAAATTGTCACAGGTGTACAGTAAATTTTACTAGAAAATATAGTAATTTTTTTTCAGAATGTTATTTAGTCGGCGTCTACTTTCCCGAGCAGTATGATAATTTTTAGCCGAATCATTATGTGAGTGTGGGGAGTTGTATTTCAAGACGGAAAGAAGTTTGAATTAAAAATTTATGAGATGTTTGAAGGAAACAGGCTAGCGTGTTAAAAAAACATCTATGGTTGCCGTCAAAACAATGGTTATTTTTTATATAAATTTCTCCGTCAATTGACCTACTTCTGTCGATGTTTTACTGGTGTCGTTTTGTATACTTGATTATTGCATACTGATATATTTTTTATGTGGGGTTTGCGAAAGTAGGAGGTCTGTGGAAATCAAGAGATACTGTTTATAAATTTTTATATAATTTTCAGATGAATAGTGCAAATTGAAAGGTTATCAACAATTTACTTTAAAATTCAATTCTTTGAGACACGAATATTTAAATTAGTAAATTTTTAAATTAATATTTAAATGATTGAATAGACTTTCGTAAAATTAAAAATACAGTAAAATAAACTTTTGATCAGCAATCAGCATTCGATGAGAAAGTTTAAAAGTGCGATAAAAAAAAGTTCCTTAGTATATGAAAGTGAATCCTAAAAAAAGATCTTACTTTTTTCTTTACAAGAAGATCTATTCCTACGAATTTTTGTAAATCTTATTTTAGTTTAGTACTATACGAAAACA
Source organism: Sycophila texana (assembly GCA_035582955.1). Classification (NCBI taxonomy): domain Eukaryota; kingdom Metazoa; phylum Arthropoda; class Insecta; order Hymenoptera; family Eurytomidae; genus Sycophila; species Sycophila texana. The sequence continues at coordinate 5,874,223 of JAWWEN010000001.1, read as the reverse complement.
AGAGATGTTTATCCAATTACAATAACTACTTAGCAGACTTTCTACATTAAACATCTGTGAAAATTTTGCAATCAGGCATCGAAAATTAAAAAAATTGTTTTTGTTACAAAAAGTATCAAAAGTAGGACAACAAAAGAACCTTAGATAAGCCAAATACTCGCCTATTCAAATAATGAACTGAAAAAAAATGTACTGTATGATGTCAACACAAGAGAATTGCAAGCCTGACATCACTAAAACGCATTTTGCTGTAAATCACAATTGCGCATCCTACAGTTACAAAAGTACCTCGTAAATGCAGATTCCGAAACAAAGTACAGTCAATCAATACAGCTGTTCTCCTTGACACACAGTTAAATTAATTTGATCAACCGCGCCCTGCATCGTTATACCGGCCCAATAATTAAAATTCTTCATAAAAAAAGTTTATTTTATAACACTTACTTTTTCCATTAAAAAAAATCAATTAACACAATGCAACGTAATTATAGATATTGACCTTTACAAATGAGATAAATGTAGGCTGCAAAAACAAAGTAGGCAAATTTATATTCTGTAGATTATAAAAAGAATTCACATTGACGTGGTAATAGCAGCAAATTACATATACGCGGATGATCAAATCATTTCGATTTGTCTGACCTTAATTATTTTGTCGTTAACTCGATTATTAAAACAATTCAGATGCATTAGGACGGATTTAATATCCTCTAGGCTATCAAATTTTGCTGAAACTCGTGCGTGACTTTCGTGGGTTTCTCGATTAAATAGCTATATAGTGCAGGAAGACTTCGCCCGGTTTAGATAATGGAGATCCTCCAAGCTCCGGGTGCTTTTATATTGTATAGTTAGCAAATTGGCTAATTACTAGATCAAATTTTCTCTCCGATAATTTAGGTGCTAAGTTTAAAACTGCACTAATTGCTTTACGTGCTCTCCTTTCATTCACTCGCCAATGTTTTCAAATTTTACAGGATAATTATACTATTTTTATAACTAAATAAACGAACATACGTTGAGCTCTAACTAACGCATTTATTTTTAGCTTAGCGAACAGTCGCATAAGTATATAATTAAAATTTTTCTCGATATTGCAATTGTATTATAATTTGATTTTTAAATTTAAAATCTCGCTTTGACTACTCCTTCACGTAAATTTAAAAGCATTTCCTTATAAATGTTTCTTTTATCGTTAGCAGTCTTTACATCAACAACAAATGTATATAGACACATGTGTATGCATCATCATCATCATACAAACGGCACTATTTTTCAAAAAATATAATTTTTAATCGGCCATTCTTTATAATTGATTGACATCCGATCGGCGCACAAATCGATTTAGCCTGCTTTATTTTACAGCCCTCAATAAAAAGGGGCAAAGCGCTACTTTCTTATACTCCATCTGTTTTTGCTCTTAAAATAAATCCTTTAAAACGCAGTTAATCCTCGATAAAACTTAACAAACGAAATTAGACAGACGCCCCGCGATTATCCTAAGAATCCGGAGTAAACGGTCGCGGAGAGTATCAAAAAAAAATAATAATAATAAAGAAGGCGTCTCTCGCGAGAAACTCCGAAATTCCGCGTGTCCTCCTTTTTAAAACCTGTCGCTCTCGCGCCTACGCGAGCCCGGCGTGGTATACCGTATTAATACGCGAAGCACAGTGAAAGTCCGCGACTCGGTGCAGTGCAGACTTCCACCACGACAAGCTCACGGCCGGCGGCGTCCGTGTGACATCGAGGCGCGTGGTACTGCCGGTGCGAGCCCGCGTTATTTCTTCGTCGGCCACTTTTTCGCGCGTTGCATTGCGCCGTGATATAAGGGAAAAAGGAAGACCGCGCGCTCATGCAACAGGCTGTTTTGTAAGCCTCGCCTCGCGGGGATTTCTCGCGTTATCAGTGCATCGACCGCTGACCGTAAAGTGCATTGCGTGAATTGCGGTTAATTAAAAAAAAAAAAAATTTATTTTATTTATGAGATATTGTCGATTTGGATTGCTGCTGTTGTAGGGAGAAATTTTGGAGGGATAAATTATTGTTTTAAAGATGATTCTCTGGAATATTTTAATTTTTTCTTTTTTTTTTTTGTTTGTATTATTCTCTAAATATAAAAAAGGGAATATACAGATTATTACACGTGATAAGTCTTTCACTTATTCCATATGTGGAAGACTTATCAGGTTGAATAAGTGTATATTCACATACTTATTCGAAGTGAATTTCACATTTTCATATTTAGAGTGTTAATTTTGATGGAAATAAAAGAAATCTTTTTATAATCGAAAGATATTTAAGATTAATTTATACTGGTAAATTTATTACGTAGTTTTGACCAGAAATTTTCGACAATATACATATCAGTAATAAGTATTTATCAGTAATAAATTTTTGAGGTTCAAAAAAGTCACGGTTAAATCTGATGTAATTTTTGCTATAAAATTTTTAATGCTTGACGATACAAGCGCTACGAAAAAAAGTAAATATTTAAAAGTTTCATTTTTTTTTTTAATTTATACAAATGCATCGTATATTTACTGTTAATTGTCAGTTAAGCTGCAAGTGTTCATACGTAATTGTCGATTGAAACGTTACTCGGAAAGAAAAGTTTACAATACGGTGCGTTAAATATTGTAATACCTATTAATAATTGCAGTATATCCCTGCGCATGTCAATTACGAGGTTCGCCGATAAAATTAGAGCTTATAGTTTATTAATTCAATGCAACTCGCGGGCATCGCGTTACACTCGCAACATAGCAATTAATTGCACTGACCTTCTTACACAAATTAATATTCTCCAGAGGTCAGGCTCGATTTATCGTTTCTTAAAAGTCTCGGATTGACGTTCAAATAATTGCCTCGGATTTTACGAAAGGATATGTAATACGCGCTGCCGAGCCCCATTGATCCTTTCACAAGGCCGGCTATAATACGAAATTGTTTTGAAACTGAGTTTTCTATTCACGAAAAATGTTATTTCGTTTGTGCAGTCGGTGGAGAGAAAAAAAAAAGGTAGCGGTGGGGAAGGCGAGTAACGAAATAAGTGCTAAAAGAGCAGAGCGGAACGACTGTTTGATTTTAACGCTCAGCACACGTGGCGCAATACTTGGTTAATAGAACAACTCTCTCTTTTTACGTACAATTCGATATGGTTGTTTTGATAGTTTCCTGGTCTGAGGTGTACATTTATTTCGCTTATAGATACTCACCGAGTGACGAAGACGATTTTCTGTTTACCTAAACGGTTCATTGACATCTCGACAAATTGCGTTACGATTGAGGAACTCTGAATTGAGTATCTAATTGACTTTAGCGTTCAATAGCCATTTTTGTGTCTTATTCGATTGAAGTCTAGAATAGAATAGATTAGTTGATTATTGCAAATTTCAGAATTTACAAATGGGGAATATAGATATAGATTTGTATGAAGATTATCTATGAATATATAAACAGTTTTTAAAATAAAATAATTTTCGCAGTCATTATAAAATTACAGTAGAAATAAGACAAAGTAAAAGTAGTAATTTACTGATACTTATTAATAATTATTTATTGGTGATAAATAGTTCGTGGAGTTTAATCGACTTTTTATGTAATAATAATATATAAAGTAGATTAAATTAAATTATTTTCACTGCATGTAAAGCTTGTTACTTTTACATTAAGCGTTAAAAAACAAGTTACATATGATTATGAAGAGTTAAAAGTTAATTTTATTAAATGCTAAAATATTTTTTTAATAATTATTTAAAAAAAAAAAAATAATGTCAACGATACGCGGGGTTCCCAAGCGGTCACCCATCCAAGTACTAACCGCGCCCAATGTTGCTTAACTTTGGTGATCGGACGAGAACCAGTGCTTTCAACGTGGTATGATCGTTGACGAGTGGTCTAAATTAAGTAAAAAATCATATATTTGAATCGAGATATACGGGTCTGATAAAGAAATTTTATATGACTCACTCGACCAATATCTTTCATAATCATGTGTAACCTGCTGCAGCTGACCTTTTAGTCTTATTTTTTGTATGTAAATCATGTTCTTAACAAAAGAAAGAATTCTTGAAAGAATATACTAAAATCCTCGTGAGTTTTCGGAAAATTCAACTGAGCTCGACTGATGAAAAAAGTACCAATCAATCCTCGTAAAAGAGACGGGCAACTACGAAATTTTATCTACTAAAACGTTATTGCGCAATAAACATCCACTTGTACTCGTTATCTCCGTCTCCAGACATGGCAGTCATTAAAATTAAAAGATACACCAGCTTTTATCAGAAAAACGTGCCCGAAAGGAGAAAAAGAACCCATCCACAGCTCCATAAGAAAGTAATACCCATCGAGGCCGGTGGTGACAGGCATTAAAGCGCCTTCGAGCTTCCATCGAGAAGTCGTAAAAAATGAGCGATCCCCGGCGGAGCATCGAGCAGCGCGATGTTGAAAAAAAATTTATCTCTCCATCCATGTACATATTATACACACACACACAGACACACACCGTCCGAGTCCGTCCCGCTAACGATCCCTCGCACCCTTCACAATATTAATGCCCGTTGACACCGGCGTCTTCTCCCTCTCATTTCTTTTATCTGGCTCCGTGTAATTTTGAAAAATTTCGACTCCATTAATTTCTACCGCCACGTCGCGCCTCTTCAACAGGCTTGGGAAATTTCGGCGTGGGCCTGGTCACAATCGCCTCGGTGATCTGCGCCGCGACCGTTTATCTCGCCGTCGACGCCTGCAGCAACATCTGTTATCAGAAGGAGACGACGTCGTTCAAGATCAACGCCTGCGCCGTCTTATCCGTCTACCCGATCGCCGGCATCTGCAGCCTCACGGCCCTGGCGCTGCCGAGGTAATTACGCAAATTGACAGTACACCTAAGAGCGATTCTGGACCCCCTCCTCCCCCTTCTTCCTTTTGCCGCCGTCGATTACTTTGCGGCGACGAGTATACTTTTTTCGCGGGACCGTTCACACTTTTTTTTTTTTTTTTTTTTTTATGTGAGCCTGCCTCTTTGTCAATCCCTTTGGCGTCGTTGAACGGGGCTAACGGGACGGGGCGGAGGCTCGCGCCCCGACGGTGCTGCTCCTTTTTCACTCGACGAGCGGTTTAAGAGCCTACAATCAGCGGCGAATCTGTAGGGACGTAAATAACTTCATACAGGCTCTCCTCGAGTGCGCGTCGCTTTCTTTCGGGCTTTTCGGGCGAAAAAAAAAAATTGGTCCTAACGGTTTGGAATTTTCGTTCGGAGTTCGGGTAACGTCTGCATTTTTCAATTTCGGGTAATAGCTGTAGCATTTTTCATTTGCGAATGGATTTCTAAGTGGACGATCAGTAACGTGCTTTTTAATAGCTGCTACTTTAAATGGCTACTTAATTTTTATGGGTAGTAAGCCGATCGAGCTTTCGAATCTGTATAATATTTTTTCTGGGATAGATCGGTAGGCTGAATCACAGATTTTTTTTTTTTTTTTTTTTTTAAACTGTGTGAGAATTTTTTACGCGATTCTATTGAATTTGAGAGAAACTGTACGATACACTTCGACTTAAACTGTTAAGGCTAATCAAAGTTGATTGAAGGTTGACAACGAATTAGAATTGGTAAAAAAAATGTAGGGAAATTTGGGGCATACTGGGCCACACCATTAAATATGTTGCATTTCGTGTGAAAAACATTTATTAACAAGTTTCAATAAAATTAAAGCATTTTGAAAGATTATTATTATTTATACATTGCAGTATGGCTGTGATGTACAAATTTATCTATAGTAATTCTGCAATTTAATAATACAATTAATGCTTTAATTTAAACGAAACTTGTTAATAAATGTTTTTCACACCAAATGCAACATACGGAAAATTACGATTGCTAAAACTGTATTATATACAAGTCTATATGTTCAAACTTAACGACGCTGAAGTAGGCAAAAAAAAAACGTCTCCCTTAGAGTTTCCATAAAATCCCCGATTCGTAGACTCTGGATACTCTCGAGCGGCGCAAGAAACGGCAATTAATTTATTCCAAACTTATAACGTAATGAAGATCACGCTCGACCAGTTTCTCTTCCCCACGAAGAAAACAAAAAAATTCCGGAAAAATCCAGCTTTTCCCCGGACGAGCGGGCCCGATACCGATCTCCGGCCTTTAAACGGTAAAGCGACGGGAGGGTAAAAAAAAAAATCTCGGGAGGAGATCTATCTCGGCGTCGCCGAGCGCCGGACGACGCCGCGGACTGGAAATGAGCCTAATCAAGAAACAGAAAGAAAAACAGGAAGGGGCAGCTCCGCGGCCTTTAGTGCATTCGTGTGTATATAACGCGCGAGCGCCGCGGACGTGGAAGATCGACGAGTCGATAGGTGCTCCGGCGGAGGGCAGGTAAAACGAGGCGCGCGTCCCCGAGGATGGGGGAGGAAAAAAAAATGTGAACAGTGGAGGGGAGGAAAGCGGAGGAGGTGAGAAAGATGAATGCGCGGCTAAGCGGGCAATGAGAAAGGAGCTTATTGTGGCGGCTGATCGGACACAATGGACTGCGTTGTCTCCGGCAACAAAGCGTCAGGTGAAGAATTAATTTTTCCGACGAGTGTATGGGGATACAAACTAATCGATTTCCGGTTGTTGTAGAAATTTCACGCTGATTATTTTTCCGAGCTGCTGTTACAAGGATTTTGAAATCTTTTTCTTTTCGAGATTATATGATGTTCGTGTATAATCGATCGAATAATTAAAAGTAGTAGGTAAAAAAAAGTTAAGGGAGTTGTTAATAAATGATCTTTTTATTTAGAACGGTGTTAAAAACTTTTTAGAAAATGAACAATGGAATGTACTTATTTTTTTACGTCAAATTTAATTTTTTGAATGAAAGGCAACCTGCTCAGTTTTCGTTTGGAAAACTCGGTTGAATGAAATAATGTTTGTAAAAAGTTCAAATAAAATAATCGAATGAAACGTGCGACAAGGTATTGATTTTTTTATTTTATTCGACAATGGAATATTTTTTTTTGTACCAGCTAAATTATTGTCGAATAGAAATTTTTTGTACACCGAGAGAAATGTTTTAGTACAAACTACTGAACTGTTTGGAAAAGTTGTCACAGACTGACATTTCGAGAGAAATTACTATAAACCTTTCAGTAAAATTTACTAAAAATATAATAAATTTTGCCAGACAGTATTGTAATTTTTACTGCATTTATGGCAAAATTTAGTGAAAAGTTTAGTAATTTCTTTTGAAATGTAAGTCTTTGATTGCTTTCTCAAACAGTTTAGTAATTTTTACTACACGATTTTTAATGTTTACTAAGACACTTCCCTCAGTTTATTCACTTTTAATTTTTAATATACATCGTCTACAATATAAAAATAATTACTGAAGTCCACTTAACCGATGAATACTTAAAGAATAAGCGACTTAGATTTTTTACTCGAGACGATCACAATTATAGCACAGTTTTTAAAATGATATTTTATCCACATTCTATATTTGTACAATATCCAATTAGCCAGTCCAACGTTTCTTCTTTTTTTTCAAGAAAAATGTATGTTCTGCACTATATAAAGAAAAATCCAATTACAAATTATTTTCACCGCGGCGCAAGTAGGCAAGTAAAAATCAGCGATTATTTATAAAGCAGCGTGGAAGTTAGAAACTGAGGCAAGAAATATGAAACCGATACCAATTAAAATCCTCCCCTCAACGAAAATAAGTCGGAGTTATATAAGGCCCTCGGGAGGACGGAAAAGGACAAGAGGACCTTAAGCATCGGTACTAATGATGCCGTATCTAGTTTAGAGTCGTGTCGCGGGGCCCTTCTTCGAATCTCGAGCATAGCGCGCTATCGGCCGCTGCGATTGCACCTGGTGATAGGCGGACCAGTCACGAAGGGGCAGCGCGGCGCGCGTGTTTCGTTGGGACACTCGAAGACGCTCCCCTACGGACGCGCTAATGAGTGATGCTCCCCCTGGGGACCTTTGTTTTCTTTTCCGAAAAATTGACGCATTATCGGCGCCACGCGCGGAAGTGACGTCTTTTTTTCCTCCGCCACTCTCTATACGTATCTGTCTCCGGGAGAAGCGAGCAGCTGTGCGCTTCGCGTCTTTTTTCGTCCGGAGACGGAGCGGATATGTAGGTATATGGGTGAGCGAGCTTCCCCGAAAACAGAGGATTTTTTTCTTGTTTTTTTTTTTTTTCGTCTTAAACTAATGGGCTTAGGGGATAGCAATCTGGGGCGAGTGTGCAGCAACGCTGCGTACACATCATTTGCCAAATGGGACGCGCGGGCTTTTGCTTCGCGGTATTTTTAATGAGATGAAATTACAAAGTGTGCACGAGGCGACGGTGGGACCGTATTAAACTGGGCGACAATACCGGCCGAGGATGATCCTCGGAAGCGGCTTTTTTAACGGTCGGGTTGGGTTTTACGGGCTCTCGAGCTGTCGGTTCCCGATAAGGAATGTGGTTTCTTCGGAAATTGCTGTTCCGTCGGATGTCGCGACAAGAAACACTGCGTAATGTGGAGTACGCCGCTGCGACTAAGTAGATTCGTTATACGGCGTATTTTTCACTTCGTTATAAGTATATTTTTTACGTTGTGATTAGTGTGTCACTGGAGCGTAATTTATACGTTTTTACGACTTGAGCCGACTTAACTTTTTTCTTGATAATTATTCGCGACTCTCACATATATTTATTTACTTGCGGGTAAAAAAAATTGAGTTGGAGCAAATGATGAAATTGTCAATTTTTTCGGTTTCCGGAAACAAGACGTGCATCGTTCCAAATAACCCTTAGCGAGACGAAGAAATTCCACCGTAATTAAAGGCAACATTTGTACCTCTTTGCAAAAACGACTGTCGCAAAAAGGCTACGAAGCACGCATCTGACCGAAATAACACGCGAACTGCGCATCAATGGCTCCTCCTAAGAAAGCTAATCATACCTCCAAAAAATAGAGGTAAAAAAAATAATCAAATAAAATGTGCTGTCTGACAGAGTGTCGCGTGTCTTGATCCATTTTGGAGCTAAATTTGAAATATGAAGCATGAAAATCATTCTTGTAAAATTTTAAATTTAATTTTTCACGATCGTTATCTGATTCTTAATTATTTAATTAAAAATTATGTATAAACGTTCTATAAATCGCAAAACTCGTACAAAAAAATAATTGTTTATCTTTATTAAATGGTAACTGTTTAAGAATATTTTTACATGGAAATTAGAATTAAAAATTCATTAGTTTTTTTATTAAATGTTTTGCAAAGGCTCTACATTTGATCTTGTAGAAGAAGAGATAATGACAAACGAAAAATTAAATTCTCAGAAAATTTTAATTAAGTTTAAGTTACTATTCTAAGAGTTACCAATTATCGATTTTATAATTAATATTTCTTTTATTTCTCGTATGAGAATGTCCATGAAATAATGAGAACACGTAGGTATTTCATCGAAATTCTCATACAAGAAATATTCCAATAAGAGTTCTATTTATCTTGTAAATGGGTGCTTCGCAAATTAATAAAATACAAAAACTCACGATATTTGTATATATTATATAGAAATCAGATGGAGAATGGGGAAATTTTATATCGGATTCAGATAGGATTTTGTCTTTCACTCATATACATGGGGCCTTATTAAGTTTGTGGGATTCTGGTGGAGAAATGGTAAGGATGAATGAAGTGTATCCATATCTGATTTCTACACAAGAAAATATACAATCAAAATAATTAATATAGCCTACTATAAATGTACCATCCTCTAGAAATTTAATTTTTCTGCATATACACTTACACAAAATAAACCTGCCCAGAGTTCCAAAAAGATTTCACTCTCAAGAGATTCTGGCAAATAAAAACCACAAAATTGTCATCAGATCACAGCTACTGGCGGAGGCTCTGACGCAGGCCTCACTGACGATTTCCCTGTACCGGCTGTACCTGCTGCTGCTGGAGGTCGGCCAACGCAGGATGACGAAGGCGCCGTCGTTGGCGCTTCGCGTCGGTCCCTGCTGCTGCTGGCCCTGCCTGCCGCTCCCCAGCCTGGAGATGACCGCGGCCAATCTGTCCTGGCTGCGCGCCACCGTCCTACAACTGCCCGTCGTCCAAGTAGGTCCCACGATTTTTTTTTTTTTTTTTTTTTTTGTTCCTCCTTCGTGCGCCGGTCCTTGCCACCGGCGGAGACCGAGCCAAGGTAACCGCGACGCGCTTCGACACGCCGCTTTTCCGCAATTTTCGCGGAACCGCCGCCGCAATTGCTGGTGACACTAGTAGCGGTTTTTACAACGGGGAGACGAAAGGCGATTGCTTTTTTCCTCTCTTTCTCTCTCTTTATCCTTCGCCGAGAGTTACGTTATGTTATGTCGGAGTGAATGAAACTCGAGAGGCAACCGCCCGGGAAGTGACAAAACGTCGGATATTTTCCAAACGGTCCCCCCCTCGTAAAGTCCGTATTTTGGCTTCACACTTTGCTATTTGGGTTTCGAGTTTCAAGGATTTCTATTTTCTGACGGGGTGTACCCACTTGGTCCTCCGCAGCCGCGCTAAAACCATATATATATACCACTCGGCCGGGTGTGGATGTGCTTCGTTTTTTTCTTTCGGAGAAGAGGGAGGGGAGAGAGATCGCGAGGCGAAATCCAACTCCTCCTCTCTTGGCTCTTCTGGGATCGAGGGAGAGAAAAAGGGTCACTGTAATTTTTTGTCAGCGGCGCGCGACTCGTTTCTGCGTATTGTACAAGCGCGATTCTCAGCGTTTCGACGATTCTCTCCGTCTGCGAAGGATGCAGACGCGGAGGCAGCGGTGAATTATTGGCGCCTCTTTTTTTCCTCTTTTTAACATAGTAATCTGATAAGCCCCTCGTGATAAATCGATCGCGTCTTAAGCCTCGAAAATTAGTCGTTTTACTATATTTTCTTCTTTTTTATTTTTTTTTACTTTGCTGGAGAAAAATCTGACGATTATGGGGCAATAAATCATTGATGTTGAAAAAAAAAAAAAGAGAAAAAGAGGAAGGAGTTGAGCGTTCGTCGAGGTGTGAAATTTGGCAGGAGCTTTTCGATTGTTTCATTCATCACAATTAAGCCATATTTATAAGTTTCTCGCTCGGAATTTCTTAATTGATGTACACCCGGCCGCGCTGATACGCGTAATTTATCGCTCTTTTTTGCGGGGCCGTCGCATTTTAATTCGGGAATTTACATATTAATTTATTTTATGCGAAATTCGGGGGAACACTCTGTGCTGAAATATCTTTTTTTCTCGAATTTTTTAGCACACGATAGTCGATCGAGTGGTGTCTTGAAGAAATCAGCTAAGAAGTTTAAAAAAAAATCTGATTTCTTAAAACACTCGTACTCAATTGGAAAGCAATGATTAATCTTTATTTTACTATCTCTTTCATAAACGAAATTTCGGTAAAAAAAAATATTTTCCTTCTTCCATCTCAAAGCAATTCATCATTAAATCGACTGAAATTACCTTTCCTAAATTCACTCTATTCTCAAGTAATTATCTTCAAAGCAAAAAAAAAAAAGCTAATGCGTGGAAACTGCTACCTCTCTCAAAAAAAGAAACTAAAGAAAAGAAACAAATCGAGTACACAAAAAGCATAAACGCATCTTTTTCCACCTAAGCGAGCTTTTTTGTCCATCCTAATTCACGATAGACAATGAACCTCTTCCAAGCAACAACCGCGTCTGATCATCTGCGCTGTTTCGACTTTTTTTTTACTTGCTTTTTTATTTTCCAAGAGAAAGTTTTCGGAAGAGAGGCTCGATGAAAAAAAAAAAAAGACGAACGAAAGGCACTGGTTACGCCGGCAACCTGTGCGCCTTCCTCCTCGTTTCCCCGTCCGCGGCAAAAGATAAAAGCGCCGGGCCCATTGTCTAAAGAGTTACGTTGCAGAATTCGCGATGATCGTCAGTCCGGGTGATTCGGCGGAACGTCGCCGACCGTCTGTTCGCGTTCGCCAGCGGAAAATTTTTCATTTCGCCGGAGGGGGGATTTCGCGCGGGCGTGGACCGGCCTAATCGGATTATCCCCCCAAGGGGTCAGTTCTGGGACTAACGAGCCGACGCCTCCACAGATACTGGTGTACTGCGTCCTGCTGTTCATGTCCGCCGAGGCGCCGGTTTTCGCCACCAGCTACGGGCTCTTCCTGCAGCCGGTCGTCGTGGTCAGCATACTTTTCGCCATCTACGGACTCACCGTCGTCACCAAGAGCCTGCAGGAGATTCAGCCAGGTATTCCTTATAGCGATGATGATTTGGTTTTCTTTCTTGCGGGTCTACGGTTTACCGGCTCTTTTTTTTTTCGTGGATGCAATGTTGCGTTTTCGAGGCGGATGCACGCTTCGCTGAGTTGCGACAAAAAGTGTTCTTGGGAGCTGATGGGATTTAGACGATCTGAGGTGATAATTGTTTCTGCTTAATGGAGTGTTACTTTGGTTTACGGAATATTGTGAGATATTTTTTAAAAAGAAAAACATTAATTTCGCTTCGTGTGGTTCGTTATTCAAAGATTCGTATGAAAAATTGAAAGAACTTATTCCTCTAAACGTTGAATTTATTAATGACAATTTACTATATAATTAGCGGTAATTACGCGAACTAAATATATAGCATAGCGTAATTCATTGATGCTTGTGTTAATGAAATTTTACTATAATTGCAGTTGTTTTTCACTGATTCAAGATTAAATGACACTAAAAGTTTGACTTAAAGCGGCTTCTGATTCTCTAGAACCTAATTATAATTATCCACAACATTTTAAATTTAGACATTCACTTCACTTTAGCAGTCAAATTTTTTTCTATTTCCCTTCCAAGAATATCTCTTTGCTGTCGAGATCTAAAAGTATATCTCTTAAAAGAATAAACAAAACGAGCCATTTTCACGTAAATTACCTAATAAGCATAAACAAGTAAAAGAACCGATACATTTAAATAAAAAGTCGAGTAAACTTAGGTAAAAAGATATATTCATTAATAATACAGGTATATACCCGTACCTATATTAATGCAATTATGCCGCTGCTACTTAAAAAAGAATGAATTCATATTTATACATAACTTTTTTCATAAAATCCCAGAGCAAAATTAAAACTCGAGCGCATACCAAATCGGGGACGAATAATTGCGCATCCCCGCCTCATCAAATATTAAATAACGGCACAATTACCATTTCAAATTTGCCGATAAAAAAGGAGGGCCGGGATCCGCGGGATGTCAACGGCTCGCGAGAGGCGGTCCGATAATTCGCCTTGGCGGGTAGTCGCAACGCAAAAAAACGTCTACATATATACTAAATCCGCCGGTATACGCGTGCCCTCACGCGATGGGGGCTTGCGGACAACGGGGCCTCTTCAAGACCTCCGCGGCATCTCGTGCCCCGGCGAAGTCGCGCGGCGGTTATCGACGCCGCGCAAATAACCGGCAATTACCCCGGGAGACGTTACAGCGGAGAAAGAACTCGCTCGAGGAAGTCGACGATACCGAGACCACGAACTCGAGAAAGCGGAAAGTATCGATTATTTTTTTTTTTATTTATTTATTTATTTGTTTTGTTTATCTATTCTTTTTTTGTAGTTTCACGTTATTCAAGTGATTTGAAAGGGTCGATGATGCGGTTATTGGAAATCTTATCTACATGGTGTCGTTGAAATTTCTTTATCGCGAGATCGTAATTTTATACTTTTGCTCGATTCACTGAGAAAAAAAGGTCAATAATCACAACTAATGGTTAGTTGTTTCAACTAATATTTGGTTGAAACAAATACATTTTGGTTGAAACAAGTAAGTATTAGTTAAAACAAGTAATGGTTAGTTATGACTACTGAACTTTTTCTCAGTGTTGAGTTGCAAGAAATTGCTTTTTAGTTTGATTAATATATGGGTATTTGATTGTAATTAAACTGCTATTGTATCAAGCCTTTTTAAAAAAATTTAAAAATCTTTTTATATTAGCAAAATTCATCACATTTACGTACTTATTTTATTTTCGGCGTACGCTATAATTTTTTAAGTTGAAAAATAAATTGTAGCAGTTTTTATTTTTAAAAAGATCCTACGTACTTATTTTATTTTCGGCGTACGCTATAATTTTTTAAGCTGAAAAATAAATTGAAACAGTTTTTATTTTTAAGAAGATCCTGTTACAATTAAAATTGACATATTAAATGCGTACGGAATTTTTTGTAATGTTTGGTTACAATTAAACTGGATTTTTATTTAGCAATCGAAATACTTTGCTACATCCTGTCATCATTTTTTTAAAAGAGAGAATTAATAAGTGAATTTAATAATGCTCACTGGTTGTTTATTATTAAGCAATAAAAAATTCAGTACGAATGAAATATAAAATTTTTTTTTGTAACATAAAAATGTTCCCATAAAAAAAAAACACATCATTTTGTATATAGCAAATAAAATTAATCATAACAGAGTAATTTAATATCTCCAAATTTATCCGAAATTTCCGAACGTCGAGCGCGCGGCCGCACGAATTGACGCGTGACAGGAATATCCCGCAAGCATCTCGCACGCAACAATTAATTTCCCGGTAAAGAACAACAACCGTAAGCTCAAAATCGCCGATTCGAACCGGGACGACTCACTCGGCGGACCTCCGTGCGATTTTCGTCGAACATCCCCCCGCCGCCTTTTCCTTACATCCCACCTTACAGAACTGACAATTTTATCATCAAGCGGCCGACTCGCGCTTGCAAAATTTCGGACGCGCGCGTGCGCCTCCCTCGTCGCTGGAAATTAAAAATAATGAACCTCGGCATGCGATGCCTCGGGCGCACTTTGCATTCGATTGGCGTACAGCGACACACGCGGCCTCGCGATCGCGTGATGGACCACACGCGGGCGCGCGCGACTCCGACCCCCCGGGCGCTCTTACATCACGATGGGGAGGGAATTAAATAAAAAGAAGTACATATATGTATGTCGACGATCGCGCGGAAGTTCCTTTTCTATATTTGCGGGTAAAGAAAGGTCTTATCTTGTTTGTGGGTGCTCTCTAAATTTAATCCAGTGAAATCCCACTGAATTTCAGAGCAGTGACATACTTTTGACTGAAAAACAGTGAAATTTGACTGTTTTTCAGTCAAAAGTATGTCACTGCTTTAAAATTCAGTGGGATTTCACTGGATTAAATTTGAGGGTGAAGAAAGGTCCTATCTTGTTTTCGGCTAAAAAGATCCTATCTCGGAATGAATTTTTTTTTACGATTTTCATTAAATTCGCATTCAGTGTACCCGAAAGCCCCCTATTTGCTATTGAAAAGCAAAATAGAGCAAAGGGTCTGGCTGATTTTAAGGAAGCGGAAAAAGTCGATTTAAGTGCGGGGAAATTTAGAATCGTCGCGAAAAAATTTCCTTCCGAGATAGTATAGGACCTTTTCAGTCGGAAACGAGATAGGACCTTTCTTCACCCGCAAAGGAAATAGGACCTTCTTCCGCGCAATCGTCCATATATATAAAAAAAATTAAAAAAAAATCAATTTATCAATTTATCCTAGCGGATCATTTAAAAATTCTCTTAGATCGCTCACATGTAGATTTTAAATTGTTTCAAGTTTACATTAGTTTTAGTTTATCGTTATCTTTTAGTTGTTTCATCTTTGTAGGGGAGACCGCGGCTAAAAGTAACAAGGGTAAAAATTAACATTCAATTTCTTATAGCGTTTTCTTATAGTTGCCTTTACGTGTTTAATACAGTGCCCTTTATGATGTAAACGTAAATTGGTAGTAATGTATGTATAGCAAAATGATTCTTTGATTAAAATACAGTCCTAATTTTCCGTAAAAAGTTAATACCAGCCCCGGTCCTCCTCTACTTAAGGACTATGTAATTCGTTGAAATATTTAAATAAATAAATAAATAAAGGAGGTGAAGTGTACAAAGGCATGACCTACGCTCTTTTGACCCTGGCCGCTTTTCTTTGCAGAGGCGAAGCTGCAGCAGAAGACGATGGTCTCGCAGATGGTCCTGCTGTTCTCCAAGCTCCAGGGCTTCGTTATCAAGGGCCTGGTGCGCACCGGCCTGTTCCCCTGCAATCCGCCGCTCACGCCGCATGTTTACGCAAACGGTAAGTATAGGCATTTTCCGCGCGGGCCCCGGGACTCGCCATTAGCGCCGGGCATCATCTGCCCCTCGTGGTCTTTCTTCTTCTTCCTTTTTTTTCTTTTTTTTTTTGCTCTCTCCGTCTCTCTTTCCGCGCGCGCGGCGTTTACCGTATATACAGCCTTAGACGGGGGAATTTTCTTTTACGAGGAGAGCGCGGCCAAGGCCCCGGCGGTCGCTTTGTTGTCTCGTTTGTTTTCAGAGGGAGATTACCGGTGATAAGACTTAATTACAGCCCGCTGGGGAGCGGGGGTATGGGGGGCGGAAAAATCCATTAAGAGCTTATCATAAAGTATTTTGCGGGTTATGGGTAATTTTCGATGTGGATCTGGGAGGGAAATTCTCATGGACTGTCGGTACGGTCTTTGCCTCGGCGGATTATTATTATTATTATTGTTATTATTTCATTTAGCTCAGTTTTTTTCGGGTTTTTATGGGTCAAATATTTTGAGAGATAAAAGAATGGAGGGCTTAAGTGAAAGGTAAAATATGTTTATCGATCCATTACTAAGTGTAATTATGGTACTTTGCGGAGAAATGTTCAGTATCTTTATTTTTCTTTAAATCATTCATTTAGCGCGAATTTAACGCACTGTACATTTTCTTTATCGATCATGATATTTATTCACGTAGTTAATTAATTATTACATAATTTAGTATTATTCTTTTTTTTTATCAATATAATACGAGGAGAGAAATTCTTCGTAAAAGTAACCATCGCTTTTTCGAAAAAAAATTACGACGAGGAGTATGCCTGTAAGAAAAAAAAATTACTTACAAATTGGTAGAAATGATCATTTTGAATTACGACTTTTCTGAGTAATTTCTTGAAGCTTATGCTATTCACGCAGTCATATTGCAGCATCTACTAAATCTCTTCGCATATAATTAAAATTTCAGAAAATCATAAATATCCGATGATATCTTAAAATATTAGATTTAGCATAAGGTAACTAAAATAATAAATATATCACTATAGCATAAACTCACCCCGTAAAAACATCAAAAATCAAAATCAACAATAAAAAAAAAAAGTAGGAAAGTCTATTTTTGACAAAAACTTCTCCGTAATTTTCCACCACCACCAAAGAAACAGAAACCTAATAAATTACAGACGAAAAAAAAAAAATAAAATAAACATGCAGAGCTGCACGATTATCTATCACTTTGCCCTCGCGTGTCCACTGCGCAGTATTCACAAAGGTTCCACCAAGAAACCTTCAAAATTACACAAATTTACATGTAACACAAGAACCACTCCATAGCCACAATCTCCTGGAGAACATTCTCCAAAACACAATCTCCCTGCCGATCGGCCAGCGTATACCCGCAAATCCCTCGAAAGAAAAAAAAAGGGACCACAATATACCCTCGCGAGCGCGTCGGCCACCCTCCACCGGAAAAATCATCTCCCTCGTTACGCATAATTTTCACGTCTCACTCTCATCCGCTTGCAGTGACCTACAACGCGCTGATGGTAATCGAGATGCTGCTGCTCTGCTACGCCGCTCGTCTGATTTACGCGGCGGACGGCGAGGACGAGGACCGCCGGCCGGACAAACGTCCGAGCGTGACGGAGCCCGCGGCCCCGGCAACCGCCGTCCGAATTCCCATTCAACGGACGGCCGACTCTTGAGGTGTCGAGGCGGCGACTCCGGCGGAAAACGAAGGGACTTCGGATGTGGATCACGCGCGCCCCCGGGGTCCGGCGACAAGTGTGTATCTCAGGTATAAACAAAGCGAACTTTAAGGCGGACGATGTACATAGCCGATTAGATGGGGGAATCACGTCCCGAAAGATTATACGGAGCCGCGGTGTCTCCGTGTCTTTGTGTGTATATATAGCTGTTTGTATTCAACGGTTGACGGAAGAACTTTTGCTGGAGCGATGCTGGAGGGATGGGGATGAATTTTTTATTACGCAGTTGCTGGGATGTGGGTATTCCCGCGGCTGGGAAAGGTTATACGGTTCGTTTTCTTGATGTTGGAGAATGTTTGTAGGACTCGCGTTGCGTTTAATGAAAAAATTTATTCTGCACCGTTGTATGTTGCTGGGGTTGCAGATCCTTTTTATGTTGTACGAAAATGGTGAACACGATAAATCCGCTAGAGTGAAATGGAGTTAGACTCCAATGAAGTTTAGATTGAAATTAACTCCCTCGATTGAAGTAGAGCAAATGTAGAGTGAAAGGGTGACATATCTAAAAAATCCTACTCTATCAGAGTGAAATTTAGTCATTCTATTCGTTTAAAGTGATTATTTCACGCCGTTAAAGTAAATTGCAAATTTAAGTCTATGAATGAATTAATTTTAAAATTACTCTAAAAAAAGAGTGATGTTTTACTCTAGCTGTTTTAGCGTGAATGAAAAGAAAAATAATTATTGATAACTGCTGTTTAATAATTTAAGAAAAAAATCATTCCCCCTAAAAATGAATAAGTGAAATTTCGCTAGAATAAGTGAATAGTCACTTATTTCACGTTAAATATCTGTTAAATAGTCACTTATTTCACGTTAAATAAGTGGAAGATTTTTCACGTGGAATAAGTGACTATTCACTTATTTTAGTCAAATTTCACTTATTCATTTTTACAGAGTTTAAAGTATTGTAAAATGGATCGAGGTAGTGTTTAGGAACCAAAGAAAATAGTGTAAAATCATTTCTTTTGTTTACAAATTGTAATACTACTTACATTTTTTTTCAAAATTATAATACAAACGCTTTGTACTTATTGAATTTACGATTTATTTTGTTATTGTATTATTTTACGAACGTCGTTTATCGCAAAATACAAATTTCGGATTTTTCGAAAGCGCACTAAATAAAAATTCTACATCTGAATTTTTCAAAACATTTTAAGTGATATTGTAAATTAAAATAAAAGAAAATAAAATACTCACTATACTGATTAAAAATAAAGACTATCAAATTAAATGATTTATTCAACTTAATATTATACTGTATCCAATCTCCCTCGCCCCTGCGTATCTCAGAATTTGTACAGCGAAGAAAAACTGATCGTTGCGCCCGTAAAAGAAACCATCAGAATCTGTCAAAAGATTAAAGCTAAATCTCGCCTCGGAGAAAAATGAAACTTTAACCGCACAATGTATTTTACTTACCCGAAAACTTTGAACGGATGACTTTGAATTATGGGGGCGCCGTGTGGAGTCCCGTCAAGCCGTTGACTCCAAATCCAAAGGAATTACGTCGCTCAATTTTCACGAGTACGAGCCACCCATCCGCCGAGCGAAAGAGAGAAAAAAAAAATAACGAAAAAAAGAAAAACAAACAAGCGACGCACGAAAACCCCCCCGAAAACCCCAGCGAAACCCATTAACCTCCCGAAATTCCTCAAGCCGCTCGTTAGCGAAGAAAAGTCGACTTTTAAAATCACACCGATCGGAGCGCCTCGCCCCATTAAAAAGAAAGGAAGAAAGAAAATATAAAAGAAAAGAGGGACACACACAGAAAGAGAAGAAGACGGAGAGAGAAGAGAAGAGGCGAGGGCATCGCAGCCCTCGTGGCTCGCCGCGAGTGCATATGAAGAGGGGCCGAGGGAGCGAGTCGCTCAAGTGCCTCTCGGCCTTCGAGCTCGTGGAATGACAGGACGAAACGGTCGAAAAGTGTTATTTGTTTCTCCCCGGCGAGTCGAGAGCTTCCCGTGCGCGCCGCCGCTCCCTCGGCTCACGATATTTTTCTTGGCCGCCGCGGCGCGAGCCCCGGGTCAAAACAGTCCGCATGCCGCACTATCATCGTCCTGACAAGAGCCAGAGACACGCGGCCGGTGACTTGCATCCTTCGCCTCCTCCTCCGTCGTCTTCCTTCTGCTCGCCGCGTGTCCGACGAGGGGAGACGCGCGGAGAGTGAGAGAGAGAGAGAGAGAAAAAAAACGTCTTTGATATATTTTTTACGGATGTCGATGACGAGCTTCTTGGGAACCGGCGACGCCGGCTTTTCTCCCCGTGGCGTTTTCTTGGGAAAGCAATTAGCTAAACGCGCGCGCGCCTCTCTCGCATGTGCTTCCTCTCCTCGGGGCGTCGAGTCCTAATAGTTTGACACTTTTTTTTTTTTTTAAATTGGTGCGAGGTGATTACGGGCTGCGTTTCAATTAGAGCGAGAGGTCGGGAGGAGGATGCGTGCGTCGCGGCTGCCGGGAGGGGGAGGGGAGATAACTTTATCGGTTATATCGCGCGGAGTTCGTTGGTGTGCGAGCGGATGGGGGGATCGGATTGCCGCTAGAGTGGCGAGGGAGATTAAAGGAGGTATGTGTTGGGGCTATTAGTGGATTTCGCGGATTTCTTGTACGGGGTTCGACGATGGCCGATTTTACTTGAATTGGAAATTATTACGACGTTTACGCGTTACTTTTGTGAGGTTTCGTAATGTTTTTTATTTATTTCTTTTTTTTTTTAATACTGTGGTTTTGTATATTTGATAGGAATAAGGAAAACAGCGAGATAAAAATTAATGTACTGCGTCCATTGGAAAATTACTAGGTTGGATAAGTGATATAGTTATTTGATCGATTTAACGTTCTTTAGGTCATTTTTATTCGAACGCGTATGGCGATTTGAGAGGAATGTTTCAGTTTATAGATTTTTATTATTTTGATGGTATTTTTTAAGAAAGCTTGTAGAATGAATGACGTGATGAAGTTACAATTTACTAAACAAATCACGTGAATAATTTTAGTTTCCAAAGGATCAGGCATTATTGAAATATTTTAAAATCATTAACTGCATAATAATTCATATGAAATTAAGAAAATAAATTAAACAATAGCAAACAAATAGCACGAACTTTATTTAATTTAATTTAGTTTCTATCTCTTATTTATTAAATATAGATGATAGTTCAGGCACTTCTTTAAAAAGTTCATGTTCCTTTTATTTGACTCAAGCATAAATGTTGTATTCAATTTAATTCAAGTATAACATTTTTTAGACTTAAATATATCATTTAACTTGCTTAGTCGATTGCGATCGAGTAAATCTAATCTTCTCTTTTTTACCTCTAATTTTTTATAGCTGTCAGTATAGTAAACCATACAAATGGAGGGATGCATGAAGAAAGCTCGTTACTTCGGAAAAATTACGTAAAATTAAAGTATAAAATATATCGATACACTATATAATTGACACAACATTCAGGCGTTATTATGACGCAATAACGCAACGATTTTATCACTTAAAAAGATCTTCGAAAAACAAAATAATTAACTTTCTACAGTTACGCACATTAAAAGTAAAAGTACAATTATAGCAAGTAAATCATTTTCCTCGAACATCGCTCAAACCGCATTCCTTATAAAAGATTAAAAGAAATTACTTTCGTAACGCTCGTACCTAAAAGCCCTCGAAATAAAATAAAAAAAAAAAACAAACCTTCCATCCACGATTCCCCAGCGTTTATTTATTTACGCACGCGGAATCCCAGTAAAATACTCCAAACTCCATTATCCGCCATAATGTTCCCCATTCATCGTCTCGATCCGCCGTGTCAATACTCGTCGCACCTCGTCAAAGCTCTCAGTCCTCGTCTGCGCGAACGACGCGTATACGTAACCCCTCCTCCTTCCCTTATAGCTCCGGATCTCCGGAGGGCCGCTTCATTGTCTGCGCCGATACACCGGATCCGCGCGCCTCGCCAAGAAGCGAAAAAAAAAAGAAAAAAAAAAAAGTACGAAAAGAGAAAAAAGACGCGGCCCCCGTAACGAGGCGTCTTTTCTTCCGCCGTTAGAGGGAGGAAAAGCGTCGAAGGGCGAGGAGTCGCGCTAAGTCAAAAAATCAACACTGCGCTGTACGGGATCGGCGATTATTGTGCGGAGCGCGCGGGGATACAAAAGGCGCGCGACTACCAGATGCCCCGCGGCCCGGGAGCATCCGCGCGGCTGACTTCTCCGTTTCTTATATTATGCGCGGCACGGGGGAGGGAGGCGCGCGCCGACAAGCGGCTTAAAGGGGATTTTCGAGCCGCCGCGGATAAATAATAACAGTTTTTTTTTTTTGTTTGGGAGTTTCCGAGCGAGCGGCGCGGATTTTTCGAGCGAGATCGACGCTTAAAATGTTTCTCGGGGGATCAATGGGGGAGCTTGTTAGGCGCTTGATTTGACGTCGGCCGGGGTTGGAGGATTTGCCTTTTCTCGAATTATCGAGATCGGGAAAGTTTGTTTGACGCGCGACGCGCGGAGATCCTTTTTTTTTTCTGACGAGCGCAAAAATCAGTGAAAAGATGGATTAACGGAGGTAAAGCGCTACAAATATTTGTAGGATTTCTTTAATGAATATTAAAGCCGTCCGAATTCAATGCAATTCTCGAAAAAAAAAATGTTAAACGATCGATTTTTGAAGTTTCATAAAGCTACAAAAATTCGTAACAGAAGAAAAAGTAAAAAAGAAAATAATAATATCAAATATTCATAAGAAAAAATTCAAAAATTGGATGTTGAGAATATTTTTTAATAATAAAATCATTCGTATTTAAATACAACATCTTGTAAAGATAAACTACTTTAGTATTTTAAAATATTTTTCTTTCATAATAAACGAGTAATTAAACGAATTCAAAATATCAATTTAAAAATACAATACTATACTCTGAGAACGTACCCGCCACATCCGTAAATACCATTTCCTGCTCGAACAATAAACCCAAATGTAAACTAAGCGCAGATAATCGTTTTAATGATGAAAATTTAAAAAAATGTTTCACCCATATATCAACGCGTAAAAACTCGTGTTTCCTCAACAGCTCCATTTTTATCGTTTCCCCAAAACACGTCCCGCTCATCACCAAAGCCGCCGCCGTCTGGCGCGACATTTTTAAAAATAAAGAAGAAAATTAACGCCGACGCCATGCGGAAGGTCAGAAAAAAAAGATAAAAAAAAAAGAAGAAGACGAGCTCGCGCGTCCAACGATATTTTTCCTTTTTACGAATCACGCGCCCCATAAGGAATTATCCGTCCGGCCGAGGAGGGCCCCAGAGAGATCTCCGTCGAAGATGGCCCCAAAAAGCGAGATTAAGGACTTTTCCACGAAGCACCGACGCCAATTCGTATTCCCGTGGCGGAACCCTGTGTGTCCTCTTTCTCCGTCTCTCTTCTGGCCTGCGGCCGCTATCTTCTCTCCTCTTTTTACGATCACGCTGCACGCGGAATTTGAATTTATGAATTTTTGGGGGAAAAGAACGGGGTGCAACGGGAAGCCGGGCATAATGGGTCACCCGAAAAAAATGTTTCATTTTTTTTTTTTTTATTAAAATCACTTGAACTGAGTGCAAACTATGCAGAGCCGTAGGAAAGAATAAAACAGCAAAATGTACTAGCCTGCCAGTCGTTTCCGACTTCGGCGTGTGTTGGTGCAATGAAAAAGGTTGTCCGGAATAACGCCGAATTTATTCAGAAATACTTCATTTCTACATTGTCATCGCAATAAATTATGATTCAATTTTTTACCACATTGGCCTCATTCAACTTTTCTTTGAATAATGTGATTGTGTTAATATTATGAAACTTTTGGGTACAGGGAGAGCAGGTAAATAAAAAGTATTTAATTTTTCGTTGAATATTTAGTAGGGAAAATTTAATTTAAACCATTGGCAAAAGTAAAAATGACGATGTTACAATTTTTTTAAAATTTTTTCGTATTGTTGCATTTCACATATATTTTACATGAAATCTACTTTGCAAATTATTGTTTACGAACAAATATAATTATTTTTACCGAATATTCCGTGAGAGCCATTCTTTTAACAATCGATATTGGTGTATTTTTTTTGTAATAATTTGTAATTTTATTGTGATTAAGCATGACTTAATATCACTACAAAAATTAGTCGATGTAAGTTTAACAATATTTATTTAGTGCTAAATATTGTAAAACTAATAATTTATTTTATTTAAATAAAAAAAGCAAAGCAATTGTCCTGTCTATTGCGTTTATTTGAATTTGTTATTGTATCTTAAAGATGACAATGAATTAGAGTAATTTTTTATGCAAACCACTACATCCTCGCTATAAAATCGTGCCCCGTCTTCTACATATTTTTTACAAGCATATGAGGGACAATTCGCGCTGACGGATAAAAATTATTCGGTGCCGCGTTCATGCGCAGCCAAATTTTTTCGGTCGATTACTGCAATTATGCTAATGAAGGAGGGGAGGGGGGAGGATCGCGCGACACCTCGCTGCCCAAAATTGCCGCGTATTTTGTGGATAATTAAAATCGCTCGCGCAATTTTCGCTTCGGCGCACACCGAGGAGTATAATTAATTAGATTAAGCCGAGGCAGTTTCGATCGCATAAAAATCCCATGAATAATGCGCTTATGAGACGAAATTTTTTGTTTTACCTCAGCTCGCCGTGTTCTGCATATGAAATAATGAGGTCTACACTTGATTTTTTTTTTTGCACTCGCAATAAATTACCGGGAAAAGGTAAATCCCCTTTTTTTCAGTAAAATGTACTCGTCGTGCTTTTCGCTCTGATACAATTTTTTTACGAATCATTTTTTCCTTCGCTAATATTTTCTGTAATCTTTGCGGGCACTGGGGGAGGGATTTTACACCGTTGATTAACTTTTAAGGAGCATCTGAATAATGCAAAATGCATTGGCGGTCCCGTGTACTTTTTAAAAAGCGTATGTTAATGAACTATTAAGATGTTAAAAAAAACTTGACACGGTCCTTCCCCTTCCAATTATTGTGTTACTCTTGAAAGAGATACTTTATGTATGCAGTTCGGGTTAACACGGATCGCGTAAGCATCCCCGGGAATACATTATGAAGCAAAAAAAAAAATTGTTTTCTTTTTTAAAAGTCACCATTACTTTGCAATATTTCTCCCGTGTAGTAAAATTTAATAAATTCTATATCAAGTGTTTACTTGTTATATCAGGTAAGAACTGCCTGACATTCGTATTTTTTTGATTAATTGACTTTTATGATTTGGTTAGCTGCTTATAGTGCATAATCATTACTTAACCCTTAGAAATTGAATATTTTATGTAAATATAAATATTGAAAACTATTGATTTTTTAACATGTTACTTTTACATAAAAAATGAAGATTTATTAACAAAAATTGAACGATGTACTTACCATTAAAGAGTAATTTTGAATGCATCATGAATCTCACATCCATATATTAAAACCTGATGCAATAAAAATTAATTTGCAGAGCAAAATTGTTTGCCATACTCCCATTTTAAATAAACAATAAAAAAAATGTTTTTTTTTTTGCAATTAAAGAGCGATTAGCTTGCCAATATTGTCAATGCTACTTACTTCCTTTAATAGGATTTTTTATTTCGGAGTTTCGATATTCTGATTAATGTAGCAGGAAGAAGTGATTTTCATAAATTTTTTATTACTCGTAAAATAATGAGTGACAGAATTCGCAGCCTTGATGCATGATAGGCGATTATGATTTTTTTTTAAATATTTAAACAAAGTTGAGTCTGTACGTATATGTACACTTATAACTATGTATAACATATAACTACTAAAACAGTTTCATAATCCTAAAATTTATCAATTTCATAAAAGGGGAGTTAACCTTTGTAGCATAAACAGAAGTTCCCTCGATGTAAATTGTAATAAAGGATAAACTATTGTCCTTCCTTTTTTACACTAATAAATTTTATACGAATTGGATTTAAGGGTCTTATCACAAGGTCTGCTATAATTTTCAGGTCGGCTAGTCGATCGACTGGCTCTAGATAAAAATCGGACAATAATCGAGCAAGTAGCGACTTCATTTCCATCATCGCAAATTTCTGACCTAAAAGAATTATTTTTTCGACAATCGTAATGATATTTTAATCAATTTTATTCAAACAAATGAAAGCATCATAAGATTACCTATACAGTTTCGGGGCCCAGCACTGAATGGTAAGTAAGCAAACGGATGACGATCTATCGTGTTTTCTGGAAGAAATCTGTCGGGGTCAAATTTTTCAGGCTCATTCCAAAAATTCTCATCTCTGTGAGTGTCATATAAATGAACCATTACTTGGGCACCACGTGGAATGAGTGCATGCTCTAGAAGGAAAAAATAATTTTTTTTTTTTTAAATTCTACTTACAATTTGATTCTAATAACGCTCGATAATAGAAGTTAAATGAAAAGGAAAATGACCAAGAACCTTGGTCATTTTCCTTTTCATTTAAATTCTACTTACTTAAAACATTTGATAATTAATTAATTTAAAACAATATTAATTGAATGATTTACTTAATTGCATGTCCTCCTCTACACATCTTTCTAAAGTAGAAACGGGTGGATACAGTCTCAGTGATTCCTTGATGCATCTATCAAGATAATCAAGTTCTTGCAGATCTGATATGGTCAGATTTCCATCAGTTCTTTCCAGTAATTCGGTCGCTTCGATTCTACACTTTTCCTTCAGACATTGTAATTTTCATTTTAACCATTATTTGTATTGCAATATGTAAAAAAAAAGTGAAAAGTAAAAGATATTGATTAATTAAGTACCTGCTCTTCTTTGTGCTCTGCAAGTAAAAGCAGAGTGTACACCAATGCCATTCCTGTTGTGTCGTGTCCCTGTAATTAAAAAAACATGAATATTAGTTTCATGTTGTATTGTACAGAACTTTCTTTATGCCTTACTTCAAAGGTAAAAGTGTCCACTTCTTCTTGAATCCCATCCATATCAATTTGATTTTTTTCTTTAGCTGACAGTAAAAGATCGAGCATGGCTAATCGCTTTTTACTCCCTAGAGGATAAAAATGTGTGGTGGATATTGCACATTAAAAAGTACGCAGCAAGTAGTAAATTAAATCAGTAATACAAGTAAATTTTTAAAGAAACTATTATACCTATATTATCATCATACACACTGTCTGTAGATTCCTCGTGGTCCACTAAGAATTTATTATCATTGCTTTTGTGATATGCTATTCGTTCTTCTATAAGCTGGAAGAAAAAAACCATGTTTTTCATAAAACGATTAAATACTTATGGTTTATAAATTACCATTTTAGTAAAAGAATGCAATTTTTCGACAGCAGTTTTCTGTAGTTTTCCCCATTTGTAAATGAAGGGCATCATCCATGTGTAAATGTAGGGCCTAGGCATTCTAAATAAAATATCAGTTTATAGAAATACAAGAAAACATTTCTACACTACTGTATCCTATCTAATGTCGATATATACATATATATTTTTAAACTACCTGTAGAGGACCACATTTCCCATATCGTGAACTGATTTTCGGTAAGTTTCAACTGCTTTTCGATCTACATTTCTGAGATTGATTCCCAACGACGCTTCTAAAATAGTTCATCGAGTTAATTTCAAAGCAGTTAGCGAAACTGAACACCGAGTGCTCGATATTTTCAAGTACTAACCAGCAATAATGTTCAGCGTGTACTTTGAGCAAAATTTCGTTAAATTTTCAATCGACTCTTTTCCTTTAAATTTTAAATCTGCAGTAGCTCTTCGCCCTTCTTCATTGGAGATATCTATGTATTTCTTTAAAATATTGAAGTGGAACGCGGGTGTAAGTATTTTCCTTCGTTGTCGCCACTTTTCACCTAATTACCAAATTATTAAGACGTAAAAAATTTGCTCGCTAGTTACATTCCATTTTACATACCTGTGCTTGTCAGTAAACCGAATTTCAGCC
The DNA here is from genome assembly GCA_035582955.1 of Sycophila texana. NCBI lineage: Eukaryota > Metazoa > Arthropoda > Insecta > Hymenoptera > Eurytomidae > Sycophila > Sycophila texana. Next base: position 5,846,440 of record JAWWEN010000001.1, on the reverse strand, counting down.
AAGGATGCAAATATTCGTATATGTGACCCTTGTCAATGGCTTTATGACTCGAAAGTAAAATCTGAATCGGTAAAAGTGATTATAATTTATCAATCGAATATATAGTTACATAAGAAAATCGCCACTTATTTTAAATTACATTTTAATCAGATTACAGAAAATTATAATTGAAAAAGTTAATTAGCAAAATGATTTAATATCAGTTGATTAACAAAGGATACAAATTTTCTGGCATCAACTGTACTAATTAATTTCATATCAGCTGATATGATTGTTATTTTGCTTACGTAAAAGTAATAATTATATATCAGCAAAACAATTTATATCTTAATTGTTGTATATTTACAAAGTATATGGTATATTATACGTATATTCAAAATTATGAGAATTTTTTTTCTATGACTCTGGTAGAAATTGTTTAGTTTTAGAACGATTTTTTTAATATTCTAAGCCTGTTTTATGGCCGTTTTCCAAACTAACTATTAAATTAGTTAGTTACATTCATTTCAGAAACGAGTTAAACTAAAAAAGAACATAAATTTCACACAGTATTGATGCTTTTTATGTGCAGTGGCTTATAATTTACAAAAAAAAATTGTGTGAATTATTTATGTAAATTTTCTGTTTAGTACACACAAAATGCAGATACACAGAATATTTAATCATGTATTCGTGTTTTGTGTTTAAAAAATCCATTTTAAAAAAATAGGTGACGGTCTTTTTTTACCGGAAAAATAGCTATTGTCATTTGATAAGCAGTTACTTGCCTCTAAATCATCAGGGTGCCGAACACTTACTACGGCAGAAGAACAAATCCAAAATCTAGTTATTGGGTAGTACTGAGCGGTGATTCTCCGAGCTACATTCCAAAACTCATCTGCAATATGGAGAAAAGCAGTAGAAAATTTGGAGCTTCGTTTTAATAGCGAACTTCAGTTATTCAAGCACTACTCACTCAAACAATTTACGTTAAAGGCCAACGTATTACCGAAAATCGGATATGGCGTAGGTCCCGGAATTTTTCCCAACATTCTTCCGCTTCTTCCATATCTAGTTACGATGTGGAAGATCGTTGGAATTAAAAAAATTAATAAAAACAAATATATCATGGTTCTAACACTTTTTTTTTAATAAACACACAAATTAGAATTTATTGTTTATTCAACATAAAATGAAACCTTTGAAGTTTTGATTAGTAGTCGGTTTATCTAGGATAAAGTCTCCGGCAACGCAGTTGAATGCTGCTACTTATATATTGCAAGATTGTATCTAAACGCTCTTTATTATTAGAGATAAAACCATTCCAAGATAAGAAAACGGTTCATGTAAATTCTGCGCATTAAATTTTTCTTTTGAATAATAAAAACTGTCGACTTTCGAGAATTATATCTATTAATGATTGTTTTTGTGGGATTTTCTGTCTTTTTTTTTTCAATTCGCTTATATCATTCTTTAATTACTACATTCAAGGCTAATAGTTGTTATCCTTGATGTCTTATTGAGTGTTGTATATCGTTAGCCGAATATTTTTGGTATTTTTTTTTAATTTACTCTTAATCGGTAATTCTGTAAATAGCGAATTGCGCTATAACCACTGAGGGTAATGGTGCTATAGAGCGAATCAGGGACCTTCAGATTTTGTCCTCGAAGGGAGACTAAAAGTTCTGCTCAGTACTTTGCACCATTTAAGAGAGAGAAAAAAGGGTCATCAACTTGACTTTAAATATTGTATGCAACTCTGTACGTAAAAGTCCCTTTTACGTACGCTTGCGCGTGCAAAAACGCCCTTTTCCTCCGTCGTTGCATAAAATATTGTTCGATATACACGTGTGGAAATTAATCAACTTTTTCGCATTTGTATCGGAAACTACTATTATAGTGTTTATTGCACAATTTTTTATTACTTTACAATTAAAATTAAGAAAAATTTGCACATTATTTTCTTATCGCATTCAACTATTAAATTTATATTTAGATGTTCAAGGGTTATCAATCTGTGACAAAAAAGTGAATGTCTTAAAAGCGACAGAAGATGACCGCAATATCTCCTCTGCTAAAAGCAGAACGCAAACTATTATAAAATACTGTTTTTTTTTAAGATAACTGCTTATATTTATTCACTTATTAAACAATTTATAGACAAAATCCTTATAATACTGCATTACATATATTACACAACTCAATATACTTAATATTTTTTTGTGGTTACGTGTATAAAGACCTCTTAAGGTACACTTTTAAGCTGAACAAATTTTAATTACGTTATAGCTTGAGGGATAACATTCCATTGTTTATTCACGAACAGAATGCGATTAAGAACATAGAATATGTACATAGACAAACGAGCTTTGGATAATTTTCGTTATGAAAATTATGGCTTACATAATTTATACCTGTCACATTACAAATTCTTGTATTTTTTAGATTTTTATTGAAAATTAGTGAATAATTCGTCTAGAAATTTATAAAAGAAAAGAAAACTATTTTGTGAACATTATTGTACATTTTATGTACTTATTAGCATTGTATTATTAGTTCTTATCAGTGCATTGCACTATTAATAATCTTTGTTTGTTAAAAATTGTTGATGTACTCAATCTTTACGTTCAAATCTCTAGTCATTAGTTCATTGATTTAATTAATTTCATTAACAATATCGCCTCGATATCGTCCAGAATAAAAAGAAATCCATTAAAGACGACGTTCTCAAAAATTCCCCAAAAGCAACTTAGCGAAACGGAGCATATCGAATTCCGCCGGGTGCGTAGATCGCGCCCTCGAAGCCATCACTCTCCGATCCGCGTGAAAACGAAAGCGACTTTTCCACCGAGGCGAAAAAAAAAAGACAGACAGAGAGAGGATCCCTGCCCATCTGCCGCGTCTCCATATTCACGAGTGTCTATAGCGGTTCGTCCTCGCCGTGAAACGCGCGCGCGTCGCGTCCCGGCGTAATTTTCGTCGGAGACCTGGAACGATCTCGACGTGATCTCGCCGATTAAAATCTCGCGAGATCCTTCAGGCGGGCCCGTCTAGTGTTTCGGGACTCTCGCGGAGTGCTCGGGCCCGAAAGCTTCAGGAATTCCACGCGCCCGACGTTCGCTATCGGGCCGCTCGATCTACGGGGCCCTACAGATATGTATATCTATAGACGCAGGCCTCGTTGGCTTCGATGCTTATAAGCTTTTCTAGGATGCCCCGCGCGCTCCTCGTATGTCGTCTTCTCTCCCTTTTTTTTTTCTTTTACTTTCGACTATGGTGTCGCCCTTATGGCGCGACACGTTTTCACGGGTTTTTCTTATACTTGGGTGTCATACCTGGCGACGCGACCCTTTGTGTCGATGGGACACGTGTGGGTCGGGGACGATTCGCGGGCTGTTTTTTTTTTTTTTTTTTTTTTTTTTAGGTTTTCTTACGGCGGATTGTTGCCGTTCGCCGTTGGAATATCTACGGGGATGAGCGGTGTTCTTAGAAGGCGGAATGAACGAGAGGCACGATTTATTACGAGACGAGGAAAATTGAATACGTAATGTGCGCGCGAGTAGGGTTTTTTTATGGCAAAGCTTTTGGGATGCGACGGTGGCTTTTTTGGTGACCGTTAGAGCCACTTCGTGCCTGTTGGCTTGGAAAAATTGGGGATTTTATACTCGTCTTGAGTGTTTTCACAGTTTTTGAATAATTTTTATTGTACCGGTCGTTAATGCGTTTTAGGAATCTAACGTGCACAGTATTGCATTAAAATTAAATGTGCTTAAAATTTTGAATGCAGGTTTTTATTATTTTTAGTAGTAATTTACATTGAATAAATTTATATCGATCAATATACAAAATGTCAGGTTTTTATCTAAAACTGTTCATCCCTACAGTAATTACTTAATGGTATTTTATAGTAACTTCATAAAAATGTAAAATAAATTCTACCTTTTTTCTTAATTTATTTAAAAAATATATTTAAATAATTATAATTATTTATGATAATAATTATTAGTATGATTTTTTTTTTAACTTCATATATCTACGTATTTTTCAGTAAAACATTGGTTCTTCGTTTCAAAAGCATTGAACTATTCTCTTGCATTTCCCGCATAATGAAAAGGGGTAAAAGCTGAACAGATGTGTAATGTGTCTCGAAGGTATTCAAGTAATAAATAAAGTAACTAACAGCCATTGTCCACCGAAACATCCTTTATTGCAGGCGGAAAACTGTCATTATCTTAGAAACGCATCGCACAGAAGGATATTTAAGACTAGTGTATAACGTTGTACGCTATAGTTTCATGCTACATATGCTGCACACCCACGAACCCTCATCGCATAATGTGCACACAAAGTACTGTGAAATTTTTTGTTTAACATAATTTTCAATTAACTTTAAATTACAATGGTACAATAAAGATCGCTTTAAATGCTCGTTAAATTCATGGAATAGGGTGAACCTATGCTTGGTCAGAAACTACTATAATTTACTCATTTACATTTTTTGAAAATGAAGACGATGTAATTTGTGTGTCCTAAAAAGTACACTTGTATAGCTGCATAATTGGAGTTCTTTTTTTTAGTTAAAAATGCAGTTTCTATAAAAATAAATTAACTTTAGTCTTAAAAAAGTACACCTGATTATTCTATTTCGTTTTATAGTGATTTAAATCTACGTAATTTAAAAATTAATCGTATTAAGTTCTTTTTTTCATATATACAACACGAAATATCGATTTATTCTTTCGGCTACCGTGTACCGGGAACGCCCCGCGCCCGAGCTGCACGAATTAATCCACATCTTAAAGAATCCAAAAAAGTCACACCTCCTGCAACCGCGCATATCGGTAATTACCCAGAAATCCTGCTTAACCATCCGAGAACGTCACATAACTTTCCCGCCGAATCGACCAGGACCCACCAAATTGAAGGCCCGCCGATATTACTCGACCAATCCATAACTTACCGATTTTTCCCGCGCGCCCCTCGCACCTCCATAAAACTGAAGATTAGGCAGAAGAAGAGAAGAAGCCGCCGGAAAAGTCATCGGTTATAGCGTTTCTAAGTGAGTCCCACAAAAGCCAACGTCACGCGGACTATGCGGTGTGTATTCATTATTCAACATCGGCTTACGGTAGCAACCAGCAGCGGCAGTCGCCCTTCTGTACATCCCGTCTACATTTTCATCGTCCGCCGAGTCGACCACAAAGCTACTCTTTATCCCCGCGCAGGCGCGCGCACGTTGATGATTTTTTTTCTTTTTTTTCCCTTTTTTATCCGAGGCGGATCGGTATGAGAAGAAGTAAAGGAGAAAGAAAGACAGATAGGTAGGCAGAGGGAGAGAGAAAGAGAGAGAGAGGGGGAAAGAGGGGATTCCTTCGGTCGAAATAGTAAAAGGAGCTGATGATTCCCGAGGCCGCGGGCGGGGAATCGGGGACTGATGAAAGGCGAGGATGGCTTTTCACGGGCGGCTCTCGCGGCCTACCGGTCCAATTTATCGCTTCGCTGTTCAATGAAGTGCTCAAATTGGCTTTCTTGCGAGCGCGCGCCCCGGTTAACGCGCGCCTCGGTGCGACGGATCTTTTTCGAGGTTTCGGCACTCCTTGTTTCTCTCTTTCTCGTCTCTCTTTTTTTCTTTCACGACGGTCTTTTTTTCGAGGCGGATCGGCCGGATTAAGGGAGGAAAAAAAGAGAGCGGATGGATTACGCAGGAGTTTCTCGGGGCGCGCGGATCCCTTTATTGTCGCTACCGCGGATAGGAAATGAATTTTTTTCGCCGGTGAGTCTATTTTGGGTGGGCAGAGGAGCTATACGTATATTTGGTCATGTTTTAGTCACTTTGCTTTGGCGATGGTAATTTGCTTCTCGCTGGGATTGGGGTATGCCGCAGTTCGACAGATGGCAGTCGCCCGTATAATAATGACTAAATTTTTAATGGAGATGTTGGCACAGTGGCCTGATGTTGTATGTAACGCAAAATGAATTTCTTTTTATTCGTATAGGGCTCAGAGAAATGTTCGCGTTAAATGACTGACTTTCTGGAAAAAATTAGTGTATTTTATAGTGAAATTCATTGAATGTATAAAAGGAATTTTAAAAAATTATTTCATAAACATTGCAATAAAGTATGGTCATTTTTTCAGAATGTCAGTCTGTGACCTGTTTCCTAGATAGTATAGTAATTTTTTTGTAAAGTATAGTAATTTATTAGATTATTTGCAATAATTAAATACTAAAAACGTTAGTTAAACAGACTAACAAAGTAAAATCCTTAATACTACATTATGCATATTATAATGGATTAGGTAAACATAACTTAATATATACTTAATATTTTCCGTGGTTACGTGTAAGATCTCTTAAGGTACACTTTTAAACTGAACAAATTCTAATTACCTTATTACATGCTTGAGGGATAACATTCCCTTGTTTATTCATGAACAGAATGCGATTATGAGCGTAGAAAATGTACATAGATTAACGGGCTTTGAATAATCCCAGTAAAATACAGAAACTTAAAAAAAAATAAAAAAAAAAATTAATTTTCTTACAATTTATATAAAAAACAAAAACATTATTTCAGGTAAAAGTAATTTTAAATCTAATCAAAATCCTCTTTCGATTGATGACCACTCGATTACCGACCCAAGAAGCCACCCATATAATTCCCCATTACAAAAAAAGAAGTATCGTACAAAAAACTCGTCCCTCCAATACCGTGTAATTACGCGGTGCGCTCGAACAAAGTCCGCCGGTGGCTGATTTTCGCAGGAAACGGAAAAGAAGCCGCGGCATCTCGAAATCAATTAGCACTCAATCACTCGGCGCGCAAATCGCGCCGCCTCGGCGGGCTTTTGTCCGGCCGCTCGGGCATCGGTGCGGTCGCTTCCGAAGTCGCCGACGCGCCCCGCGTTGTCCCTGTAATTTTCGTCAAAACCGCGCGCCGCGCGAGTCAATTAAAGCCGAGGACTGACTGCTGCGGCGCTTCCGCCCCTCGGCGGACGGATGCGCCGGTTGGCCGAGCGAACCGGGCAGAAATTTTTAATTGGCGGAAAATTTCGTGGGGCACGTGTTTTGTCGACGTTCAGCACCGTGATCGTGATGATTTCTGTCGTCTCATTATACTCATTGCTTGCTTTTTATGGTTGCTCGGTTTTATGGAGCGTTTAGAGTACGGTCGAATTATGATAAGGATTAAATGTTGCGGAAAAGAAATATTATTGAATCTTTCTCAGGTTTTAGCGGTCATTTTTTTTTTTTTTTTCTTAAAGATTTTAAAGGAGACGTGGGGTATATATAAGGAACTTGAGGGACACAGCCACGTACTCCGTTAAATATTTTTTATTTTCTTGAAAATTAGTTTTTGTAACTTTCATTCGAAACGATGCCATTAATTGATGTATTATACTGTATATAATTATTGTATACACTGAGAGAATTTTCTCGCTAAAACTGCGGTGAAGCTCCCTGTAAAAATTATGTGAAAAAACGTAATCGAGCTTCGTAATGTTTACAAGCCTAAAAATTACAATGATCTTTCCGTAAAAACTTCCAGTGCTTGCAAATTATCTCTCGATTTCGTTTTTTCACATAATTTTTACAGGGAGCTTCACAAGAATTATTACAAGAATATTCTCTCAGAGTATAAAATTTTTTCCCCTCATTTTTTCATATTTCCCCTATTTGTTTAAACATATAGTGTATATTTTGATGCGGAAGATATAGATTTTAAGTTTAGTTTTAAAATTACAGTAGTTTGTTAGTTACATATTATCTTTAAGTTGTACAGACCGTGGAAATACTTAAATAAATAAATAGATAAATAAATATTTCTTGAATTTATATGAATCTGAAAACTACGCGGTATTTCGCTGTTGCTCAATTTTAAGACTGACATGAGTGTGTTAATTTTTATATATTTTGTATGGAATATACAAAATTTATTGCTTTGTAAACTGAGGCTGAAAGAATACTATAAAACACCGGAGGTCCGTCTTGGAACCATTGGGTCATTCTACTTCATCTTGCACAGAAGTAAACAAAGCTGGCCCATAAAACATCCTAGCATTTACAGTTTTGTTAATTTGAAAGCTTCATTTAACGCGGAACTGTACGAGACACTTTTTACAAACAGAAAAACAAAATTATTTGTCTATGCAAAAATATTTGAAAAATTGAACGAGCTTGGCGCGCACGAAGATTTATTTCACTGCTTTAGCGCGAAACAAAAAGTAATAGTAAAACTACCAATCGCAATGCGATTCAAAAAATTAACATATATTTTATTTGCCATACACCGAAAAAAAAATTTAGTTGGATCAACGATCGCGTTGTTAAATACTTCCAACCAAAAAAAAGCTGTTAATTCAACAATTCCA